>CM031372.1:36381880-36827590 GCA_018208015.1 Medicago ruthenica
AAGTTGTGTGCGTAACGAGCAGAAAACAGAGCACACAAAGTTTGAATAATTTCCTTAAAAGCTGGAGAATGTTTCTTTGAAGGAGGCAACTGTTCCATTGAGTTGTTCTTACATTGCAGGCATTTAATGACAGTGACAGCTGCTTTTCCTTAAGAACTCAGACTTCAGAAGCTTCTTCAGGAACTGTTCATTAGAAGCTTTCTTCAGAAGCAGGTCTTCAGACGCACCCTTCAGAAGCACTGTTGATCAGACGCTCTTCTTCAGACGTTGACTTTTGTTGACCTTCAGACTCAGCCTTCAGACGTTGACTTTCGTTGACCTTCAGACTCAGCCGTCAGACGTTGACTTCTGTTGACCTTCAGACTCAGTCTTCAGACGCACCCTTCAGACGCAGTCTTCAGACTCTGCCTTCAGAAGCTGCTTTCAGACGAACCTTCAGACACAGAATTGCTTCATACTTGCAACATAGGCTTCTTGCTTTCCTTCTTGCTCTTAGCTTGTTCTTCCAAAACCAATGTTAAATACCAAACATTAAGAACATGGTTCTGCACACTTAGAATCAAGCATTAATAATTTCAATTTTCTTTTTAACACTTTGTTATCATCAAAACCCAAAAGAGAGTTGTTCATACATTTTGTTCCAACACCAACCACGATTTCTAAGATGGTATCAGAGTCTCTTCAAGATCCATTAGGCCACTTGCTATCATGTTACCGCTATCGGGCCACCCACCATTTATGTCCACGAACCAAGCGCTATAGTGCTGGTCGTGAGGAGGTGTGTTAAGAGTCCTACATCGGATAGGAGATGACATGACAATGTGTTTATAAGTGGGGGCAATCCTCACCTCACAAGCCGATTTTATGGGGCTGTGTTATGCCCAACCACGATTTCTAAGAGGTAACCTGAATGGGGAGTTACTACAATGATATTTATATGTTTTATTTATTTATTTCTTTATATTCTATAATTATATTACTATTTATATTAATAAACATTATTATTATAAAAATTAGTTTCATTTGGACACCTGTCGTTTATCTCCATATTGTCAAGTGTCAATGAGTTCTATGTTTTTTTTTTTATAAAGAACTAGAATGAAACTTTTTGTTTGGTAAAAATAGTGAATATCTTAAGCTCGTTTATAATAAATATCTTATAAGCTGGATTATAATAGATACTAGTTGATAAATTAACTTATATTCGGAAGTAAATAAGTTAATTAATTGAATTTGTAAAGTTTGATAAATTTAATGGTTGAATTAACTTATAAATATGAAAGGACATGAAAAAGTTGTATTTCAATAATATTAATTTTTTTCAATTAAGATTGCGGAGAGAAAATTGAAAGAAAATATTATAAGTTATAAGCTATTTGAATTATCTTATAAAAAATGTTATAAGATAGTAAAACTATGTTATATACTTGTGAAAAAATGAATATTACAAATAAGTCTTTTAATCTTATAAAAATAAAAAAGTTTATTTTAGTCGTAGTCTATAGGTTTATAAGCTCAAAAACGTCCTAAAAAAAAAAAAAGCTCAAAAACGTGTCTTTCCAAACAAATCATTCATTATAAAATTAGTTGTATGAATGTCGAAAAATCCAATTTCATTCATGTATTTTTTTAAGAGTTTAAAGATAGTAAGCAGTCAGTGTAGAGAAACTTATACACATACAACCAATAAAATTCTATCATTTTGCCATGTCATTATTTTGTTAAATTAAAATATAAAAAATTGCTCTGCCTATTTACCAACCGGTTACTCACGTTTTGCTCTACCATCTAACGCTTTCTCACTCTCTTCTCCAAACCTTTCTTCTCCACGTTTTGCTCTGCCCATTTATCCTCCTCTCAATTATTCTCCTCTGCACACTCCATAATGTTTCATCTTGATGTTCTTTTGCAGATCTCGATCCAATATTCCATCTTTTAATCATTAATTTAATTGTCATTATTTAACTCAAATTTTGTTTGAAATTTAAATTTTTGTTCAATTTCTTGGACTATTTTCAGGGGTGGGATGATTAAAAATTGGGGTGGGGAGATAGGGGGCACGAGACACCATTCATCGGGGGTTGAGATATTGAAAATAGGGGCATAAAAATTATGAGAAGGAGAAGACAATCACCACACAAAATTCATAGGGTGTGGAAGAAGTATATGAAATTAGTGGCAGGAAGCAACATGAAGTATTGGTTTTTGGAATGACTGCAATTACTTTAGAATGGATGAAAATGGCTACAATACTCTTTGTAAAACTAAGAAGAAGAAGATGACAATTACAGGAGGAAGTAGAGCAGTTACGTTTTTTTTTTAATTTAATTAAATTATTTAAAAACTAATAATCTGATGTGTCAGAATCATGAGTTTTAATTGGATGTCTGTGTATAATTTCTATACACTGTCTGCTTACCATCTTTAAACTCTTTTTTTAAAATAAGAAAAATCCAATTTCATGTTAGTGTAAAGTATACCAATTAAACTATTTTATTAGAAATAAAAATGTATTTCTTATTTAAATTTTCATATAATAAAAAAGAAAATTAGAGGATCCATGAATCAAAATTGTTCCACGTAATAATGATAACATATTATTCTACTTTTTCTGGATCCTTCCTTCCTTAAAAAACAGTTGTTTGTTTCTTACAATCTGCAAAACATAACATCACCATAGGTGTTTGTTCTGGATCCATAGAACGTTGTTCAATGAGTATGTCTGAAAACGAAGATCACGTAGAATACACCGACATCGAACCTTCTGCAGCGGCTAGAAAACGGTTGAGGGATAGGTCAAAGGTGCGTGTGCTTTACATTCAAATTCAAATCATGTTTTTTTCTTTTGTTCATTCTTTCATTTCATTTATTTTCACACATAATATCTGTTTTTGATATTTGTGATGTGGGTTTGTTTTGGTTTTGTCTCAAATGAAGGAGGTGTTGTCTAAGCAAGCTGTTAAGATCGCTAAACGTGCTGAAGAACATGAAAGTTTCATCAACAAGGTATATTTTTTTTACCATGAATACAGACAAAGTTACTGACACGTCGACACAGATAAAATTTATGAGAGAATGGTATAATTCAATGTAATCACATTTGTCGTGTCTTCAATCAGAAGTATCGGTGCTTTTTTTTTTTACATTTTTTTTTGCAAGTTTTTGATTTTTTTTTCAAATTTTTATTTTTCATCATGTATGGCCATTTGGGTATGTGAATATTGAAACAAGTTTTAATTTGATGTGTTTTTGTTGTTTTTTCAGGTTACTCATTTATTGAATGTTCTTGGCTTTGGTGGGTTTTGTTTCCTCTTAGGGGCAAGTGAGTTGATTAATCTATCATTCTGAGTGATTCAGTGCAATTTTCTTTTTTAGTCAAATTTTCAATGTCGTATTTTTTGTTATTCTTTTTTACAGGACCACAAGACGTTCCTTTAGTGTATTGTTTGTTCTACTTTGTCTTTGTTCCTCTTCGTTGGATATACTATAGGTTCAAGAAATGGCATTACTATCTCCTGGTAAAATAACATTCTCAGAATCTGATTTTGAAATTTTATTATTTTGCATCTGTGAAACTATTAATTGCTTAATATTTTTGAATCACTATATTAGTCTATGAAGCACAAACATGAACACCATACACGACACAGACAGATGGACACCGGTAATAATTTGTGAAAATAATAGGGATTGTATGTAATCACAAATGTCATTGTGGTGTTGGTATCAGATACCGACATGTGTTGGATACTCATACTTGGACACATCTCCTAGAAGGGCCGGTGCGAGCTAGGTATTAGTTTCATTGGCATTCTAGCAGAATTTTGGTCATTTTGTAGCATGAATAGGCATTTTGTGAGAAGGGATCAAAGACAATAATTTTTAACAGTCAAAAACATGGAATCAGATTCCCTGTAGTAAATGCGTAAAATGGTTAGCAATCAGGACCATCTAATCTAAATCAATGATAGAGATTATAGTTAAAGCTGATTAGTTGAATGTGTAATCTGAGCAATCTGATCGTGAAATGGCCGAGATTATTTCCTACATGTAACTGCATGATGCAGTTATAGTAGTGAATTGATGTTATCTATACTGTTAAAAAGAACCCACTTGGGTTGGCTTGGTGGTGTTGCCTTGGGACCTTGAAGTGTGCTCCTCTCAAGGTCGCAGGTTCAATTCTCCCCCAGTGTCAATTTCAGTGGGCTAGTTTGGCTTCTTAAAAAAAAACTATACTTTCAAAAAGTGTATTTTTTTAAGGTTGAATGTTGTGTGAGACATGTGGCTGAAAAATCATTGGAAGAGGGCTTATGTATTTAAACTGTGTTTCAATTCCCTTTCTGATTAAAATCATTGGAGGAGTGCCTCATCGCTGTTATTATCATAAGGATAACGTTATTAATTTGTTCAGTTATTGTTGTAGAAACATAAGTAATGAGAATAAGTTGATTAAACTATTGTTCATGTATTTCAGGATTTTTGCTACTATGCCAATACAATCTTTTTGGTTTACCTTCTTTTTTATCCGAAGAATGAGAAGCTTTTTCTGGTCTGCTTTTCATTTGCTGAGGTGAGCATTTTATCCTTAGTAATTTGACATCCTAAAACACGAATGGTTCATTGGTCGAATGTGTGATTTTTTTAAGTGTGACTTTAGGGTCCGTTAGCTTGGGCTTTGATTGTTTGGCGTTGCAGTTTGGTGTTCAGTTCGCTTGACAAAATCGTTAGTGTTCTTATCCATCTTTTACCAGGTATGTTAAACCTACAATTTTTAATATTCCTTTTTTCAACAAGATGATAAACTTGCGCAAAATCATTGGCTTCTACTATGGTCTTTGTAGAATATGCATATAATATCTCTGATGGAAAGTATTTTACTTGCTGTGTTCAAGTTCTACTATCATGATTTTCCTACTGAAAATTCATAGGATTCTAGAGTGGTATCTAGCATTGGCCTTGTCATAATCCATTAATTTTTGTTCACATAGATATAGATATTTGATATCTCACGTAGGTAGCTTGGTTGGTGACTTAAGCGACGCCAAAGAAGTCTTAAAAAGGAGGTCCAGGGTCCAAACCCCAGAAACTAACATAACTACTAATCTACTAACATTTTTCTTCGTAAACAAAAGTAACATTACTATTCAAGAGATTCATGCTAGACAAGGATATTTTAAGTTTAGAAGTAAAAGTCCATATACGTGATCAACTTTGAAAATTGTTCAGTGATAGTAAAAATAAGCTTTCTTGATCACAGGTTTTGAAGCTGGAAAATTTTGTACATGTGTGCTTTATTCTATTTGTGTAGATCTCACAATTCGCACTTAAAAGTTTATAAGGACCTTCAATTAATATCATCCAAGATTATTTACATCATAACAAAACACAAATATTTTGCTCTAATGTCGGATTTTTGTTTGTTTATGCATAGCACTATACTCTGTTATTTTCTTCTTCCATTTATGCTGTGGTCACATAGAGCTGCAATTTTGCTACCCCACAAAATACACCACCAATGCACTGGTAGATTTCATTTCTTTGGTGTTGATTTCAACCATGGTAGTAGTCATGGTTGACAAACTCTCGGGTTTACGGTTATAGGTCACGAAAACGAGTTAACTCGCATGTAATCTCTCTTTTTGATAAAATATTACAAGCTCGAGTAAACTCTGATAACACTGGTAAATTCTCGATTTTAGTAGCAAATTTACAATTTTAAATTGGTTTGGCCTTAAAAATGAAAAAATTTGATCAATGTTATTCAGGATCTCGTTTAGTTATTTACGCGTTGCAATATATTTGGTATCTGGTTTGGCCTACTACTAGTTGTTGACCCAAATCCTATTGTTTGTTGACACGCCTACCTGATTTTAGATGTTTTCTTTTCTTTATCTCTACATCCTTGCATTACTACTTATCTGTCGGATGTAAAACCATTTAGGAGTCTTAACAATATCGTATTAACTCCCCATGTTTCATGCTGTACAATTACTATAAAAGTGATTTTTGTATTTGTTTATAGGGTTTTTCTAACCTATGCAACATTGCATAGGATAAGAAGTTCAAAAAGGTAAGTTTGCATTGGAACTTGTGCATCTAATATTAAATATATATCTTTTTAATAAATAATTGTTGTTTTTCAATAAAAAGTTTCCATTTTTAGTTACTTTATCCTATGCAATGTTGCATAGGTTAGAAAAACCCTTGTTTATATGATGAAGAACTAGAACTTCTACCTAAACATGATAGATGTTACCGTTGGAATGGATTTGTGATAGACATGTCATTGTCACCTTTACGTTATGCATCCATTTATAATATTCATCATACCTTAATGAATTTTTTTTTTCCAGGATTGGTTTTCTTTACCATTCGATGGTGGAATCCTGAAACCTTGGAAGCTATGCGACCAGAGGGAGCTGCCGCAAGAGTTACATGGCCTTATATTGAAGATAAATCCTATCTATGTACATGGCTGTTTCTGGTTCCCTTAGTAGTTTACACCTTGTGGCAGGTTCTATACTACCTCATTGTCAATGTCTTACGCCGACAACGGTTTTTAAGAGATCCTGAAGTCATGACTTCATATAGGTAATCATCTCTTCTCATTCGGTTTAGCCAATTATGTTTCCTTTAGACCAATAGAATTTCAAAAGACGGTCCACAATTGTGATTGGAACCGCATTGGCTGTATTTGACCGCTTTTCTCTACAATATCAAGGGTCGCAATGTACTTGACTATTATTTATAATTGCTTAAAGTGGCACTAGTGATCACTTTGCAACTGTCGTCCCTTGAGGTTATAAGGTCAAGCTCTTACCACTGAGCGGACAACTCATGGACACCTAACTATTATTTAAAACCTTCCTTCAGACCGTTTTTCTACAGTAGGTGTTTTAGAGTGGTAGAGCATCCTTTGACGCTAAACATTTTATTAATCTCACATTTTTTAGGGAACTGTCTAAAAAAGCTCAGAAGGCAAATAACATGTGGTGGCGCTTAAGTGGCTTGCTCGGGGATCAAAATCGCTTGTTAATGTTCATTCTTCTTCAAGGAATGTTTACAGTGGCAACGATGGCGCTGACTGTTCCGATATTCTTGTCCTATAAATTGTCAGTGGTTTTTCAAATACTGAAGGTTTCTGCATCAGTTTGGAATGGGGCAAGCTTTCTGTTGGAGGTTATGCCTAGGCAGGTTATTCTCAAGGAGAAAAAGAAATCAGAGATGCAAACTGTTCCAATATTAAATGATCAATCATAGATGATGATAAAGTTAAAATGATAGGAAGTTTAACAAATCTGTTGTGATAGATGTCTCCGAGTCCAAACATGGATTAATTTTCATAGTCTGACTGAACTAATCATACTTGGTGTATGTTAAGCGAAATCACAATGTGTCACCGTGATTTCAACAAAAGCTACACTTAGGAGCTTGAATAAAATTACGGTATCTCTGAAGTTTTGTCAAACTCACCGTCGTTCCAAACGTGCACCTACTATTACTAGTTGAGGTTGTAATTTTACAATGGTTCTTAATGGATACACCAATGTATATTCTCAGTTTTTCTTCTTGCATTCCACATTCATTTATTCTAATGGCTATTATATATAACAATGTCTTGAAAATAATAATACATTACTATAGTGTTGTCTTCACTTGAATTTCATTGAGCTTCACTTATTATACTATCTTTTTTTTTACCAACATTTTATACAAGACTTACAAAGCTTTTTGTAGCTCACATTACCATTTATCTTACCATAAAGAATATAATTGTGTCACGTACAAACATTTCTTAAAAGTTGGCTAAATTCATTGGTGTCTACCACTTCGTCTTAGATTGTGTAGAGATTATAATGTGTGGTTCAAGTTGCATTACTTAAAAATAAATATGCTCGGATTTTATCCGATTAAATTTGGCATGGATCGGATCAGTTATACACCCCTAAATTCAATCCACTAAGCCGAAATTGGATAGACTAAATTTTTTTATTTTTAAGACAGAAATTTGAGAACTATTAAGAATTCTACTTGGTTAGATGATTATAATTAGGTCTAGTTAGTGAAAGAGGATATTCCTTTAGGTTAGTAAGGCTAGACACTACAATTTTATTATCTTTCTGTTTAGATTCTTAGGTTAGTAAAGCTAGACTTAATTAGGTTGCAATGTACTCCTCTATTTCAAATTTATGTCTCAATCAATTTTGTTATCGTATGTGGTGCCCACATGTGTCATTTTAGTCTTTATAAAATAGAAGTGTGGCTAGAATAAAGATTAGAAGCTATTACTAAAAATGCAAATATACTTTTCTTCTTTTGGAGCTGCCTAGTGCTTGAAATTTGCATATTCTTTGCACTCTCTTAATTACCATTAGCATCATTTATTGGTGCTTTCATTTTCACTTTATCTAATCGAGTGACTGGCCTACCATATGAAGCATTTTTTAAGTGTTTTTATCTCTATATGGTGACATTAACTTATTCTGCTCAAACACTACAACTTTGTCGATGTTGTTGGCTTAGCCAAATTAGTTGAAGCAAAACTGGTGGCTGCCAACCCAAATTTAAGCTTATGTTCACATATCTTAGTTCAATTGATAAAAAAAAAAATTAAACATGGTCTCATCCACTTCTGTCACTCCTTTCTGGATCCACCAAACGGTGTTAGAGTCGACCTCAAGGTTAAAGCTGCTAAAGTTCTTTACTTTAAGCTAGGCCTACCGACAAAAAATATGTTAATAATTTATAATTAAATGTCTTAATTTAGAGACTATATTACAAATTAATTAAAAATAAGGCCTGATTAAAAATGATTTAAAAGTTCATGAGGACTTAATTATAAATATATTTAAGAGTTTAGGGATCTGATTAAAAAACTTAGTTTAGGAATCTAAAAATATATAATTGACAAGTTTAGAGATTCAGTTATAATATATTTAAATTCATAAGCCTATTTAAAAATTTAATAATTAAAAGATCCAAAGAATAATTTTTTTAAAAAAAAGTCAATAGTTTAGAGATCCAAACAATAATTAAACATATATAAACCGACTTTAGTAATCACAAACATCTTATCAACATCTCCATCAACTTACTTATGTGCATACGCTTCATTTTAAAGCTTAAAATTATAGTCATACCTATGATTTTTTTATTAGTTAATGTGCATACTTTGTCCATGCTTGATAAAGTTGAATTGTACACGTCCAACCTCTATTTTATTGTTCCTCTTCTAAGTGAACTTTCAAAGCAAAGCTGTTAACAGTTACCAACAGTGGCGGAGCCAGAAATTCTATATAATCTAGGCAAAATTTTAACCGCAAATTCACATTGCAACATAATATATAAATAGTCATAAATCAAATAGTATGTTAAATAAGAGAGATGAAACATAACCTGTCAATAGTGTGCTAAATAAAATTACGAGGTAAATGTCCTTTCCGAGACCTCTTTGCGGTGAATGTTCAAATAATATCAACACCATTAAGTGACTTGAATATCTCCCGCTCGGTGTAACATATCATCAAGTCATTGAGCCACACATCGTTGATCTTGTTGCGCAATTTAGACTTGATAATCTTCATTGCTGAAAAAGCTCTTTCAACGAATGATGTCGACACCGACAATATCAAAGCCAACTCAATGAGTTTGTAGACCAATGGAAATACCAAATGTTTCTAAGTTTGAATCATCTTCATAGCCAAACTTTGAACATCTTCACAAGAAGAAAAGGAAGCATGCCTTTTCACTTGAAATACATAAGTGTCAAGGTGCTCCCTTATTGTTCCACGATCATCATAAAAAAAGTCTGCATGATAAATATTAGCAAGACGAACAAGCTTTTCAACATCAAACTTGAAGAAAGAGTTTTTGGGGTCAAGACATGAGAAGCAATCAAGCACAATGTCACTTCCTTCACTAAAGCAATGATCCATCTCCACACATATTTTGTCAATAGCAACATAAAATGCTCTTGTAGCACTCCCAAATTGAGTACGTGGAAAACTTGGCAAATTTGGTTGCATTGGACCTTTCAATATATATGTCCTCCTCATTTGGTCTTGAATATCCGGAGCATACACATGAATTTATTTCCTACGACCTGAATCACGCACAATCTCATTTGGATTAAACTCATTGGCCACATTAGGCGTTGGTTCTTCTACTTCGGCTTCCGGTTGCACAACATTCACATTCTCAATACTTGTTCTATCAACCAAAAACTTCCTCATCTCTGAAATTTAATGATCCAAAGTTAATATAACAACCAAAGTTAATAACAATTAACAATTAATAAAGTTAATTCTCAAGCAGAGTCTCTGCCA
Organism: Medicago ruthenica; assembly: GCA_018208015.1. Classification (NCBI taxonomy): domain Eukaryota; kingdom Viridiplantae; phylum Streptophyta; class Magnoliopsida; order Fabales; family Fabaceae; genus Medicago; species Medicago ruthenica. The sequence goes on from CM031372.1 coordinate 36,392,206, forward strand.
ACCAAAATAACAATCAAATTCAAAAGCACTCAAAATTTTATGAACACATTTTCCATCAATGTTAGAAAATGATCATATCAGAATTATCAATCAATCAAAATAACATTTAGTTACTAGAAGACAAATGGGTTATGAGTCATCAGAATTATCATTTATCAATCAAATTAAATCCATAATCCCTAATCTCTAATCTTATCAGAATTATCATCTGAATTAAAATTTATCAATCAAATTATCAATCAATTCCTAAATCCCTAATCTCTGAAAGCCATTACTAACCTAAGTAATAAATAACAAGAAAAGAAAAGAAAGAAGAAGAAAAACCTAAAACTGAAGAATGAAGAGAAGGAGGGGACGCGAGTTGAGTGTTGAGGAGAGGAAGTAGAAGCAGTGAGTGGTGACTGGTGAGAGAGGCAGAAGCAGCAACTTCAGTGTGGTGTGGTGAGAGTGTGAGAGAGACAGCAGAAACGCGTACGAGGAAGAATGAATAAAATTATATACATTGCCCTTTTTTTTCAAGTGGGTTAATGGGCTATTGGATTGGGTTGGGCAAAAAACAAAAGAAATTATCGGTTGAGCCCGGGCATGTGCCTGGGCTAGCTGGGTGGTGCTGCAGCCCCTGGTTACCAATGAGCATAAAATATCACAGGTTTATAAGACCAGATAAACATTTCATAAAAAAGGTTCAAGATAAACACATCACTGTTCACCAAGTAGCTTCAATCCAACCAAAATAACTTCTCATAGAAGTACATCCCCAACATTGCCTTCATCTTTGAATCCCCCTATTATACTCGTTATTCTATCCAGTTTTCATATTTTTGGTTCGTGCACAACATTGCCATCGCCTAATAAATAAATAAACTTTTCAAATGAAGAGTTTCTTTTATTATTATAATGATTTTTTTTTTAAAGATTCATTATTATAATGATGAAAATGTGGGGTTTGAATTAAGCTTGCATGGATTAGGACATACATTGTTCACTTCATATTTGACTGGAGAAGAGAAAGCAAAGATCCCTAGTGAAAGTGGTTCTCCTTTATTAGGCTTGAAAATTACAGTACATGATTGAAAATCGAAACCTTGCTTTCCTCTTTATGATCTTTAATTTTTCATGTATACATCACAATGATAAAGTAAAGTCACCTTTGAAAATTTTCGCAAAACACAATATTTCTGAACAAAATATCAATAATAACAATGGACTTTGCAGACGATGTGTCATGACAAAAGTCCGGGTGTTTAACTGAGGAACAAGTAACTTAGTTTTTTTTTTCCTTACCCTTCTGCTTTTATCTTTCAGGACGACAACTGCTTCGACCATTTTCTCAACAGCTGCCCTACATCCTGCACCTGTTTCTGAGTACGTGGGTAGGCCAATAACTCGGATCGTGGTCCCTTTGACAACATTTGCATGTGCCGAATAAGGGGTGATGGGCGGAGTATGCGAACTTGTGGCAACATCTACTTCAGCAACGACCTTATTTAGGATTAGAAATTTAGTCTGAGATGTACATGATGACTTATGACGATCCACAACTCCCAAGCATGATGCCTGCAAGAGTGAAGTGCTTAAGATAATAAGCTGAGATAACAAATAGCCTATGACAGTCCACATCCTCCAAACATGAGGTCCTTAAGAGTGAAATACATAAAATAATAAGCCGAAGTAACAACTAACAAATGTTCTATAACATTCAACAACCCTAAACACGAGACTTGTAAGGACGAAATGCTTAAAGTGCCGCGATAACAAATTTCTATAACTAACAAATCTTGATTGTTGCCAAATCCAATTAACTTCACGTATTTAGTAGGAAATCACAACTTTATTCAACAAATAGTCAAATACAATCAGAGGTTCATTGCTGCATATTATTATAGAAACATACAAGCCACACTCTCGATAAATCTGGTAGAAGCTCTAATAGCACATCAAAAACAGAATTAAAGCTTCACCTCAGCTATCTTCCTATACAAAATCAGTTATACTTAAAATTCTAATTCATCACCATAGTAACAAAATACCATGCATCAATATCAATCAACAAAACCAAGCAAACCAAAACTCAAATCTCTCAAAAATTCTGTTCAATAGGCTCTAATAATCGAACCAAAAAACCATAATTAGAGCCCAATTTCTCAATAGGTCTTTTTACAAAGTGTAGTGTAGGGTTCTAAATAGCAGTTGCAGTAACGGTTGCGATCATGTCACAATTCAAATGCGTACGATGCAGTCTCAACCAAAGTCGAGTAAATCAATATGTTGTGGCTGAGATCGCGGACCGTTGCTTAAAACCCTAACTAATCTCTTGCATGAGGCAATGAGCCATTGCCTTTCTCCTTGATGGAGTTAAGCTTTTGTAGCCTCCATTCACCCCTAAGACGAGCAATGAATGTTGCAGCCTTCACATTCACGTCAGGACTGGGACAGAAAACAGGCCCAGTCATGTCGCCATTATGATTCATAACGGCAATGGTTTCCGTTACTTCCACATCAATGTGCTCCCGCTCTGGCGATGTACTTCGGGAGCTCTGGTTACTTCGAATCTTAACAAAATCGCCTCGAACTGCAAACTTCATCGCTGGCATCTTGAATGGCGGTAAAGGTGGTGGAACGGGGATCAATGGTGACTGGCTGCCGGCATTGATGTTTTCAACCGTTTCTTTGATGAAGTTGCTTGATTTGTTCGGCAATGGCGGCTTTGTGTGATTTCTCCGGCGTGATGGTGCTGGGGGAGGAGTCGGTGGTGGCGGAGGGATATGTTTCTTCGGTTTAGACGGTCTCCTTGATGGTGGAGGTGGCGGCGGAGCTGGCACTGAATGAATTTTCTTAGTCTTGCCGTGGCTTTTTCTAAATATACTGTAAAAAACCGAGGGAGGTGGCGGCGGAGGAGGCGGCGGCGTCATCGTCACTGGTGGCGCTGTTGCGTTGTCTGTTAATTCTTCAACACTATCGTAATGGTGATTATGATCGTTTTTCGGTTTCTGTTTCTTCTTTCGTTTTCTCTGATTAGAGAGTACTGAAGCCCAAACCATTGCTATCTCTCTCTTCACATTACTCTTCCTTCGCTCAGATCGTGTCTTCACCGACAGCCGAGGAGGTGACGGCGGCGGAGTATGGATCCTTGTGAATTCAGGATCTTCAAGCTCCGTTATCTCGTTGCTACTGTCCACTCTCCGATGTATCTGATTTGAATGACGCCGAGCTGAAACCGGTGGAGGAGGCGCTGGCGGTGGCGGAATGGTTGATTTCACCGGAGAAGAAGAACGAACTTCAAAGGTATCCACCGGAATTTCCTTAACGTGAACTTGCTCTTCTTTTTCTTCTAGACTCCGATCCTCCGGCAACCGTTTGCGGTGGTCTGAGACGGAAAATGTTACCCTCGCCGGTGAACGGAACTGTTTCTCGATTTCAAAATCATCAAAGAAACGAAACTTGTAACCATTATCACCGGTTTCCATCTTACGTAGATCAGGATACGAACTACTACTCCTTCTCATCCGAGTAACACCGGTTATCACCGGTGACTGTAACAACCGGTTCGAAGTTTCATCAAAAACCTTACTCTCTTCACCAGAGAATCCAAACCATTGTTGCGACTCATACCCACCTCGTTCAGACGACAATGAAACTTGATCGGGAATGGCGTTGTTGGTGGTTTGCTTAGGTTCTTCGTCGTCATTTCGTCTGGCGAAAACGCCGAAAAGAATGGCGAGAACGACGAGGAGAATGTTGAGGGAGTTCCAGCTGGTTTTGACGGAGGAGGTATGTTGGAGGAGGTTGGTGGCGGCGGAGAGAAGGGGAGGTACGGTGAGGAAGAGGAGTGTGAAGGCGAGGATAGGTAGTAGAATGATGAGAAGTGGGGGGCTGAGTAACGGTGGCGATGAGTTCCACGCGCCACCACGAAGGGGCATTGTGTTGGTGACAAAGTTATGGTGGTTGGTTGATTGGTTCCTTTCTCTGTCTGTATGTTTGGTTGTGTGTCTGTTTATTTAATGATATTTGGTGGAATGGATATAAATGGATACAGATGTCAACTTTTTTTGAAGGAGGAGGGAATAACAAATGTAAGTAATAGTATCTGCCTATTCCATTTTTGACGACACATATACTTACTTGCAGTCACACGTTAATGTTTCTTTCAAGCTACTTCCATGACAAAATAAACTTGTTTTTTTTTTTCAACAACATTAACACTGATAAAACAGTTTCCTTAACACAAAGAGTACCAAAATAAACTTATTACATGTACTTACTAAATTTCACGTGGGAGAAGATTCATAAATGTAATGTGATCGTTTCTAGACATGAGATCCACGGTGTAAATTGAGTGAAGGGTGAAGAAACTCGTGTTAGGTTTATAAGTTAGGCTTAATTGCACTTTTGTCCTTTATTTTTTGCCAATTGTGCGATTTTGCACCCCATCTTTTTTTTTGAGCGATTTTGCACCCTATTATTTACCCCCTTTCTGATTTTGTAGCCCCTCATGTGTTTTTTTGCACCCTATCGCAGAGCGAAGTCAAGGCGAAGGCAAAAAAACACACACGAGGGGGCTACAAAATCAGAGAGGTGATAAATGATAGGGTGCAAAATCGCTCAAAAAAAAGGATGGGGTGCAAAATCGCACAATTGACAAAAGATAGGGGGCAAAAGTGCAATTAAGCCTATAAGTTATAAAACTCCAAAATATAGGGCATTGTATCTATAAATACTTTTACGTTTAAGTAAATAAGTGGCGTGGGTGTGAAACTTTAAAGGTTAGGAATAATCTACCTAAACATGAACCGTCAGTTAGACTTGTTATAGTAAGATGACTAGGGTTTTAAAACCTAAAACCAAAATTGGGCAGTTCTCTTAGAGGACGACGTTAAACCACTTGTGATTAGAAATGGATTAGGGAAAGTTCATCTTGTCGTTCACTTTGAACTTAGGGTGACATGGTCCGATTTAATATATTGGGGCCAACATAGTTCTAAACATGATGTTTCCTTTTATTTTGATTGTAAGCAACTAATAAAGTTGGAATAACTAGAGAAATTAAAAATTTTGATGAAGTTTGTTTTTTTATAAAAATTTATTTTAAGTTCTTCTAAAATGATATTTAAGTTTAAGTTCTAATCAAATTATATTCTCTTTTACTCAATATTTTAATTTTTTTACTAATAAAAAATTGGTTTAATTACACTTTTGGTCCCTTAAATATTTTTCAGGTTTCATATTGGTCCCCTAATTAATAAAAGTAACGTTTTAGTCCCTTAAATTCTTCTCTGTTAGTCACTTTGGTCCCTTTCGTTAGTTTGAAAACTAGAAACAGGAAAAAGGAACAAACCCTAAACCAGAAAGAAGGATTTAAGGGATCAAAGTGACTAACGAAGAAGGATTTAAGGGACCAAAAATGTTACTTTTATTAATTAGGGGACCAATATGAAACCTGAAAAATATTTAAAGGATCAAAAGTGTAATTAAGTCTAACGTTTTTTAACACAAACTAACGGAAGGGACCAAATTGACTAACAGAGAAGGATTTAAGGGACCAAAACGTTACTTTTATTAATTAGGGGACCAATATTAAACCTGAAAAATATTTAAGGGACCAAAAGTGTAATTAAGCCTAAAAAATTTAAAGTGAGAGGATGATGTCCAAACCTCATTTCAAAGTAGGGAGGGACTATTTTGATGTTGATATCCACATTGATATCTTGAAAGAGTTTCAAGAAAGATACAATCAATGACACATTTATTGTATTTCTGACCTTCAAGAAAAGATTTACATGCTTCACGAAAGTGACCATTCCATTACTAGTTACTATACTCATCTAAAGTTTAAGTGTAGCATCTGTATTGTATTAACAGTGTCTTGGTTATTGGTGTTCTTGATCATCCTTTGTAGGATTTATTAGTTGTGACCATGGTTTGGAGGTAGTTCATGAATCATGAGTATGTATGTATTCTTGCAATCTTGTTATAGGCATCTCTTGTGCCTTTCAATTTAATAAATTGCTATTTTAAATTAGGAAAAAGAAGAAAAAAAAACGTACTTGGGAACTGTACTAGCTGTGAGTACAATGTATGGAAACTAGGGTTTCTAAGTTCTGTTTAGGTCATGCCTTGGAAATGATCCCAAGGTTACTATTTATAGCCTTCACTTGGGTCTATCCGGTCATAGTTTTGGCCCTTTACAATTTGGGCCCAAAACTATGATTAGAGCGCCCTCGTAAGCTGATGAGGGCGCCCCCAGAGGGTGCCCTTTAGGAAGGTCACCTAGGGTTATTTATGACTGTCAAGTGCCCTTCTGGAGGGCGCCCAACCTTATTCCAAGGGTTCACACCCTTGTCTTTAGGATCTCAAGTCCTAAATGGTGAGATCTACGGTCCACAGCCCAACAAGCACGAGTCTTGGGACAAGGCGAAGTGATTAAGCTGTTAACGGGGGATTTGCCTATGACCTTTTGCCCGGCAGGTGTGGCTTACTAGTCACGAAGCTGTATGAAAAAAATTTATGAGTACTAGCCCAACATGGATGCTTGCCCAATCATGGGTGCTCGCCCACGATGGGTGCTCGCCCACTATGGGTGCTAGCCCAACATGGATGCTTGCCCAATCATGGGTGCTTGCCCACGATGGGTGCTAGCCCAACATGGGTGTTTAACCCTGCATGGGTACTAGCCCAACACGGGAACTAGCCCAACACGGAAACTAGCCCAACATGGGTACTAGCTCTATGTTTCTGTTTTGAGGGCCTTAATGGGCGCTAGCTCAACGAGAGTGTTCATATTAGCCCAACAAGCACGAGTCTTGGGATAAGGCGAAGTGATTAAACTATATGTAGAAACGGTTCCTTTAAGTAGATTAGATCGCCGCGCCGGAAATAGGCCGACGTGGGCGTGATCTGTAACGACCCTATTTTCGTATGTTATATTTTTATATATTTTATTTTATTGTTTGGCTTTTAAAAATATTTTCTCGTAATCGAGAAATAATTATTTGGCGCGAGGATAAGTTCGTAATCGAGTTTTTAGAGTTTTGGGCGAAATTGGGCCTAGGGCGTGAATAGTATTGGGCTTTTGAGTTTATGAGTAGTAATGATCCTATGTATATGATAGTAGTAAGCTTAGATGAAATAGAAGGCTAGGATTGGTCCTTGAGAGTTAGTAAAGAATGGATGGCCATGATTGATTTGATTGGGTTATAAGATTATCACAAAGACTTTCCACAATCACTATTCATTGTCTTGTGGAGAGCTTGGAAACGTGAAAGAGAAGGGAGAAAAGCAAGAGAAAAACTAGGGCAAGTGGAAAGCTTGAGTTTGCTAGAGAATCATTGATTCCGGGTAAGAGAGGTAGTATTGCTTATTCACAAGTGATTTTGGAGAAGGGGAGAATGTCTATTTCTCCATCCCAAACTTCTTCTTTCACTTCGGCTATGTTTTGGATGGAAAGTTTTTATGATTAAAGTTGTTAATGATTATGTTATGCTTATTTGATGCTAAGTGATGTTGTTAGTATGTTTAATTGAAGTTATATGATGTTTATCTATGTTTTGGAAATTTCGAAAATGTTGTTGTTGTTCAAGGAAAGCTTGAGTAAAACCCTAACATGGTGGTTTTTGTTAAGGGCATCATATTGTGTGAGTATGTGTTATATAATGTTTGGAATGGCTGTTAGGAACTAATAGAGTGTGTCTAAGGTTTTGAAAGTGGATTTGGACTTAATAATACTAAAGACTAAGGTGTGGAAAGTGATGAATATGTTTGAAATGGATAAGTTATCAAAGTGTGTGGGTTTTCCTTTGAAACCCTTATGTGTTTGAGATTTTGGTATGATTGCTTGGTTTATTTGAGATTGTTGAACATGGTTGAGTATATACATGTTGTGTCTTATGATCTGGCCATGAGTGCCTACTTGTTGAAGTTAGCATGAGTATTGGTAGTGTACACACATATTTGAGCATATGTAGGTGTAAATATCAATAATTGCTAAGTGAACATACATGCATTTCATGATGGTATGTATGCTCTTTATGGGTAAGAATGAAATCCAATTATTATTGGTCATATGCACGACTGTCTTTATGGCGAATGAGAGGTGCAGAAGTAATCCAGCTTCGGTTGGTCAAGTGTACGACTGTCTTTATGGCGAATGAGAGGTACACAAGGGATATAAGTTTATCCAACAGTCTGCCATGACTCAAATCTGAGCAAGAATTGGTACCACATGCATTAGAGTGCATTTTAGGAACATACATTCTGCTTGACATTAGTGTGCATTTTAGGAATTATGTGTGCATAATGGTTGTTAAGTGGTAATTGTTATTGATGAGTTTTGTGCTTGAGGAATTATGTGTGCATAATGGGTGTTAAGTGATAATTGTTATTGATGAGTTTTGTGCTTTGTCAATTACGTGTTGTGTTTTTGGTTATGTATAATAAGGTGTTATTTATACATGTTTAATTGGTTGTGATACTAACACTCTCTGTTTTGTGTTATGTGCTGGATCTTTGGGGATCCAGAATATCAGGTTGAGGAGACTATCGTCGAGGAGTAGCGTTTTGCTGTTTAGGTGCCTGCGTAGTGGTGAGGGCATAGCTTAGCTATCCTTACTTTTTGTACTAGGTGTTGTATCCTAGTTAGAGTTTAGGGCTCTGATAGTTGTAACACTACTTTGGGTATCTGAACGTGTATGTATAAATTTGGTAATGGTCTCTGTTGTAGAATTGGATGTTAGTTTTCTAATGCCGTTGGTTTGACGTCAAAACGATTTATAGGACTTGAGTTATGGTCGAATTTCTGCATAACTTTCTGCATAACTTTCTGCACAACTTTTCCGAATTTGAAACGAAAACTGGTATTGATCGGTACAGAATTGGCCTTGGGTGTAAACATGAATGTTTTAGATAATTTTGTTAGCTTTCCAGTGGCTTTGGTTTGACGTGAAAATGACTTTTAGTTTTTGAGTTATGATGAAAATACTCCAAGGAGGTCTTAGTGAAATTGTGCTGTGACAGCATTTTCTGTTTCATGTTTTTGTGTCTTTTTCACACGTCTCTGTTTTAAATTGGTCTTTGGTTTAAACATGTGAAATGTTGTAATGTGTTTTGAAAACGGAAAGAAAATGAAACAATCGATTTCGTGAACTTTGATATAGAAGGGGTATGACCTAGAAGGGGTATGAGCATAGAAGGGGTATCCTAGTTAGAAGGGGTATCGCCCTGTTTGTTTTTTTTTTTTTCCGCTGCTGTTTGTGAATCAAATATATTTTGATCTGTTGATGTTTATGAAAATGCGTTTTCATTATGTTGTAACTTCCTATGTCCTTAACGTTTTTTTATTAAAGTTAATAATCGGCGGTTAAGGGTTAGGGTGTTACAATAGTTGGTATCAGAGCAGGTCGATCCATTGGATCAATTAGGTGTAGATTACCCTTTGTGTAACATGTGTTAGGAAAACACTGTTTATACTGTTTTGAGAAAACGAAGTGTATCCTCACTCGTGGTGCGTGGTGTTGGTTCAGGTTATGGCGCAAAAAGCATTTGCCGATGCGATGGAATTGATGGCGAATGCCATGGTTCAGAAGGTTGTGAGTAGGACGGCTGATAGAGCAGCACAGGAAGCCAAGACTAACTACTACAAGGCTGTGAATGAGAAGAGGAGGAGAGCCTTCGGAAGAGGAAAGCCTTATGATAATCGGGGAAAGAAGCCGGATGAAGGTGGAAGCAGTGGTGGTAAAACTGGAGGTGGTAAGAATTGTTTTAAGTGTGGACAGCTGGGACATCGTTTCTATGAGTGCCCGGAGAATGAAGAAGGATGTTTTAAATGTGGGGATCCTGGCCACATGGCTGATCAATGCAAGAAAGGTCTAGTTTGCTTCAACTGCAAGGAAGCGGGTCACAAGAGCAATGTGTGCAAGAAGCCAAGAGCGGCTGGGGGAAAAGTGTTCGCTTTGGGTGGTGGTGATGCAGAGGCTGACAACTTGATCAGGGGTACATGCTTTATCAATAATACTCCTTTGTCTGCTATTATTGATACGGGTGCTACCCATTCGTTTATTTCTGTGGATTGCGTGAAGAGGTTGGGTCTTAGAGTAGAAAATATGAAGGGACGCATGGTTATAGAAACGCCTGCGAGTGGTTCGGTATCGACTACTCTAGTCTGTGTTGACTGTTCAGTCACTATGTTTGATCGACACTTTGGAAGGGACTTAGTCTGTATTCCGTTGAGCAGGATAGACGTTATCTTTGGTATGAACTGGTTAGAATTTAATCGTGTTCATATCAACTGCGGTAAGAAGACGGTGTTATTTCCAAGACCGGAGCAAGAGTTGTGTTCAAAGCTTATGTGTTGTCGAGAAGTGACGAGATCTGTGAAGGCTCAAGAGGACGTGTTTGCTATGTTTGCATCGTGAGAGTGGAAGAGAAGAATGAGGTTGATGCGTCGCCAGTGGTGCGTGATTTTGCAGATGTATTTCCAGATGATATTTTGGATTTACCACCCGAGAGAGAGGTTGAGTTCTCAATTGACGTAGTACCTGGTACTAGTCCAATTTCGATGGCGCCGTATCGTATGTCAGCTGCAGAGCTTGAAAAGTTGAAAGAACAATTGGAAGAACTGTTAGAGAAGAGGTTTGTAAGACCGAGCGTATCGCCGTGGGGTGCGCATGTTCTGTTGGAGAAGAAGAAAGATGGTAGTATGCGTCTGTGCATCGACTATCGTCAGTTGAATAAAGCAACTATCAAGAACAAGTATCCACTTTCGAGGATAGATGATTTGATGGATCAGTTAGTGGGAGCCTGTGTGTTCAGCAAGATTGATTTGAGATCGGGATATCACCAGATAATAGTTAAGGCGGAGGATATACCGAAGACTGCTTTCAGGACAAGGTATGGTCACTACGAGTACGCTGTTATGCCTTTTGGAGTTACTAATGCACCTGGAGTGTTTATGGAATATATGAATCGTATATTTCATTCCTTTTTGGATCGATTCGTGGTGGTCTTCATAGATGATATTTTGGTATACTCGAAGACGGAAGAGGAACATGCCGAGCATTTGAGGATTGTGTTGGAGGTGTTGCGCGAGAAGAAGCTTTATGCAAGATTTTCTAAGTGTGAATTTTGGTTGCATAAAGTTAGCTTTTTGGGTCACGTCATTTCAAGTGGTGGTATAGCAGTGGATCCTGCTAAGGTAGAGGCCGTGCAAGATTGGGGAACGCCGGAGTCTGTTACTGAGATCCGAAGTTTTCTTGGTTTGGCCGGTTACTATCGGAGGTTCAACGAAGGATTTTCAAAGTTGGCGTTGCCGTTGACACAGTTGACTAGGAAGAGTCAAGCTTTCGTTTGGGATGACAAGTGTGAGCAGAGTTTCCAAGAGCTGAAGAGGAGGTTGACATCTGCACCTGTGCTAATTCTGCCAAATCCGAAGGAACCGTTCGTGGTTTATTGTGATGCGTCGAAGATGGGTCTAGGTGGTGTGTTGATGCAGAAGGGACAAGTCGTTGCTTATGCATCAAGACAGCTGAAGATTCATGAGAGGAACTATCCTACGCATGATTTGGAGCTAGCTGCTGTCGTGTTTGTTCTCAAGATTTGGAGGCACTACTTGTATGGGTCAAGGTTCGAGGTTTTCAGCGATCACAAGAGTCTAAAATACTTGTTTGATCAGAAGGAGCTCAATATGAGGCAAAGAAGATGGTTAGAGTTTCTTAAGGATTATGATTTCGAGTTGAGCTATCACCCGGGTAAGGCTAATGTGGTAGCCGATGCGTTGAGCAGGAAGTCTCTACATATGTCGTCTCTGATGGCGAAGGAACTGAGATTGATTGAAGAGTTTAGAGACCTCAGTTTGGTTTGTGAACGGACGTCTTATAGTGTGAAGCAGGGAATGTTGAGGTTGACGAATGATTTTCTTGAAGAGGTTGTGGAAAAGCAAAAGTCTGATGTGAGATTGACGAAGCTTAAGACGCTCATCGAGCAAGGGAAAAAGGTAAACGTTGAGATCGATGAGAAAGGCGTGATGAGGTGTCAGGGAAGGTTATGTGTACCTGATGTGCCTGAGTTGAAGCGGATGATCTTGGAGGAAGGTCACAGAAGCAACTTAAGTATTCATCCTGGTGTTACTAAGATGTATCAAGATCTGAGGAAAATGTTTTGGTGGCAAGGGATGAAGAAAGAGATCGCCGAGTTTGTTTTCGCGTGTTTGACTTGTCAGAAGTCCAAGGTGGAGCATCAGAAGCCGTCGGGGCTATTGCAACCTATGTTTATTCCAGAGTGGAAATGGGATAGTATTGCGATGGATTTTGTAAGCGGTTTGCCGAAGACGTCGAAGGGCAATAATATAATTTGGGTAGTAGTCGACAGGTTGACAAAGTCTGCTCATTTCATAGCTATCAAGACCGGTATGTTAGTACCGAAGTTGGCTGAGATCTACGTGGAACAAATCGTGAGATTGCATGGAATTCCGTCGAGTATCGTATCAGATCGAGATTCCCGTTTTACTTCAAGGTTTTGGAAGAGTTTGCAAGAGGCGTTGGGGACTAAGTTGAAGATGAGTTCTGCTTATCACCCGCAGACGGATGGTCAATCGGAGAGGACGATTCAATCATTGGAGGATTTATTAAGATCGTGCATTTTGGAACAAGGAGTGAGTTGGGAAGCTTGCTTACCATTGATTGAGTTTACGTATAACAACAGTTTTCATTCGAGCATTGGTATGGCACCTTTTGAAGCGTTGTATGGGAGAAGATGTAGAACACCTTTGTGTTGGTTTGAATCGAGAGCAAGATGCGAGACTCCTATCCAGAGTTGTTTTCAGGTATTTTCGAGGGCGAAAATTCTTTTTAGGGGGGGTAGAGTTGTAACGACCCTATTTTCGTATGTTATATTTTTATATATTTTATTTTATTGTTTGGCTTTTAAAAATATTTTCTCGTAATCGAGAAATAATTATTTGGCGCGAGGATAAGTTCGTAATCGAGTTTTTAGAGTTTTGGGCGAAATTGGGCCTAGGGCGTGAATAGTATTGGGCTTTTGAGTTTATGAGTAGTAATGATCCTATGTATATGATAGTAGTAAGCTTAGATGAAATAGAAGGCTAGGATTGGTCCTTGAGAGTTAGTAAAGAATGGATGGCCATGATTGATTTGATTGGGTTATAAGATTATCACAAAGACTTTCCACAATCACTATTCATTGTCTTGTGGAGAGCTTGGAAACGTGAAAGAGAAGGGAGAAAAGCAAGAGAAAAACTAGGGCAAGTGGAAAGCTTGAGTTTGCTAGAGAATCATTGATTCCGGGTAAGAGAGGTAGTATTGCTTATTCACAAGTGATTTTGGAGAAGGGGAGAATGTCTATTTCTCCATCCCAAACTTCTTCTTTCACTTCGGCTATGTTTTGGATGGAAAGTTTTTATGATTAAAGTTGTTAATGATTATGTTATGCTTATTTGATGCTAAGTGATGTTGTTAGTATGTTTAATTGAAGTTATATGATGTTTATCTATGTTTTGGAAATTTCGAAAATGTTGTTGTTGTTCAAGGAAAGCTTGAGTAAAACCCTAACATGGTGGTTTTTGTTAAGGGCATCATATTGTGTGAGTATGTGTTATATAATGTTTGGAATGGCTGTTAGGAACTAATAGAGTGTGTCTAAGGTTTTGAAAGTGGATTTGGACTTAATAATACTAAAGACTAAGGTGTGGAAAGTGATGAATATGTTTGAAATGGATAAGTTATCAAAGTGTGTGGGTTTTCCTTTGAAACCCTTATGTGTTTGAGATTTTGGTATGATTGCTTGGTTTATTTGAGATTGTTGAACATGGTTGAGTATATACATGTTGTGTCTTATGATCTGGCCATGAGTGCCTACTTGTTGAAGTTAGCATGAGTATTGGTAGTGTACACACATATTTGAGCATATGTAGGTGTAAATATCAATAATTGCTAAGTGAACATACATGCATTTCATGATGGTATGTATGCTCTTTATGGGTAAGAATGAAATCCAATTATTATTGGTCATATGCACGACTGTCTTTATGGCGAATGAGAGGTGCAGAAGTAATCCAGCTTCGGTTGGTCAAGTGTACGACTGTCTTTATGGCGAATGAGAGGTACACAAGGGATATAAGTTTATCCAACAGTCTGCCATGACTCAAATCTGAGCAAGAATTGGTACCACATGCATTAGAGTGCATTTTAGGAACATACATTCTGCTTGACATTAGTGTGCATTTTAGGAATTATGTGTGCATAATGGTTGTTAAGTGGTAATTGTTATTGATGAGTTTTGTGCTTGAGGAATTATGTGTGCATAATGGGTGTTAAGTGATAATTGTTATTGATGAGTTTTGTGCTTTGTCAATTACGTGTTGTGTTTTTGGTTATGTATAATAAGGTGTTATTTATACATGTTTAATTGGTTGTGATACTAACACTCTCTGTTTTGTGTTATGTGCTGGATCTTTGGGGATCCAGAATATCAGGTTGAGGAGACTATCGTCGAGGAGTAGCGTTTTGCTGTTTAGGTGCCTGCGTAGTGGTGAGGGCATAGCTTAGCTATCCTTACTTTTTGTACTAGGTGTTGTATCCTAGTTAGAGTTTAGGGCTCTGATAGTTGTAACACTACTTTGGGTATCTGAACGTGTATGTATAAATTTGGTAATGGTCTCTGTTGTAGAATTGGATGTTAGTTTTCTAATGCCGTTGGTTTGACGTCAAAACGATTTATAGGACTTGAGTTATGGTCGAATTTCTGCATAACTTTCTGCATAACTTTCTGCACAACTTTTCCGAATTTGAAACGAAAACTGGTATTGATCGGTACAGAATTGGCCTTGGGTGTAAACATGAATGTTTTAGATAATTTTGTTAGCTTTCCAGTGGCTTTGGTTTGACGTGAAAATGACTTTTAGTTTTTGAGTTATGATGAAAATACTCCAAGGAGGTCTTAGTGAAATTGTGCTGTGACAGCATTTTCTGTTTCATGTTTTTGTGTCTTTTTCACACGTCTCTGTTTTAAATTGGTCTTTGGTTTAAACATGTGAAATGTTGTAATGTGTTTTGAAAACGGAAAGAAAATGAAACAATCGATTTCGTGAACTTTGATATAGAAGGGGTATGACCTAGAAGGGGTATGAGCATAGAAGGGGTATCCTAGTTAGAAGGGGTATCGCCCTGTTTGTTATTTTTTTTTTCCGCTGCTGTTTGTGAATCAAATATATTTTGATCTGTTGATGTTTATGAAAATGCGTTTTCATTATGTTGTAACTTCCTATGTCCTTAACGTTTTTTTATTAAAGTTAATAATCGGCGGTTAAGGGTTAGGGTGTTACATGATCCCTTTTGAAGGTTCAGGTTGAGGACGCGCCTTAGTAGGATCCGACGGCTGATATGAGGCGACGGTTCGCTCTCGCTGACGTGTTCGCATCGCAACGGTTCTTGGAAATCGTGCCAACTTAAGTGACGTTATCTGCTCGTTTTCCCTGGCTTTGTACTTTGAACTGCTTCTCGGATCTACTTTCCATGTCCCCTGTTCAGTCTTTGCCTTTTTACTTTCACCTCTTTTCTCACTCGAAAGCGTATATCCTCCACAAACCGTTAATAGTTTCGAGAATCATCACGCTCTCCAAAACCAGATTATTCCTTTTCTCCTTGCCGCTTTCTTTCATACAAAACAGGTAATCTTTTTCGAATTTGTCCTCTGTACGTTAGATTTTCGTTTTTGTATTTCGGGTTAGGATATAGCAGTTATCAGAGAGTGTGATAGGGAGGGCAACGTAATATCTCCGGCCAATTCAGAGGAGAGGGATATGTTATTGAGAGAGGCGGTTAGGCTTGCGAAGCGATCGGATGGAACCACCGATTGGGTTGCTTTTGAAAATGCCTATTATGGCCACTCTGTTTTAGGAGAATTTTCAAGCGATTCAAGCGATAGTGAGGGGAAAGATGATAGTGGGAATTCGTCTGATTGCATTATTCTTTCTGTTCGTCCAGGTCCCTCCCACATGAGAGAAACTCGTTGTATGGCGTCTGCTAGTAGCTGGCGAAGTGTTGCGCTCTGAGTCCATGTATATGGATCCTCAGCGAGTGGCGCTTTTTCGAAGCAGACTTAGTGTTTCCTCGACAGGATTCGAAAAAGACGTGATTCTTGAGTCCTGCCGCTCTGGTGAGAAGGTGTATTTGCGGATGCCAAAGGGTATAGCTCATGAGTTCTTCTATATGTACACGGCGGTCTTTGAAGATTTGGGCATGAAGTATCCCTTCACGCCCTTCGAAGTAAGTGTTCTGAAGTGGTTAAATGTGGCGCCCTCGCAACTGCAGCCCAACAGTTGGGCGTTCATCCGGGCTTTTGAGATCGTGTGTGAGTTTAGGCTTTGAACCCTCTGCTGGCTGCTTCTTTAGTTTTTACGGTACTAAGGGGGTAGACGAGTTGTCATGGGTGTCTGTTGGCGCCCATCCTGGAAAACGGTTGTTTCCGCCTTACGCTTCCCATTACAAGAATTGGAGACAAACCTTCCTTAGGACGAGGGGGAGAGGATTGCGAGGACGCCGCAGTGCGCGTACATGGCGAGTTAAAATTTCCAATCTGCTGGATGAGTTCTCCGGCCTCCATTACCGGGTTTGCTTACGAGAAGTTGAGTGAGTATGAAAAAGATGTCGTTTGTTTCTTGGACAAGATGCTGCCCATGGATATTCGGGAGTTACTGAATAGGGAGGGGAATGTCGATAGCTTAGAGACTTATTTGCGTGAGTTGATTTCGTAACCTTACCGGTTTGGCTTTTTCGCCTTTTCTGTTATTAACTTGTGTATTTGTCTTTGACTTGTAGAATCAATGGCGCCTTTGACTGCTGCGGAGAGGAAGAAGTATTTGGACGAGATGAAGGCCAAGAAATCGGTTGGGGTGTTGGTCGCCAGCGATCCTTCTGGGCTTATCCTTCGCAAGTCTAAAAGGAAAGCTGAGGTTGTTCTTGATGCTCAACCTGAGTGTGATGTTGTCGCTGAAGTGGCGCAAGAGAAAGGTCGAGAGGAGAAGAGGAAGAAGGCGCCAGATGGGGAGGAGAAGATGATAAAAGAGAGGAGGTCCAAGAAGGCGTATTCTCGTCCTGCCGCTGAATTTGCTGGTCCCAGCCGGGAGGTCCAATCTTTTTGGGACAAAGACTTCGATTATAGGGCTTATGTGAAAGAAAAGATGGTTTGTAATCCTGATGATGTGGAGGCTGGGGCACAGAACTCTGTTCCCTTTATGACGAGGGATGTTGGTGTGAACTGTTTGCGATCTATTATGCTCCTGATGGTCGTGGATTGCAAATACGAAGAGTCGGTGCGTAATGGAGAAACATTATTGGGTAAGGTGAGGTCGCTGGAGAAGGAGTTGCAAGAAATCCAAGAGAGCAAGGAGAGGGAGATCAGAGAGGCTAAAGAGGCGATGAGGTCCGAGTGTGACGAACGTATTAGTGATCTGAAGATTGGTCATGACGCCGACTTAGCTGGGAAGGATGCGGTGATTATTCGGTTGAGGGATAAGGTTGCCTCAGGAGGTGAGAGAGAAATGGCGTTGAAGGCTGAGATCTCGGAAGCCAAAGGAGAGCTGGCTCTGTCCTTTGAGAGTGGATTTGATCGTGCAAAGGAACAGGTCGCCTTTCTTCATCCGGGCGTCGACCTCTCGTCTCTAGATTCTTTCAAGATTGTTGTAGACGGCGCCCTGGTGGACGAACCATAGTCTTTTTGTTGTAATTTTATTTCCTTTGAACTCAGTACTCTTCTTGAATTTGTATTAATGATGCATCGTTTTCTTTTAAGCTTTTCGTTTGTTCCTTTTATCTTTAAATTTATGCATTTTAGAAGGCCCTTCCTGGGCGGTGATCATGTTTGTTTCATCATAATGTTGAGAATTGTGGGTTTGTTTCTTTTGGCGCCTGACGCTTTAGGGTCCCTTTTAAAGGGTTAAGGAATTAGGTGGCGATCTCATTTTCGGCTCGCGACGTCTTAGAGCCCTCTTTGGGGTTAAGGAATTAGGCGGCGATCTCATTTTCGGCTCGCGACGTCTTAGAGCCCTCTTTGGGGTTAAGGAATTAGGCGGCAATCTCATTTTCGGCTCGCGACGTCTTAGAGCCCTCTTTGGGGTTAAGGAATTAGGCGGCGATCTCATTTTCGGCTCGCGACGTCTTAGAGCCCTCTTTGGGGTTAAGGAATTAGGCGGCAATCTCATTTTCGGCTCGCGACGTCTTATAGCCCTCTTTGGGGTTAAGGAATTAGGCGGCGATCTCTTTTTAGCACACGACGTCTTAGAGCCCTTTTTAGGGTTAAGGAATTAGGTGGCAACCCTCGCTGGGGTTTGGCGATCTCTTTTTAGCACACGACGTCTTAGAGCCCTTTTTAGGGTTAAGGAATTAGGTGGCAACCCTCGCTGGGGTTTGACGATCTCTTTTTCTTGGCGTTGTTGATCTGTTGCGGGCAGTGTCTGCAATACAAAATAGATGATATAGATATAATTTAATAAGAAAGCGGGGTGCCTCATTAAAAACCTCCGCTACTGCGGGGAAAAGAGTGCTCCCTGCTTTTTACATTAAACAAAAGGTACATGAAACTAAAACAAGATAACCAGTGTGACGGCTTCATGAGCTTCTGAGATCGCCCTTCGGATTGTCATGGCGAGTGTCTCTCTGTTGGCTGCAAAGTCTGGGACGTGGGCGAGTTTGTGTAGTTCTTGAATTGAGTTCGTTCCATGCGGTGGGCATGTCTCACTAGCTTTCTTGGTGAAACTACCATGACGCTAGGTTGGCGTGTTGACCGGCTTGAATCCTGGATCTACAGCTAGGCGATGACACACTTCGGCGGGGTTGATGCTGAGCATATCTGTCTTCCACTATTGTTTAGGTTGAAAGCTGGGCGGCCTATTATGATGTTGTAAGAACAAGGTGAGTTGACCACTAAATATTTAACTCTGATGGTTTTGGCACTGTTACTCATTCGATCCTTGACGGATGTTGATGAGGCTGGTGGATGATACTTTGCGGTGGCGACTTGCTGAAAACTGGTGCGTCAATTTACGTGTCATGTCTGGGTAGCTGATGATGGAAAAACGGGGTAGGTTCATATACCATCTGAGGGCGGCGTCTTTGAGTGTTCCTGCCAACAGCTTGCACTTGAGCGAGTCAGCGGCGCCGATGATGGTCATTTGAGTGTTGAAAGCTGTCACATGCTCCACCGGGTCGCTCTTTCCATCGAAAGGTGAAAGAGAGGGTGGCTTGAAGTTTTCTGGGACTGGCGCGTTCCATACTTCGGCGGAAAGTGGTTGCGGATCTGGATCTATTGATTCGTCTTGTTGGGATTCGTTCCCTTCAGTGTGTTGTTGCTGGATTGTCTCCATTGTCGCTTGCAGAGCTTCGTTGTGGTCGCGAAGCTGCTGGATTTGTTGTTGTAGGGCTTCTAAGGCTGCTGGGTCCGCCATCGACGGCGACGATGCTGGTTGTTTGGGTCGGTTATGAAGACTAAGGTTTGTGGTTGAAGATTAGCGGTTAGGGTCGAAAATGTTAGAGAGAGGATTGGTTTCTGAACAAAGAACAGGTTAGGTTGAACGTTTGATTAGAGTTTATCGGGAAAAGGATGGATTTATGGTTGAATCGCGGCGGATTCGGAGGTTTTCGGGTTGCTCCTGAGAAATACGGTGGATTCACGGCGTCCTGATGGTTTTCAGAGGCCGCGGATCAACTGCCTTTCTTTCGGAGACGGTGGCTAGGTTAGTTTTACCGTAGCCCCACGGTGGGCGCCAACTGTACTAGCTGTGAGTACAATGTATGGAAACTAGGGTTTCTGAGTTCTGTTTAGGTCATGCCTTGGGAATGATCCCAAGGTTACTATTTATAGCCTTCACTTGGGTCTATCCGGTCATAGTTTTGGCCCTTTACAATTTGGGCCCAAAACTATGATTAAGGCGCCCTCGTAAGCTGACGAGGGCGCCCCCAGAGGGTGCCCTTTAGGAAGGTCACCTAGGGTTATTTATGACTGTCAAGTGGGCCATGCGCCCTTCTGGAGGGCGCCCAGCCTTATTCCAAGGGTTCACACCCTTGTCTTTAGGATCTCAAGTCCTAAATGATGAGATCTACGGTCCAGGAACAAACCTAAATTTAAAAAGTTTAGGCACACTCACACAAATACTTTTCTTTTTAAAGGTAAAATGATTTAATGATGTTGAATGATGTGACCAATTTCTTTATCATTAATTTTTATCATTGTTGTGTGTGCCCAAATAATTTTATTTGTATTTGTGACTATGTGAGTATTACTCAAGAATGGTAGAAACTTTGACAATGACTTAAAAATGTATGCATTTTACCTATTTGCATTTATGCACAAAGACGAATGTACCTTAAGGAATGGGGCATCTTACCCCATTTGTTTTATTATTTAGTTAACTTTGATTATACTTATTGAAATTTCTCGATGTCCTTATTTATATAATCAAATGTTCTTACAATTTACTTTTACAAATCAATGAATATCGTAAAGGAGATTATGCTGTCTGTTTTCTCAAAGGGACAGAAACAATATCCAAATATTTGTGTTCAAATCATGCTTAGGGAGCCTCTCTCCAATATCACAAAGTTTTCTCAATGTTTATTCAACAAGAAAAGATCGTTTCATAATCCCCTCGGTGAACACAAACCTTTGACAAACATTTCTAGTTTAAATTAATTTTTTGAACAAACTATTTTAAATTTTTTAAAAAACAATAACCCAGCATAATCGAATTAGTGTCGTCCTAATCAATTAATTAGTAGAATTTTAAAGTAAAATAGCCAAATCGCAGACCAACTTCAATCAATATAATTGTCTATTTGAGATGACAAAACAAGAGCACTTTACTTAAATTCGTCGTTTTCTTTTCTTCTCATTTCTTGACCAGTGGAGTGGAGTGGAGTGTGGTTGGATTCTAGACACGTGGATATGAAAAAATGTCTCTTGTGAGAAAGATGTCAACCTCTTAACAAGTCTTAAGGATAATATTTATTTGGTTTTTACAATTTTCTCACCTTCCAATTTAGTTTTCCAATTAATTTATGATATTTTCATCCTAAAGATAATTTAGTCGTACTTTATAATTAGTCTGAGATTGATGTCATTTTTATAAAAATAGTGGGCATTAATTTAGTACTATTTTTTGTTATAAACAAGATTGAGTTGCGAAAAATTGTGAAAGACAAAATGGGTCTTCACTCTAAGTGTACTGCAGTGATAAGAACTGATTTTGAATGAATTAATTTTGAATAAATGTGTGTTGAGTGTAAAGCGAATTATGTTTAAATGTATTTATGTAAAAGTGGATTTAACAATAAATTTAAGGCTAAAATCAGTTGTAGAAGTCAAAATCTACAAATTATAGTAAAGTAAAATCAATTCTACAAGTAAAGCCAATAAAGGTGAGAAAACATGCAATAAGGGGGAGTTGAATTGTGTTTCCTTTTTCAAACTTTTTCTAAGTGTTTGCACTGGTCAGAGTCTGAAGCTTATGTTCTGAGTCTGCTGCAGAGTTTGAATGCAGCGGTTGTAAGATCAAAACACGAAAAGAGAGAGAGAGAGAGAGAGAGAGAGAGAGAGAGAGAGAGAGAGAGAGAGAGAGAGAGAGAGAGAGAGAGAGAGAGAGAGAGAGAGAGAGAGAGAGAGAGAGAGAGAGAGAGAGAGAGAGAGCAATTTATACTAGTTCCTCTCACAAACCGAGAGTAGTCTAGTCCCCTTGCACTTTCAAAGGATTTTCACTATAATCACTAAAGATTACAAATGTTCAAGCACACAAACAAGAGGCTTCTTCATAAGACGACAAGTATGACGTGTCCTCCAAAGTCTTCATTCTTCAGAGTCTGGTAGCCTTCAGAGTCTTCAGATGCTCTAACCTTCAATGTCTGATAGCCTTTAGAAGCTTGATTTGATCCAGAACTTCAGCTTCTTTCAATTTCCAATTTGCTCTTGTATATGTTCTTTCAGAACCAAAACTTGATTTGATACTTTGAATTTTAGTCTATGGTCCTGCACATTTGAACATATATTAACATATTCAATTGTTCTTTTAATACTTTGGTATCATCAAAACTTAAGCGGCATTGTACAAAACTCATTTTGTTTCAACAACCAATTCTCCTCTAAATCTTTCAAACATGTTAGAATCAATTTTATAATCTCTAGAATAACTTTTAACCCTCCAAAAAATTGAAACCAAACATGTGCTAAGTTTAAAGTATCGCTATATATTAAGGGTTTGTTTGAATTTACTTATTTTTTAACATATGCAAAATATTTTATGCAAATAAATACTCTTGCAGAGTGTTTATATATTATTTATAAGCTTGTTAAGGTAGTTTATGGAAAAAAAAACACTTATAAAAATACAATTTTCGCTAATGAAAACCTATGAATTAACATAAAAGTTTATTTATTTGCATAAATTATTTTTTATAAACTAAAAAATAAATCAATTCAAACGAGTCTTAAAAGGTTGACAATTGTACACAATTACGCCTATTTATTTCCCCAATATTTATAACTTGTCTTGGTCGTCCAATTAAATCTACAAGTGTAAGGTGGAAATTAATTGGAGATCGAAGGGAAAAAAAACATGTATTTTATGGGCAGCGAAAGCAAATTAAACCTACTTTAGAATCACTTATTTTGTCTCCAAGTAATTTTCTTTCTTAACTTGCCTAAACAGCTTATTCTCTAGTGGAAATTTTAAATTTGTTTTGGTTTATTTGTTTTGGTTTGTGTATTTGTCCCTCCAGCTAGGTCAGAAATCATAAAGACAAACAAGTACCGGAAACTTGTACCCGTACAAGTTTTGCTTAAATAATTGGATTTGGAGCGTGGCTGCAATGATTGAAACTCATGTCCTTTTTCACAACAATGAAGGAAAGTGCACTTTCATCAAAAGATGGAAACCAAATGAAACTTTTGTTCAAATTTTTACTATTTGCATAAAGATCGATTTGAGTTAACCTATTTGAGAATACATATAAATTTTGTAAATTGTATGGAAAAATTAACGAAAAAGTTTATGACATTGTTCATAAACCAATTTTTGTTTTTGACTATCATTTCATCCTTTTTTATGTCTGGGAGTGGGAGTAGTCACGTAGCTTTGTAGCTTGTTTGTCCTTTGTTGCTTTGTTTTGATTTTGTTGGGATTGCTTTTGTATTGATCTTTATTCTAGCTCATCTAGTGCCAATTAGATAACTCGGCTTTTGTTTTAATATATCATTTTTTTTCTTGTTCAAAAAGAAAAAGACATTGTTCATAAACTTGAAATTTAGAAGAAAAATGGGATATCAAACTTGAAATCTCTTAGTAGAGAGATTAAACTTAAGTGAATCTAAAACAAGTAAGAGATAGTATTTTGCAGCGCAAAAAACATATTTAATTCTTAAACTTTCTACCCTCTTATTTTTTGTTAAAATTCTGGAAACATTTATCATCCATGTAGAAAGCAACCAAACAAAGGTAAACAACTCACCCCTAAAAAAAAGTAAACAACTCACTAATATTTGTTCCCTTCAAAAAAAAACTCACGAATATTTGTTAATAAAATCATTAATATTACTTTCGTTAAAATGCAATTAAGCCCACAAAGTAAACTTTTGTTTTTATAGTGTTTCTTTTTAAATTCATTAGACTTTCGAAAGTATCTCCACAACTTATGTCATTTAAATTTAATATTAGACCAATCTTCAAGTCTACAGCAGAACATTCACTTTTTTTATACTCGGAGTTGGATTTTTTTTTTCCTTCTAAAAGCACAATTCCAAGAAGAGAAATGCTAATGTGCATGACACATGTGTCGTGCAAATTACACGACTCGGCAATCTCTACTCCCTTTTAACCAAAATGCCTAATTTAACCCTACAACCTTTTTTTTAAAGAAACGTAAATTTAATGGTGGATTGATTGAACATGTCGTCCCCATCTTTCTGGCGGCACACATGTTTGAAGATGGTCAAATAGCCTCGTCACAACCTCTAGGTGTGGTGTCATTGCAGCACCTCTTGACAGTGGCGGAACCAAAAAAAATTTTATGAAGGTGCCATATTTTCAAGATATAAATATATATTGTGACAAAATAATTACATTTAAAGTTGTAATCAAGTGATTCGTTTGTTTTTATGTTGCTCCTCTAACCATGGTTCGATACTTGCATTTTACAATGTTTTTATTGTATTTTTCGTTTAAAAAATACAAAAAATACGAGTCAAAGCTAAAAATGAACAAAAAAAGAATCGAATACATGACCAATCGTTGGAAGATGAGGCACATAACCGCTTTGCTAGAGTGAAAAGACATGATTTATAATGCAAACATTAATATATATATATATATATATATATATATATAACATAATTTAATTAAAAATGTGTATATATACTTATTAAAAATGTATTTTTTTAAACTTTGGGGGTGCCATGGCAACCCCCTGCACCCCCTGGCTCTGCCAGTGCCTCTTGATATCTTGGAATTGAATGGAATGATGAACATGGAAATTTGATGAATTTAGAATGGTTGCGGCGCTGGTTATAGCATCAACCAATAGTGGTTGTATGGCAACAACGACAATGAAGACAATGACGGTGGCGGTAACAGCGACGGCAAGTGAAGTCGAAGGTAACGACAAAAATGACAGTAAAGTTGACAACAACGGCAGCGATAAGTCGCTTAGACGGTGAATCGATTCACGACAGAGGTTGCAGCTTATTGATGTGTTGTTGTAGTACATACCACTAATACCAACGATTGCAAAAGACGAGCTTGTGCTGCTAGTGAACAGGGTCACGGTGGAACGTTCTCTTTTGCATCTTTTGCATTTTCTGATTTTGTTTATTAGTTTTTATTTTATTGAAGTATTGTTTATTAGAAAAGTAAAGCGTAAATGTCTATCGTGCATATTCGTGGGGTGTTATATGTCGTGTCATATAGCACTTAGCTAAAGAACCTAGCTAAGAATATTGTTTATTTCGTTGTCCACTTCTTGGGGGCTTTATTATTTCATATTTCCTCGTATCCTATCCCCTATTGATATATTT
Source organism: Medicago ruthenica (assembly GCA_018208015.1). Lineage (NCBI taxonomy): Eukaryota > Viridiplantae > Streptophyta > Magnoliopsida > Fabales > Fabaceae > Medicago > Medicago ruthenica. Next base: position 36,417,265 of record CM031372.1, read on the forward strand.
TATTTTAGGCTAAATTACACAAAATGTCATTTAAGTTATTTAATTGTAATAAATTGGTTCTTTGAGTTTCTTTCGTACCACTTAGGTCATTTATGTTAATTAATTGTAACAAGTTGGTCCTTTAAGTTTTTTCCGTACCAATTAAATCCTTTAAGTTATTTACCAGTAACAATTTGGTGTATTTTATATCTTAAAAATGTAAGTTATTCAGGACTTAAAAGTTACAATTATATAACTCAAATGACCTAAGCGTTACAAAAAATACTTAAAGGACCAACTTGTTACAATTAAATAACTTAAATGACGTTAGCAATACGAAAAAAATTTAAAGGACCAATTTGTTACAATTAAATAACTTAAAGAACTTCCGGTGTAATTTAGCCTTTATATTACAATACACCAAAAAACAATGGCATGGAAACCCCACACTTGCACTTCATCTAATTCAAAAATAAATATCAAACATTGTTTGCATCGATTGAGTACGTGGATAACACATCAACCATAGAGGAGTGCAATAGATTATTTTGTGCTTCGAAGAAAGCTTCGATCTATTTTGGGGGAGATGGTATATATTTTAAGGGGATGGTAGGGCAGAGAGACAGGTTGGGAAAGAAAACGTACACCTACAGGCAAAGCAAAGAAAGAAACAACCCACCAAGTGACCCTTATATGTTGGTTCAAGGATACGAGTCTCCAACACATACCTTAATATTTAAAGAGAAATAATTTTTAGACAATTATTTTGAGATAATTTTTGGTTAAATCTTTTTTATATTTTCATTGTGTTTTTTGCTTCCTCTCTCTATCCTCATCTTTCTCTCTCGATTGTTTTTTATCAATAAAAAGAGAGAAATAATATTGTTCTAAAAGTTGTCACAAAATGGTTGTATAAATATCATTATTCATATTTAAATTTGATGCTTAATATTTAAAGGAAAAGTGACCAATGGCGGTAAGTACCGGACAGAACAACACAAGATAAAACAACATAATGCAGAACAATGCATGTCAAATTTTTGTAGTGTTGAACAATTTTTTATCTTATACGATGTTTGGTGGACAAAAAACTATTTTGTTATTTTAGATAATTTGTATTTGAGACAAAAAGTTGAATTGTGGTTTAGTGAAGGACAAAAATTTTAGTTTTTGTTATGTCTCATTTCCCCAGTTTATCAATTTTTTTTAAAGATGTCCCCGAATTACCATATCACTAGAACAATTTTACAATCAAATACATTACAACAGAAGTTGTCATGTTAAATTTTTTTAGTAGAACAAACGTAGCAAAAATCATAAACATTAAATGAAGAATATTGACAAACTAACTTGTTGTGTAAACAAGACCCAAATCCTACCATTTGAAACGTTTAGCCCAATCCATTATCAGTGTTGGCCGATGCCGATCAAGTTAAATGGACTTGGATAACTCTTATTTTTAACTAAGTTTTGATATGTGCACTCCCCATCTTAAAAAAAGATCCAACATTAGCACTTTTTCCACATCGATTACTTTTCACACATATATTACTTTTGTGGTATATGTATTTTTGAAAGATAAATGCTAGAAACATTCTCCAGTCTTTAACATTCACACTCTTATCTCTCATATTAGGCAAAATTGATGTAGACCTCACTACTTTATATGAGATTCATTTTTAAAGATTGGCACTCACGTAGATTTCATCCAATTAAAGAGTGAGTGTTAGATAAATTATTAGAAAGAGAGTGTCCATATCACTTCTCATTTTACAAATAATATATATCTTAAATATATTACAGTCTAATAATAACACCTTTTACCCATATATTACAGTTTAAAAATAAAATTAAAAAGTATATTTTCATCATATATATCGTAAATGCATAACTATTTTACGGATTTTTATCATTTAATTAGTTTTTTGGGAAATGTTAACGAGCGCCCCCGGAACACTCTTTAAGACCTTTAAATGATAATTTTTTTTGAAAATTTATGTAATCAATGTATTGGAAATTGAAATATTTGACTTTTTTATGAAATAATTTCTTCTTTTGGAATGCTTAAAAAGTGCCCCGGGGACACTCGTTAACTAGACCCTTAGTTTTTTAAGTAGATTTTTTTTTTCTAATAGTATTATAATAAGCTTAATTGATGAGCAATGTAACTGAATACTTATTATGTTCCAAAAACTATTTTGTGTTTATAAAAAAAAAAAAAAAAAAAAAAAAGAGGGACGCGCGCTGATTTTCAAGAGGCAAATGAGTATCTCTAAAAAAAAGAGGGAAAGGAGTAAACAAAATATTATATATACTGAAGTATTCATCTTCTTTCAGCTTTCATCCATAAAAATAATAGAAATCGTAAAATTGTATACAATTATTTAAAAATGGTAGTTATTTGATTGATTAGAAATGATAAAAAATTAATAAAAATCTAATTGAAGGATAAAATTGAAAGAAAAAAGTCTTACACCAAAAAGTAAATAAGATGCTAGCTGAGAACGTGAACACCTAAATTTGCGATCAGCCGATTGATGGTTAGGGAAATAGGAAATAGTTGAATACAAAATAGTTAAGTCTTTTTCAAGTTCACAAAAGGTTCACGAATGTGATATAAGCTTTATAAACGGTCAAAACTATGTGAAATTTGACAATTTGATGTTTTACTCGTTTTCCATGCTTATAGTAATCCAATAACTATAAGCGGTCAAAGGGTCACGAAGGAGCGAGTACCTCGCCTAACCCAGGGCGGCACATACTCATTGTAAGGGGGATAATCACACACTACTCATGAAAATGGCTGAGCAAGGCTAAATTTACTATATAAATATCATGTTTGTACCTTTCATTGAACACACAATCTTTAACTTTTGCTTGACTTTTCATTTATGTATTTCTTAATTTCACAAAAACACTCAACTTCGCGCTTAATATTCTTTAGATGAGTTAAAGAAATCCACAATTGAATGACATAAATCCATTCTCAACGGCGCAAAGAGAACCACAGTTAAAAATTATCAGTCAAGCCATAAACAAACTTTGAAGTTCAAGAGCAAACATGCATCCTTAACACACGTGTTAACATTATCTTAGGCCGGATATTATACCAAAATAAGAAAAGAAATGCCAACAAGTTTCTTTGTGAAACTTGTTAAAGAACCAAATATAGTAAAACTAACTATTTTGAAGTCAACATTTTAAAGTGAAAAAATTATTATTTTTTACAATACAAAAATGACTTCATACTTTTTTCTTTCTCTAATAAGTGTTTCAAGCGTTGATTAATGTTAAGAGTCCCACATCAGATAGAAGTTAATATGACAATGTATTTATAATGGGGCAATCCTCACTTCACAAGTCGATTGTGTGGAGTTGTGTTAACCACGGTTTATAAGAATTAACAAACCCCACGAAAGGAAAAGTTAAAGAAATGGAGTGGTTGTTGTCTGTTTTCAGTTTGAGCACCGACCGACATTATCCAAAAACAAACATGTCGTTGCAAGGACGTTGAGGTTCCTGTCTGTCACTCCACCACCTGTCATAACATTCTCCCTTTTCTTCATCAATCTTGACACGCTCCCACTCTTCTTCATTTCTCTTTCTCCTTAATTCTCTATTTTATTATTCACTTTAAAGTTTTTGATCTATAAAATACCATTGAGTCCACACAAATATTGAAACATATATAGAAAGTGTTATGTGAAGTTAGTTTTATTGAGGAGTGATGGATGAAAACGGAATAAGGGATGATGATGAGAAAGTGGAAGTGAATATATATCCTCTCAATTGTTACTACTTTGGATCAAAAGATGCTATTCCTTCCAAAGATCACTCTCTTGACCATCGTCTTCAAAGATTCAAATCCAAGTTTGTTTTTTTCTTTTATTATCCTATTTTAGTGTATTAATTCTCTTTCTTTTAAAAATAAACTCTTTTTTTTTTAATTTTTTAATTTTGCATGTTTGTTAATAGTTATGATTCCCGTGGAATGCGAACTTGTGTTGAAGCTGTTATGATGGTTAGTGCTTTTTACCTCTTTCTTTTAAGACAAGTTGTACTCTTTTTTTTGGTAGAAAGGACAAGTTGTACTCTATCAAATTGTGGTCCATAATACAATAATCCTGAATTGTACCGTAAATGTAGTTCTGTTCGTAGCTCTATTTAAGAGTTGGAGTTCCAACACTATTTTCCATTTTTCCACATTAGGTTCCCCACTTCTTTACACATATAGTGTGTGATTCTAGCCATTAAGCTACTTAACAAAAAAAAAGTAAGTCCTAAATTTCAGGATGTCGCTAGTCATCATTAGAAAAAGTTTTTTAAGATTTTTTGTCGGGACTAGAATGAATCTTCATTCAAAATGATTAAATAATCTGGTATTCTACTCTTAATTCTCATAGTAGATTAAAACAAAATATTTACATCATAAAAAACCAATTTGGTTTTGTTTAGGTAGATTGAACATGGAAACTGTATGTAGAGATATCAAAGGAATTAAAAGAGTATACCTGTGTTTTTTATGATTTCTAAAAAACAAGTAAACAACGAGGTGAAGTAAAATGGTCTTTATTACATTTAAGAATTTCAATGTTGACCACACCACAACTACCATTGTTTTGGCTGTATCAATTAACTGTAATTATCTACAAGATCAAAAATCACAATCACAAATCCAAAATGTGAAAAGCCGTGAGACAAAGTATGTCAAAGGATTTGATTTTGGTAATGAAGATTTGGTGGTTTCTCATCTTCAATATGCCGACGACACGCTTTGTGTAGTGGATGTATCGGTGGAAAATCTTTGGACTCAAGGCTTTGTTAAGAGGTTTTGAGATGGCTTCGGGTTTGAAGGTGAATCTTTGCAAGAGTTGTGTAATAGGAGTGAATGTCGGAGTTGATTTTATGGAGATGGCTTGTAATTTCTTGAATTGTAGTGAGAGCTCAATTCCGTTTATGTATTTGGGTCTTCCGGTAGGTGCGTATCCGCATAAGATGTCAACTTGGGAACTGACGTCGGCTACTTTGAGGGGTAAATTGAATTCTTGGGGGAACAAGTATGTGAGTCTTGGAGGGAGAGTTGAATGCAATTCCTATCTTTTATCTCTCTTTTTTGAAGATGCCGGTTAGAGTTTGGAAAGGAGTGGTTAGAATTCAAAGAGAGTTCCTTTGGGGTGGTGTGAAGGGATGCCGAAAGGTTAGTTGGGTTAATTGGAGAATGGTGTGTCAACCTCGGTGTAAAGGTGGTTTGGGGGTTAGAGTTGCGAGGGTGGCAAATTTAAGTCTCTTGGCAAAATGGAGATGGAGATTGATTCAAAATGGTAATACGCTTTGGAGAGAAGTTATCCTTTGATAGTATGGGAACCAGATTGGTGAGTCGTTGATTTCAAATGAGGAGTCTTGGCCTTGGTGTGCCTCGCGGTGGTGGAAGGATGTAGTGACCTTGGAGGAATCCGTGAGTATTTTTTGGTTTAATAGGGAAATGGAGAGGAAGGTGGGAGATGGTTTGAATACTAGTTTTTGGAGTGATCATTGGGTGGGAAATGCCCCGCTTTGTATTTCCTTCCCTCGACTCTTCTCTTTTTCTAACCAAAAAGACGCAAAGGTGGGTGAATTGTGGGAGGTTACCAGAGGCGAGGGATTTTGGTCTTTGGTTTGGCGGAGAAATCTCTTTGTTTGGGGAAGTGCTTTGCTTGTTGGTCTCTTAGGGGTGTTAGTAGGTTGGAGGAGATCGGGGTTCGAAGATAAGTGGTGGTGGAAGGCGGAGGAGAATGGGGTTTTTGCGGTGAGTTCGGCATATAGGCGGCTTGCAGATATCTTGGTACCGGCTGATGGGTTGAGTAGCACGAAAGAAATGGTGTTTAGATTTGTTTGGAGAAGTCCGGCGCCTCTAAAGGTTGTTGCGTTCTCTTAGCAACTTTTACTTTACCGTATTCCGACAAAAAAGAAACCTTGCTAGGAGGGGAGTTCTACCCCCGGTTGAATCTTTGAATTGTGTGTTTTGTAACCGGGGGTGGAATTGTCTTCCCATCTCTTCATTCATTGTCATTTCATATTCATGATGTGGTTCGAGATTTTGGGGTGGCTTGAGATTAACTTCATTACACCCCAAAGTTTGTTCAAGCACTTTGAATGTTGGGGTGGGGAGATCTGTAACAAGAAACTCCGTAAAGGTTTTTGGTTAATATGGCATGCCGCCATTTGGGTGATTTGGAAAACTAGAAATGATAGAATTTTTAACGATTGTGTTATGGAGTTGGATGAGATGGTTGAGGAAATCAAAGTGCTGTCCTGGCAATGGAGTTTACACAGGTTGAAGACCCCTCCATGCCTGCTCTATGAATGGTTATAGAATCCAAGGGACTGTCTTCTTAGATAGGGTGGCCTTGTCTCTTTTCCGCCTGCGATTTTGGGTGTTTTGGTTGGGTTTTGCCTACTGTTTTGCGTGTTCTGCAGGGGCTATTTTCTGCAGTTCCAGCTTTTGCAGTTTTCGCATTTCTCTTGTTGGGGTTACCGCAATATCGGGACCTCTGTACCGTTATATACCTTTTTGCGCTCCTATCGTACGCCTTGTATGATATAGGAGGTTTGAATATATATGCTGTTTCAAAAAAAAAAAAAATCCACAATATGACTATCATAGAAGGGCTTCTAGAAAACAGAAGTTTTAGAATGTTTACGCTTGAGCAATTACAAAATATGCATGAGTGACCAAGATTAACATGAGAATTTAGTGTAAATATAAATGAATTCTCTATAATTATACATGATCAACCTCAAGTCATTGTGTTTTTTATTTTTGTTTCTAGATGTGCTTAGTGATGGATGGTTGATCACACATGACTAGTTCTCGTTGTACAAAAGAAAGTAGAATTAGGTGATTTAGTCATGTGTGGAAAACATTCATATATGCATTGGTAAGGAGGGATGACTAGATGGAGAATAGTTTGATGTTTAGAGTTAGAGGTGGAGGGAAAAAATCTGTTAAAAAAAACTTGAGTCATCAAATGGTTTGTCATTAAACTTAATTAATATATGGATTGGATTTGTATCCATCGGACCATCGGGACTGACGGGTTGAACCTGCAGCTTCCATATATAATTATAAAAAATTGTCCAATCCATGTAGTCCAGTCTAACCAAGGAATGATTTAATACTATTCTGATCATTATGTTTATGCTGAATTTGAGATGATTTAGATATTTATAAGGATGTAAACTAATAGTTTATATACTTCTCAGTATTTTGAAAGCATATATATTGAAAAAGAGCTGTTACATGGCGTCCACTTGCCGTCATTCTTAGTCTTTGCAATTAGATTTTGGGTTTTCCCAGAAATGGTTGCTCTTTTTTGTTACCAAGCTCTCTTGGATTAAGCAACTAGTATATTTTTCAACTTCTGGTGTTCATTTTCACTATTTTCTTCGATTGCATCTTGAACTTGAGGTCTATTTTCTTTCCAAACTCTCATTCAGAATCAGATGTAAACTTCCAAATTTCTTCTTGAAGATTGAGGTTTGGTAAAGCATGTTTGACTCAAAACTTTGCTTGAAGCTTTTTTTATTCATACTCTTTATCTTGGCTATTAGAATTTAGTTTTGCAATATGATTCTGAAATGGTAATGCAGCTGTTTTGATTTAGGTTGAGTTGTTCAAACATCCTCATTTGTTGCTGTTTCAAATAAAAAATTCCATCTTTAAACTTCCCGGTGGCCGTTTAAGACCAGGTGAATCAGGTATGTAAGGAATCTGTCAAACATCGACCAAGTTCAAAATGTTTGCAAATATTTTTACGAGTTTTTACTAGGGAACACATTTATTGATTTCTAGATACCGATGGATTGAAGCGTAAGCTGGCAAGGAAGCTTTCTGCTGATGAAAATTTGGCAGAATGGGAGGTATTGAATTCATCATTTCTTTTTAATTTTTTTATGTTCATGCCTCACTGCAACATTTTTATTATTCAGTTAAAATTTTGATTGTCTTTATGGTACTATATAGAATATAGATATAATATATAGGAGTTTTTAATATTATTTTTAATGTGAGGTAATTCTGATTGTCTTGAAGCCTTTATCATCCTATCAAAGCACATGGTTAAAAAATTAACAACCAAAACTTAGTATTTAATCAGTTCCACCACATAAACTTAGAATCTGGTTCTGTTTTTTTTAATACTGTTACTGTTCTGATTTGGCATTTTGTTTGCATTTTAATTTGAATATTGTTTTAGTGATTGCGTTGTGGCTTGCATTTTATATTCTGATCAGATACTTGGTATGAACTTTGCTAATGCTATTATTGATTGCTTACTAGTTTTTCATTTTACTATTACTCAAATGATATTTGGAAACCCAAAATTTTCTTACATCTTTTGTTTTTTTCTTCTCCATTGTTTTTTTCCAATTACATCATCATCATATTGTTTGTTAATTCTTAGGGTCTTGTTAAGGAGTGCCCCCGGGACACTCTTTAAGCATTTTAAATTAAGTAATTATTCTTTAAAAATGTCAAAGTTTTCAATTTTCAATGCACTAATTACACAAATTTTCATAAAAAGTTACTATTTAAGGTCATTAACCAGATGACACTAGTTAACATTTCCCTAATTCTTATACCAACATTTGAGAAGGTTCTAAACTTAACTAAGTTTTATATTTTTTCAAGTTTCAACTTGAGAATCATCACCTTAATTATAGACTAATATTAAAATGGTTCACAATTCAAACTTTCCGTGTGATTTTTATTTCTACTTCAATATCGTGCTAAAAAATGAAAAGAATTTAAATTAACTATAGTTTTTTAATTATAAAATACTATTAATTTATTTTTTAATCTAATTTTACCTACGAATTGTACATACTATGTACGCTACTCACTTTATTTTTATATACACTATTATGCAATCATGAAAATGATTAACAATCGATAGTGAATAAAGATAATTTGTTAATTTCGATCCCTGCTCTTGTGTATGGAAAAAAAAATTGGTTGGAAGAGTAGAACCTAACTGGTGTGGCTCCCAGGTTTTTTGACAGAGATTAATCACTTTTTTTTTTGAAAGGACAGATTAATCAGTCTTAAACGGCGATGAATACTTATACCGATATCATGGTAACAAAAAAAAATTGATACACTCATTTGTTTATATATCTATTGTATAAAGAGAGCTATGTTCAATGCTTGAATTCTTTGATATTACAAGGTTTACATTTAAACAAAGAATAAGCATCCTTAAAAAAAAAAAACCGAGGAAACAACACCAGTAATTACTTTTTCAAAAAATAAAAAACTAGTAATTATAATGAATGATAATAATTAGAATGAACGAGGAGACAAAATAAATTGATGAATGCAATAACGAGGAAACAACACTAATGATTATTTTATTTCCTTGACTTGAGATATTGGTCTAACATACTATTGTTTTTCTTAATATGACTAGAAAAGCTTTAACGACATTTACTTTAAAATAGATAAAGTGTAACAATCGTCGTTCAGGAGAAGAGAGAAAGCTTCCTCTTGGTCAAAAACAATGACACTATAGACTAACTAATATGAAAATTGTATTTGGTAAAAGAGTGACGCAGTTTCCCTTTGAATAAGGGGTAATGTTGAATTCTATGCTACATTTTAAAATTATTTTTAATATTATATACTTTACACAATTCTATGCATTTGTTCCACCTATCTAAAAGTTCTCTCTGACCTTTTTCTTTTTGAGGAATATGGTTGATGTACGTAACTTACACTCCAAAAGACCAAAACCATAATCATTATCTCCATACCTCATATTATATATATATATATATATATATATATATATATATATATATATATTTAATCCAAAGTATGCATTCATTCATATGAGTATATCACAGACAAGTATTTGCTATAATCCTTTTCATTTCAATCTTGAGAAGACAGTAACTATAGTAGTGACTCTATCCATCCTTAATCATCATGACTAAATATGAGGTAGTTTTCATCTCTACACCAACCATTGGAAACATGGTTCCAACTGTTGAATTTGCTAACCATCTAACAAAACACCACCCTCAACTCTCTGCAACCATTCTCATTATCACAATCCCAAAACTACCTCTTGTTAACACTTACCTCCAATCCCGTTCTTCCTCCGCCACTAATCTCCGTTTCATCCACCTCCCAACCGTAGACCCTCCCACACCCGATCAATACCGATCCTTCATAGCTTACATCTCTCTCCTTATTCAGAAACACAAAAACAACATCAAAAATACACTCCTTAACCTCACAAAAACAAGTACAGTTAAACTCGCTGCTTTGTTCGTTGACATGTTCTCCACCACCATCATCGATGTAGCCAATGAGGTCTCCGTCCCTTGCTACCTTTTCTTTGCGTCGCCCGCGAGTTTCCTTGGATTCACGCTAAACCTTCCGAAACTCGAATCGGTCGAATCAGAAACTGAGTTTGAAATTCTGAGTTTTAGAAACCCCATTCCAAAACAAGTTTTGCCTAACATGGTTTTGAAATGGAAATCCGAAGAAGACGCTTATTCGTGGATTTCGTATCATGCAGGAAGGTATAGAGAAACAAAGGGTATCGTGGTAAATACATTACAAGAGCTTGAACCCTACGCTCTTCAATCACTTTATGATGATGATAATTCACAGCTTCCACCGGTTTACACAATTGGGCCGATTATTGATCTTGTTGGACCGGTTGAATGGGATCCAAACCCGGACCAGTATAATTATATAATGGAGTGGCTCGATTTGCAGCCTCTTGCATCTGTGGTTTTTTTATGTTTCGGTAGTTTGGGTAGTCTTGAAGTCAAACAGGTTGAGCAAATTGCTATTGGGCTTGAACGTGCTGGGGTTAGATTTTTATGGGCTTTACGTGGACCTCCGAAGGCCCAGTCAGCGGACCCAAGAAATTATGCAAGTTACGAAAATGTTCTACCAGATGGGTTTTTGAAACGGACTGTGAGGATGGGTATAGTGTGTGGGTGGGTCCCACAAGCCAAGGTTCTGGCCCACAAGGCAGTGGGTGGATTCGTGTCGCACTGTGGTTGGAACTCGATATTGGAGAGTTTGTGGTATGGTGTGCCGATTGCCACGTGGCCGGTGTATGCAGAGCAACAAATGAACGCTTTTCAAATGGTTAAAGAATTGGGATTAGCAGTGGAGATTAGGTTGGATTATAGGGTGGGTGGAGATTTGGTGCAGGTAGAAGAAGTTGAAAATGGTGTTAGTACATTGATGAACGGCAGTGATGAGATTACGAGGAAGGTAAAAGAGATGAGAGAAAAGTGTAGAGATGCTTTGATAGAGAATGGGTCGTCTTATACTAACCTTATGTCTCTGATTCAAGAGTTGACAAAATGATCAACCCATATTAGATATATCTTTTAGTCTAAAAAAATATATTAGATATATCAGTAGAATTTTGAATCTTGTAGGTTTAGGTTATATAGCTTTGGAATCAAAACTGGGTTGGGTAATGCTTCTATGCAAGCTGAACAAGCCTACATTGTACTCTTTCTACATATGAATGAAATGATTTGTTCACTATAATTTTTTTTTTTTTTTAAAAAAAAATGCAGTTTTGAAAGCATATATGAAATGTAATTTACTTAATTTAGGTGGGAGAGTGCCTTGGAATGTGGTGGAGACCTGATTTTGAAACATTAATGTACCCTGTCTTACCACCTAATGTCAAACATCCAAAGGTATTTTCAAAGGGCATTTTTTTAAGCAAGTTCTGATGTGAGATGCTGCCATAGTTTCATGATCTTGCTTCATGGTGTAGGAATGTACCAAACTCTTCCTTGTAAGGCTTCCGGAAAGTCGAAGGTTCACGATGCCAAAGAACATGAAGTTGCTTTCAGTCCCATTGTGCCAAATTCGTGATAATCACAAGGTATGAAGTATGAACAAATATCCTGCAGTTTTGAGTTGATGACTGTGTTGACGCCTTAACATGTGTATTTTGCAGACTTACGGGCCAGTTATATCTGCGGTCCCGCAGCTACTCTCAAAATTCTCTTTTAATATGATCGGAATTTAATCCTTGGGCGCAACTTGCTATCATGCACAGTGAAGCAATCTCATTAGCCGGCCAGTTATGATCTTCATTAGGATTCCAGACAAGGAAGGACATGTAAATATCATAGCTTTTTATACAGCAATGAAACTTTAATGTTGAAATGAGGAATATATATATATCTTGCATAGATACTATGAACTCTTCAATAGAGTAAAGGAGTTTCTATCACCTTCCTTTACATTTTTAGCTTATATTTTCGTTTGACACATGATGGCACATATGTAAGGAGTATACAAGTTGTTGATGGTGGTTAGTTTGATAGTTTATTATTAGTTAGTTAGAGAGGTGATTAGATTGTGTTATTTATAAGTTTGTAGTAGTATACACACACATCTTGTATCATATTTCTCTCCATATTTTTTCAATATGAATTTTGATTGTGTGATTATAAGAGATCCTCTCTTTCCTCATTTTCCCTCAACCATCAGGTCTTCTAACATATTAGAGAATGTAGAGGCAGAGCATTGGGAACCAGATCTTCATTAGGAATTTGCTGATCAGTAACATCATAGTTCATAGCTAGTAACTTGATGCCTAAAAACACGGACACTGGACACGACACTGATAGAGACATGTCACACTAGCAATAATTTGAGAAAACAATTGAATGTAAACACGTATGTTGGTGACGTGTCAGACGTTTATGCGTATCAGACATCGGATCCAATGGTGCATGAGGAGCCACTTGTGTTAGGAAGAGAAAAATGTCAATGGAGTTGGCTGCATTGGAGGATACGTTTGGATCAAGCAACAAGTCAAGAGATGTTTTTGATGTACAAATTAACGAAATAAATAGCTTTTGTGAAAATTTACTATGGATTATACTAACAGACAGCAATATAATTCCTATACAAATGCTAAAATCAAAACCAAATATGAGTACTAAGAAAGCTCTGTTTGGATTATGGATTATGCAGAGCTATAAACATTAAATACTCTATCTATGAACTATTATCAGATGGTCCAAAACAAAACAAGGATACTGAGTCTGAGAGTCTGTTAGCAATGTTCAAGTCATTTTTACTTTTAGTTCTTAATAGATATTCATTTTCTAATTAATTATTTAAAGGGAAATGCTAACTTGTGTCTTAGACACAAGTTTAGAAACTAAAAATAGAAACTTTTTCTTAAAAATTGTGCATTCAATATATTAAAAGTTTAAAATTTTATATTCTCTTGGAACATTGGTGTGAAGTTGGAAGGAAATTGAAAGATTAAACACCAAGTAATAAGACTTTGAGCTAGTGTGATGTGAATTGAAAAAATAGAGAATGTGGGTCCCACATAAAAAAGAACACACACATTAGTAGTGTTTAAATTGCGGTGTTTAATTTTAAATACTTGATAATGATAAAAATAATAGTAATTATTATTTTTATTCATAGATATCACTTCCCACAATTTTAGTTTATGTTGGTTGTGATAAGATTTGAGAATCCAACTGAATTTCCTATTTTTCCTTCATTCATATTCAATGAGTTTGTTTCCTCCACTTTCGTGGATTTGTTTCTTTTTTATCTTATCCACAAGTATTGTTGAACTGATTAGTGGTTAAGTTTCTTTTTTATCTTATCCATTAGAGTAACTGCTGCCACAATTTTAGCTAAAACAGTTACAAAATCTCTATATAAATAGAGGACTCCACTCAGTTCAAAAATCACAGCAAAGAGTTCTATTGAGTTGTCGAAAACTCTTTCTCTCTTCTCTCCCAGCTTGTGTTAACGAGCTATTCTTCTCCTTATCTCCCTTTTCTATCCTTTCGGATTTAAGAGTGTTTTTAGACCTTAGTCCCTATTCGATATAATGTCCCATCGGAATTAAAAAAAAAGTCTTAAGAACATAGTCTCTTCGATAATATTGTCCCTTCGAAATAAAGAGTACTTCATAGTCCCTTTTGGAATAATAATGTCCCGTCGGAATTAAGAATGATCTTAACGGTATATAAATATTCTTTCGATATTTTTCTACTCTTGGAGAAGTTAAATAGTCAGAATGGTGGTATCACTATATTTGAGTGGTCGTAATACCATATTGAATTTTTGGAGAACTTAAAGGTTAGAATGGTGATAACACCATATTTGAGTGGTCTTAGCATCATAATAGAGTGGTCACAATACCATATTAGAAAGTGGTTTCAGTATTAAAGAGTGGTCTTAGTACCATATTGAAAGTGTAAATCTCGAACGGTTTTCTACAGTGCAGTAGTTAACCGCACATTTGTAGCTGGACTTGTTTTATCCTGGAGGCGGCGTGGTTGATAGTCTGCCTTGCACAATTTTGGACAGTGCCACGAAACGTCTTAAAGAGAACGATCTGATCGTGACTCAACTTAGTAACAACTTCGGTAGATATTCTTTTTCAAAATAGAATTTGGAAATCCAAATACAACAGTTTGGAAATCCAAAAACAACATATTCTCAATGTAAAAGTTATATTTTAATTCCTTTTTTAGTTTCTTAACTTCTGTACTTAGGACACAAGTTAACATGACCCTTATTTAAAATCAATATTTTTTAGAATTCAAATCAATATGATCCACGTATTATAATAGTTAAAACTAACATGAACAAGTGATAAACCAAAACAAGCATTTCGAACAAGTGGTTAATAAGCTTCACTGAAAAATGAATCGTTTAGAAGAACATGAGTTCGTTTTCTAGATGAAACAATTCTTGGCTAGACTATGTTTATCTCACGATCCCGAATTTTCAGGTTTCCCTTCCCTTACGAACGAAGAAGAGAATTAACACCAAAATAAAAATTGTAAACCTTAAAATATCAATCAAGTGTAGATTTATATTCAATCAATCACGTGTTTTGATGTTAAAATTTTTATTATAAAATAGTACTAGTATTTTTCGTGATATTTTAGTGATTAAAACAGATAGCCCCCCACCTTCCATCTTTAAGATCTAGCACAACTGATAATACTAATATATTAAGTTGGATATCTTTTGCGACGTCCCACGTTTAAACTCGGAATCTTCCACTTTGCATGCCGCTCCATCTACAAAGAAAACAAAAAATGATGGCCTCCTAAAATTGGTGGCGGCTATATATTTATTTGTAGCAAGCAGCATAGAAAGTAGGCAAAGAAAGTTTTGAAGGGCTTGTTATGGGATCACAAGAGACTATAGGGAAAGTCTACTGAGAAATAACACAGTCACGTGTAAAAAGTCTTTGCAAAAACGTGGCACAAGTTAGTCTCTAAAAAATTCCCATAAATAGTCTCTTTACAATTATCAACCCCACATACTAATTTTTAACCAAAAATTTAAACACTCAAGAGACAATTCTAGTTAAAGGATTATTTTTTTCTTTCTATTTTATATATAATTCTCAGAGATTATGCGGATCAGGTTTCCCTGCTCTAGAAAAAGTCTACAGTTATACGCAGTTTTAGATTTCAGTCATAGACTTCAGATCAGTCGGTTCTTATTACATCTTCATAAAATCAGTACTAAACAATTTCTACCATTGATCTAACATCGACGGCTAATATTCATTACAGCGACATGCTGTAACTGCGTGTCATCCACATCCGAGATTATGCAAAGTAAGGACTCTTTTGTTTATGAAAGGTTAACTTAGTAGTATGAGTTTAAAATTATAACTTCAAGAAACTTAGTTCAAATCTATTTCGAAATAATTGTAAAATTGTAATTAGTGTCAATTTAAATAATAATTATTCAATCTTCCCTCCAATTTTTTTTTAATTGAAAATAATAAATCTATTATTTTTCTTTTTTTAGGCAAAATCTATTATTTCTCTTATATATTAAGAAATAATTAATGCTTGGCAGTTGCACGTGAGAAAAGTACAAAAAGGCAAGAAACTGTGTGTTAAGAGGGTAACATGTCTGAAAAGTCAATATTATAAGTCTTCTTCATCTTCAAACTTACTGCTTTTTCTCCTATAGTCAAGGTTGAATCTTCACACCAACCAAACATTGCAAATGAAATTTTAGTTTCATACCATTATTAAATACTAATAGTCAATACATATGTACTATACTATATAATAGTACATATATTTAGCTAGTCACATAAATACTATGACCAATATCTTACATTAAAGTCTTTCTTATAGCTCTCACATGAGAGCTTAGGAGCCAAATAATCATGAAGAAAGGATGTTTAGTTCCAAATCTCAAACTCACTGTTCCTTCATCTAATCAAGCTTCTTTTGAAAAGTTCTTGTGAGTGATGATCTCTTACTTTAAGTATATGAATGTGGTTATAAATAATTGTTTGTTTTGTGTGTATGGTTTTTACGTAATTGAAATGTATTTGTAGGACTCAAAGTGGTACTTTTAAAGAAGGGAACTTGCTTGTTAATAAAGATGGAGTTAGAATTGTTTCTCAGAGTGAAGTTGAAGCTGTAACATATTTCTCTCTCTCTCTCTCTCTCTCTCTCTCTCTCTACTTTTATCTTGCATTTGTTTATTTTGTTTCTTTTGAATTATACATCCAACATGTTTTTCATTTATTTTACTTGTTTTTGTTTTTTGTTTTGGATTTGGTTGTTTTGATTCTAATGAAATGTTTTCTGTGACAAGGGTTACCTGATTTTTCTGAAGTTACCTTTTTTAGAAGGTTTTGAAAACCAAAATAGAGTACTTTTTGTTATAAAAAAAAATGGAATATTGGTAAAATCCTTATAGTAAGACAAACATATTGAGTATTATATTTAGATTCAGAAAATGGACAGAGAGAGAAATGGGGTTGATTTTTTTTTTTTGGTGAACATTGATTTTGCACATTGAGCCTACTTTCTCGAGCTTTTGATAATATTAGATATTGTTACTTGTGTTTTGTCAATAAAGAAATGGAGGATAAGGTGAAAATTATGGAAAAACATCATCCATTTTCATGAGTTAATATAAATAGATCTTAATTTCTTTCCATTTCAATTTAAGAATTTTTTTAGGAATTTAAACCATCAATTTTTTATAAGGACTAAAAGCAACAAATCTTAGGGTGTGTTTGTTTCCTGGTTTAAAAAATTATGCTCAGGAAATGTGGAGGTTGCAATTATAAATTCCTATGTTTGTTACAAAGTTAAAAAAATAACTTCCGGGATCCTAGGAAAATAATAACTTCCACTTACCCATGATTTTATTCCCAAAGGAACTGGATGGGAATAAACGGTTCCCATATAAATAGTAATAAAATTGAAATAACTACCCATATACCCACTATCACAAATAATTCCCATGAATTTGACAATTATTTACCAAACACAATTTTTTTAAGATACTCAAGAATAAGATGCCTATTATTGCCTATTATTATTTCTCAGGAAAGGTTATTACCAAGAATGAAATTTTCAACCGTCAAACAAACGCCCCCTTAATATTGTGAGCTGCATAAAATTTTAAATCACAATTGCTCATATAACTGACTGCATATTTTTTAAGCTTTTCAATGAATTTAAATAACTTAATTAAAAGCTTACCATAAAAATTTCATACTTTATATAGTTATAATCAGTTGTAGCATACAACCATGGTGGTTTTTGGTACAATTATGTTGTGAAGGTTTGAGTCTAGGACTTGATGTATTATTCAGTCACTATAACTTTAAGAGCAGATTGTTGAATTCTGATAAATTTGCTATTTGAGTTTAATATTTGTGCTATTTTCAGCAACCACCAATCAAGCCAATAGACAATCAGATAAGTTTGGCAGAGATTGATACAATCAAAGTGATTGGAAAAGGAAATGGAGGGATAGTCCAATTGGTGCAACACAAATGGACTAATCAGTTTTTTGCATTAAAGGTATATATACTTGCTACTATATAAATCCTTGCATATACTCAAATTCTATGAAGCACGTACACTCTTCGGATTAGTCATGTCTTGGTTTCGGACATGCGTCGTGTCCGACACCGACATGACACCGACACATATGTTTACACTGAATTATGTGGTTTTCTTAAATTATTAGCGGTGTCGGTGTGTCAGTGTCGGTGTCGTGACCGTACCTGCGCTTCATAGCTCAAATTTCATTTTATTATTTTTTTTACATGCAATGTATTTTTTACAATCAGCAAATTCAAATGAATCTTGAGGATGCAACATGCAAGCAGATAGCAAACGAGCTAAAAATCAATCAATCAGCACTATGTCCTTATGTTGTTGTTTGCTACCAATCAATCTATGATAATGGCACCATATCAATCATCTTAGAGTACATGGATGGAGGGTCCTTAGAGGATCTTCTCAACAAAGTTAAAACAATTCCAGAACCATTTCTTGCTGCCATTTGCAAGCAGGTAAGGAACAATAAGCGAGTAAATAGTCAAGTTGGTCCTTAAAATTGTACGGTTGTATATTATCTCTGATATTATCAACTTAATGTAGTTCTAGTACTTAAAGATGCCAACAGATGGACAAATTCGATTAGAAGTTTTCAATTTCAGAGGTCGTTTTGGAATATCAATAATGTGAGAGACTAGATTGATAGTCTTACAATTTCAAGGACCAATTTGAAGTAATTCAGCCTTAAACATATAACGCATTTTCTGAATGCCTAACTAGATCGTCTCTTTCTTGTTTTCTTGGTTCTACAATGTAGGTACTAAAGGGTTTGATGTATCTTCACCATGAGAAACACATTATTCATAGGGACTTGAAACCTTCTAATATACTGATAAATCATAGAGGGGAAGTAAAGATTACTGATTTTGGAGTAAGTGCAATCATGGAAAATACATCTGGTCAAGCAAATACTTTCATTGGTACATCCAACTATATGTCTGTGAGTAAAATATTATGAGTTCATTTATCATTTTCTTCTAACCAACTATGGTCCTGTCTGGATAAACAGCTTAATTAAGCGCTTAAAGAATAAACATTTTTCATATAAGTGCTTATGTATAAACTATTTCTAATAACAAAAGATAAAATATAGTCAAACTGTTTTCATATCAGTTATAAGTTATCCTAAAGAGTTTATGAAAATAAGCTGAAAACAGCTTAAGACATGTCATAAGCTTTTTTCATAAACTCGCTGAAACAGTCTTACAAAAGCTTATGTTAATAGATATTCTCAAATAAGTCAATCCAAACAGGCCCTATATGTGATGCCATTTCTCTGAATACACTTTATATCCATTATGCTCATTTTACAGCCAGAAAGAATCAAAGGAAGCGATAACGAACAAGGCTACAACTACAAAAGTGACATATGGAGCTTAGGACTGATGTTGCTCAAGTGTGCTACTGGGAGGTTTCCGTATACTCCACCAGATAATAGTGAAGGATGGGAAAATTTGTTTCAGCTTATTGAAGCCATTGTTGAAAAACCTTCACCTAGTGCTCCACCTGATGAATGTTCTCCTGAATTTTGCTCATTTATCTCAGCATGGTAAACATTAACTATATACTCTAGTATCTAAATTGTTCAGTCTCAAGAATATTGGTCCACCAAAATAAAATGAAAAAGGAGAAAAGAAGATAGAATAGGAGAAAGGAATGCACTTTACTAACATGTGTTGATACGGTTGGCATAGCTGACCCTTTAATAGAACTCCGTACGTTGAGAGATTTGTCTGTAGTCTGGTCAGGGGATACTCTTGGCGCACCCAAAAAAATAGACAAAATGTAAAGAACATACCCTACCTAATCATGCATGTAGCCATAAATTCACAATTTATTTTGTGATATCTTATATAGTTTCGAGGAACAAACCTTCATCTGCGTTTAACCAAATCTTATAATCTGGCAAATTCAATCACTTTTATTCAGCTAATGTCATAAATTTTATGTTGATTTGATGAGGCTTCTGATCTTCTATCAATCTTCTTTATGTCAGTTTACAGAAAAATCCGAGGGACAGACCATCAACTCAAAACCTATTGGTACACATACATCTTATCATCTATATGAACATGTCATGTAAAATACACTAATTAGTAAATAGTAGTTCTAACAGTGTATTTATTTGATATAAATTTCAGAGGCATCCTTTTGTCAACATGTATGATGACTTGCATGTGGATCTTTCAGCTTATTTCTCCAATGCAGGCTCTCCACTTGCAACCATATCAAACTAACTATGTTCCATTTGTGGACTTTATCCAATATAAGGGTAAAAGATTATTCTAATATGAGTGTAGTTCACTATATGAACAAAATGAGGCAGTGGTTTGTAAGTGTAAACTGAAAACACAACAGATGATCATGTTTTGGTGATCCGAAATGATATGACCGAATTCTTATTTTCTATCTATCAGAGTGATCCTTTGTGCTGAAATAGGTTTTATTATGTTGCTTGAGATTGAAATCTTCTTCAAAAGCCAGTATCACCCATATAAAGACATTACTTGAACTACAAGTAATTGTGGGATGTGCTAATTTGCTACCTTCAGTTTGAAATACCATTATGCAGTAAAATATTATTGAATATTGTAACAGCGCCTCAACTCAAGTGTTCGTTAATGGTGTAGTTTAACGAAGGATTAAATTCACTGATGTAATACTTGACAACTGATATACTGTTAATAACTTCAAAATGAATGTGATTCTTTGTTGATCAGACTGTTTAATGATAACTATTTATGATAATGATTATTTATGTTAAAACTCATAAAATTAAACAAGAAATAGTAAGAATCAAATCGTTCTTATTTTCATATACATCAAAAGCATATGACGTTACAGATGGACTTCAGATATTGGCAGGAGTACTAAATTCAAACTTTATCATCACTATTAGAAAACTAAAAAAAGATAGAAATTATACAAATTTTAAAAAATAAGGTTACAGGAATTTATACATTTATGTTGTTATAATCTAGCTAACATGAAAATTTTACATAACTAAAAAATAATGTAGAATTTTGATTTGGGACGCTCCTCAGGTGATATCTCGTCTTAAACTGAGGTATCCCTGTATACTGCAAATTTTAGTATATAGAACATAGCCCTTATGAAAAAATCCAGGGCTAAATAAATATGCTAGTAACTGAGAAATACTTGTAAAAAAAAATAGTATACCTATAAATATTCTAAATGGTGAGTATCTATTTTATGTTTTTTTCTTGAACTGTCTCTGAGCCTTCAGGTCAATAACAATAACTGAGATATTATCTTTGCTTCCCCTTTGAAGGGCAAGTTTTGATAGACATTCTGCAGCATAATGAGCTGCAGGATCAACTCCTTGGTCTTGCCCTGTTGAGACATTAATTCCATTCTTCTTATGCCAAATAAGGATTCGCTTTCGAGCAATGTCACACGCTTCTTCATTTGTAATCACATCCCATAAACCATCACTGGCTAGAATAAGGCACTCGTCGTTTTTCTCTCGGAGGACAAACTTGACTTCTGGATCTGGAATTATCCATGGTTTCAAGTATTTATCACCTGGTGGTGGACAAGAAGCAAAATTCTATTTCAACAAAGATGAGTATTAACTTAATATCCATGATAAAATTAAGAAAACTAAAGTGACATTTTGGCAAATAAATTTCCACAATTTTTTTATGGTTAATTACAT
Source organism: Medicago ruthenica (assembly GCA_018208015.1). Classification (NCBI taxonomy): domain Eukaryota; kingdom Viridiplantae; phylum Streptophyta; class Magnoliopsida; order Fabales; family Fabaceae; genus Medicago; species Medicago ruthenica. Next base: position 36,438,839 of record CM031372.1, read on the forward strand.
TTTGTGGATGGTTAACGAATATAACAAGGTTGCAACTCATCAGTTATCCACGTAACGTTATTCAAATATACATGATATCTATTGACCACAATTTTGAGTATTCAAATATACATGATATCTGTTAATCACAATTTGTGTTTAAATATACACTTGAAAATTGTGGTTAACGATGTTCAAAATTGTGGTTGATTGTGTTCAGTGGATGGTTAATGAGTTGTGACACCTTGTTATTAAACAAATTGATTAGTTATCAAAAGATAATGTTATATGAAGAAAATCATGTCAAGTAATCAATAGACAAAGTTTATAGTCATTGATTTGCTTAGAAACTTTTTTATATGTTTCAAAATCTAATGATTCAGAATTGATCATAAACTATGTACCTGTATAAGTTGGTAGTGATAATTCAGAAACAATGCAGTAAAACACATACCTATTGATCTTGACACTGCCAAAACACCAAGAACTCGGTATCCATTCCATTGTATGATCCTTCCTCCTGCAGCTTCTATCCTTTCCCACTCATCCTCTCTATTTGGCTGCAAACAGGAAATAAAGTTTCCTGCATCAGATCACTTCAGCTTCTAAGAGTCCAGCAAACAAAGTGAAACAAATGCCTTACTTTTTGGTCAATAGACAATGGCAGTGCTTCTTTTCCTCGACACAAGACCGCTCTTGAATCACCACAATTCGCAACTATTATGTGGTTTTGAGTCAAAATGGCAACCAGTGCAGTGGATCCAACCGTCTCAGGAGCAAGAGTTTCTTCAATACTTGACTCAGATCCGTCATCACTGTTCTTTCCAACATTAGCTTCAGGAACTCCTACAATCACATCATCTACTTTTTGAAAGCAATTGGTGAGTACTTTCTTCCATTGGTCTTGCCGATGGTCTTTTTCAATATTTTCGGATAAACTTGATTCTGCAGCTTCTATCTCCTCAACCAAAACTGAATGAAGATGTTTCTGGCAGTAATTGGCAACCTATGAATCCATCACAATATTGGTAAATGGAATGAATCAACTTCAACAATACACACAAACCGTATACTCTCTCCGTTCCTTTCTGGAAAACCAATAAATATTATTGCTTTTGATGAAATTATTTGTTTTTTTCTTATAATACCCTTAACTTTTTATTATCTAAGTCTACCTATTTCTCTCTCTGAAATAAATAACTAAGGGTATTATTAACAAAACAATAGTTAATGTTTCATTGAACTTTGAAAACGACAAGTAAAAAGAAAAGAAAATTTTCGGCAAAAGTGACAGTTAAAAAAAAAGCGGAGAGAGTAATTGACAGGAAGGAATTTAAGGTATACCTGACTTCCCCCATGTCCATCATAGACACCAAAAAAGTGTGCTGGTGAATTTTTTGTGTTTTCATTCACATGATCATCCATTAGCATCATTGAAGGTACTTGAAAAAGTTGAGGTTTAATAACAATAGCATCTTCCATTTCATGTCTCCTTCCAATAACTGACGAGAAACCGTAGAGAGGAGTATTACTCAATTCCAAACCATTATCACAGATTGTTGTGCATGTTTGCTTCTCTGGCATCTCATGAACCGCAGCAATCGGTTTTGATTCAGGACCATCTGATATACTTCTATCTTCATTCTCATGTTTCATTACAACAGAAGCCGTGTTCGTCACTGGCTCATTCAAACTATACTTATCATCCTCGATATTATCATCAACCGTGACAGTATTCGGTGTGTTCATATCAGACAAATTAGTCCTCGAAATTGCAGACTCCCCCGTAAAAGGACTGCTTTTGTTACTAACAGAAGATTGAGAGGATGGATTATGTATAAACTGAAAATCCTTAACTGTCTTGAACTCCTCTTCATTTCTTTCAAAACTGTCACTTTCAAGAACCATTTCTGAGACAGGTTCAGCTGCAACTTGATCCTCCTTAACCTCTAGAGACACTGATATTTGTTGATGTTGTGGACTAATATCCGCGTCGCCGTCTTCACCACTTCCAACAGAAAAGGACTGACAGCCCTCAATTGAAGCAGGATTTAATATTAAAACTGATGATGTATTTGTCATAAGATTTAAACCAGTTATTTCCATGTCATTTGTCACTGTTGAATCTTTTTGTATTAAATTCCCAATTGAAAATGGCACTGCAACCGTCGAACTTATTTCCTCCATAAGTTTTCTTTTCTTTGTAAAACTTTCCTTATCCTCTAGAATCCTATAATTTTTAACCTTGCTTAACACTCTTCTTTAGTACACCTTCAATTGTTTGTTATATAAGCACCAAAAAGATCTTGCAAAGTTGCAACTATACTATATAAAAAAAAAAAAAAAGAAGCCAATTATGGCATCAAAATCAAAAGGTTGTATTGAAAAGGCCAAGTTAGATGCTATTAGATGTTTTCATAACTTACCATTTTTTGACTTTATATAATTAAATCCTATGAGTCAATAGGACAAAAATCTTCTATTTCTACCTCAGAATCAACCCTTTTGATTCCTGTCACAGAAAACAATAGATGATTCAAGAAACTAATGCCAAAATTATTGATGAGGTCGGTGCCTATATTGTCTCTCTCTAACAAACAAGAAGACAAGAAAAAAATAGAGTCATTAAAAATGACAAAAAAATAAATAACACCAACAACAAGAAATGGTACAAATTAGAAGTTAGTTTCCCTTAAAGTTAGGGAACCAAATTCTACCACTTGAATTTTCATTGTGATTTCATTTTCTTTTGCTTTCATTTGTCAATACTATACAATATGGCTAATATTATTGGTCATGCTAGCTCCCACCTACTTTGTGATTGTTCCTATTTCCATTGCTATCAATAATAAATAGTGTGCATAGAATTATTTTTTTAGTGCACTGAGATTTATCTCTAGAAACAGTGAAAGCACTAACAAATAATGTTTCCAAACTTCATAAAATAGATATATGATATGATTGATGGAGAGGGAATAAAAGGAAAGGAGGAACAAACAAAATCAATATCCTCAACAAGTTGATGACATTAGTTATATGCTTATATATATATATATATATATATATATATATATATATATATATATATATATGTATATGAGATTATAAACAATGAAACATATATGTTAAAAATTCACAGACGTTGAATACGACAATGACACTAACAAGTCGGCACTGGTAATAATTTAGGAAAATGAAATATATTTTTTGTAGTTTTTAATGATTATAGTGGCACTAATGGTTATTTTATAACCGCAATCGAGGGAGTTTGAATTTTGTATCTTGAGGTTAAAATGTTAAGTTTTTACCACTAAACTAGCACCCCAAGTGTAGAAAAATAAAATAATGGAAAAAGATTGAAAGACACCCAAAACTCTTTTTGACACATTGAGAGAGAATGATGTGTTGTGATGTGATGTGATAGATAGAATATCATGTTGATAACTAAGTGTTGAATGAGTGTATGAAACTTAGAGATGTTCAAATATAAAAGTTGTAAAACAATTAAATATAATCACATGTGTGAGTGTCATGTAGGTGTCAGAAACTGATACATGTTAGACATTCTATACATTCACTCTGAAACGTCGGTGCTTCATACAAAATGCAAATAAATACTTAAAGATAATTGCCCTATTTTAAACTTTTGGGAAAAAAGTCTTGCGCAAAATATTCTCTTCACCAACAAAAGGAGAAATGAAGGGGTTTTACATTTGTTCCTTTGTTGAATATGATGCAAGAATGTGGTTGGTTGGTTAATGGTTAGGTTTACATCATTCAATAAGAAATATCTTAAAGGGACAAGTTTTTGTGGGCCTTGGTATCTTTCACAATCCTGCTCCATTCTACAAATATTAATACTATAGTCGAGATCAAGTTTGAACCATACAATATATTTCATTTCTTAACAACAAAATTACACAAAAAATGTGGAGGACCAATAGAAGGAGTATACGTAACAAAGATGAGACCGAAGGTATGGGCGTGAATATCATGGAAAGATCCTCAAGGGCGCATGGGAGCTATACCAATGCAACAAAACAAGGAATCAGTGTTTTTAAATTATAGAATAGAAATAGATTCAACGGGGAAGGAACATTGGGAATGGATTCTCACTTGAAATCTATGAAGCACAGACTTCTTGGATTAGGTGTCGTGATGTCGGACTCGGTGTCTGACACCGACACCAACACAACATCTATGATTACATTAAATTATGTCATTTTCTCAAATTATTATCGGTGTTGGTATGTTGGTGTCTGTGTCGTGTCTGGTTTCCGTGGATGTGTTTCTTAGGTTGAAACCTTTTCTTTGCCCATAATTTTCTTATGTGAATTGGGTATACGTGGTAATAAGATACTTTAAAATTATCTTCTTTTTAAAAAATTTATAAGACGTTAACTTTGATGTATCTTATTGACTTAAATCATTTTCGTTTAATGTCATATTTTATAGACATGATAAGATTTTGTAATACGGTTATGTGATAAAGAATTATCATGGGTGTCATATTAAGTTTGACCGTTGACAAACGAAATCATTTCATTCATATTGGTATAGTACATTAGATACAAATTCAACATCTTTAAAAATAAAAAAGGATACGATTTGCGAACAAACTCACAACATTCAAGTTAATAGCATAACAAAATGACCACAAATAATATGTGATAAAATTAAGGTGATTGGAAAACTCATACCTCCGGATCTACAACGTTGAAAACCTAGTCATTTGATTGAATATGTAATAGATTCAAATTGATCTATCAATTTGAACCACCAAACGAACACCACACCAAGATAAGAAATCGAACAACACTGATAACAAACAAAACAACATCATACGAAGATGAAAAAACACAAAAGAAAAACTTTGATCCATGTGAAAATCATTTATTTAGATTAAAAGGAGGGGATGAAAAAAGAGTAATTTCATGTTAAAAAGTAAACCAAACCACCTCCTCGATGAATAAACTGGAAGGAATAACTAGAGAGTAAGTAGTCAAACTTCTATTTTCTTGATTACAAAGCGATAGAGGCGCATTAACACATTGTAAATCCAGAAAAGAAGAAGAAGAGATGAGGCATATGGGATGAAACGGCAACAGAACAAGTTCCAAATATCAATTAATAAAATTAGGGTTGTATTTTTTACCATAAAGTCCATTATTCTTTTTCCTAAAATTGATTTTTTAAGGATGAGTAAATTTAATTTGACAAAAAAAAACATGGGTGAATGTAATTTTCTAGTGACATCCTTTTTTTAGAGCAATGTTATATGGACAATTAAATATCAACAACTTTTCTCACACCGTAGCTCCTCCATGAAGAAATTACAGACTGACACACATTTCAAAGCAGTTGAAAGTGATTAAAAAATTTGACTTATACTCTTAGTTGTATTAAAATACGGTGGATGATAATTTTTGGTTGTTAATTTATCATCTCTCTTTTTTTATGCTTAAAAGAAAATTTAACTAATTTATTTTATGTATTTATTATAGGCTTTTTAAATCTATTTATTAGTAAATTTATTTTGTAAAGTATGGTTTGTATTAATTAATTATGAAGTTTAGAATTATATTTGTTTTTAAAACACAGAATGTTTACAAAATTTACGATACAGGTGTTTTTTGAATGTTTACAAACATTACAAACATTATAAAATAAATTTATGAATGTTTATAATATTATGAAGTTTAGAATAATTACAAACATTCTGGGTAAAAAACAATTACGAAAAAGACCTTTCTTAAAATATATATATATATATATATATATATATATATATATATATATATATATAGACACACACACGCGAAAACACAGTATCGTAAATTAAAAAAAAATTCATGAAAAAAAAATACATAAAAATAAAACATAGGTTACTAGCCAATTAAGGTTGACACAAATATTCTTTCAAAAAAAAAAGGTTAACGCAAATATGGTCGGACGTTCTACTCAAACTATGACTTGAGGTTCAAGTTCAGGATTCACAATCGATAGATCATATGTAAATTTTTGTGAAAGTCCTCAATAAAATTGGTGGTTCCTCAGACAGAGTAAGAAAGTTTATTTCCTCTAATTTAACCACAAATAATCAACTAAAAGAAGTATAAAATCGCATAAAAATAACTCGAATGATGATCTTGAGTTTTTAACTCTCCAAGTTTCAAGCATGAGCATTTTCAATTCTCTTCCCTAATAATAATAATATGAATTGTTTCAAACTAAAAATCAATATTTATATTACAGAAATTCAACATAAGTTTAGAAAGGGTTTCATATAAACAAAGAATAGGATGGCAATTAGAAATTTACTTTTAAATAAATAGGTAATTTAATATATTAAATAAATATTTTAAATTATATAATTTATGTTAGATTAATTATTTAATTAATCAATTATGGATTGACAATAATCAATTATTATAAGTTAATCTTAATATAAATTATGGTCTATTGTGTTAAGCACTAATCATTGATGAATATGTGTGATTGGACTATTGTTTCTAAATGGACCGTGATGGGTTGGCCCATTTAGCTAAGCCCAATGAGAGGTCACTGCCCTCAGCTGTTTAGCTATTTAAACGTTATCCCAACATTCTCAATAGTATTCTAAAAACAAAAACCTAAACGGTGATGAGGGTAGTTATCCCTCTCATAATTGTTGACGGCTGACCTTCGTGAACCTAAATATACACAATTTCTTATTCCTTCTTTGTTACTAATTATATGTTATAATTTGTATCTATTGATCTATGTCTAAGTATCAAAATTCATCAATTGGTATCAGAGCCATATTAGATACAATTTATGGCTATATTTTTGCAATCGTAATATGCATCCTTTGTATTGTAAGTTGTTGTGCAAATTTTCCAACTCTTAACATATGGCGTTAATTCTCTATCCAAATGCCAGAATTGTTTTAGGGTTTTATGCATAACATGTTGTGTACAAAATTTGTTTTGTTCCTTGGTATGGTTCAACAAATAAATCATCAACAATTTAAACAATTTAAGTTTCGGTTTCACGGTGAACCCCATTTTTCGATTCAAGATTTCTCACTTTTGGGTTAATGAATCATATAATCGAATGAGGAATTCTCTAAATTGATCATTTCCGAACAAAACCCAATTCAAATCGAATTTAAGTCTAAATTTTGCTATAAACCCTAATTTCTTCATTATGTGATTGGGTTGATATTCCTCAAAATCGATATATGGGTTCTTTTCTTCTCTCAATTTCGATCAAATCCATATAAAAATCGATTAATTTCGTTGAGTATGACGCTTGATCAATGCGGGTCAAATCGCGGGTCAAAACAACCCGTTTATATGAAACCGGGCGAAGAAGAACCTATTTTATTTTTCACTTTACAAAAAAAAAAAACCTAGCTAATAAGCCACGCACGTTTCAGCTGTATGGGGGCGCGTGAGATGCCTAGAAAATTCCAAATTTTATGTATTAATTACCAAATAATGGTTATTTATTATTCTAAACAAGTTAGTACTCCCTCCGTTCCTTTTTAAGTGTCTCTTTTGAAGAAAAATTTTGTTTCTAATTAACTGTCACTTTCAAAATTCAATGCAAAATTAAATGTTGTTTTACCAATATTATCCTTAGTTATTTATTGCGGAGAGAGAAATATATGAAATGAGATATTAAATGAATAAGGTCATTATAGTAAAAGTATAACTTATTGCATTAAAAGTAGTAACATTTATTGATTGTCTTGGTTTGTGTAAAATGTCAAAAAGTGACAATTAAAAAGGAACGGAGGTAGTAAATATTTTGGAATTTTATGACCCCCTGAAGATGTTTTATCTAATTTATTTGGGGATAAATTGTATTTCTAAAATATCATGTGTTCTAAATTTTGTGTAAAGATTTCTCATTCATAACTTCTCTATATTTGAGTCTAAAAATATTCTACGTGAAAATACTTTTATAGTATTAATTGAATCTAAAATTGACATATTTCTCTTTAATATGCATTATACTTTCTATTATACTCTCTAATCCATATATGTAATTTATTACTCTAAATTTTGTGACAAACACTATTAACTATCTAATTACGTGTCTTGTCGCAATTAAATATTTGGATCACAATAATATTGAGTTATATATAGTGATTAATGCATTGTTGCATTTTTTTTATGCTAAAATTCTAATTATGAATTAAAACTTGTACGCCTCTTTGTTGTTTATCTGTTAAATATTATCAAAACAACTTATTAAGAATGGGGCAAATTTAATAGAGTTATCATCCTTACAACTGAATACTTATATGAATCATATTGATTTATAATTAGAGTCTCATATATTTAGTTAATGACTTATTCTTTATTCTTGAATATTTTAAGATGACAATATTAATAAACAAAAGATATTTTGGTTAAGTATCAAAAATCATCGAAAATCATTGACTCTAAGTACAAGGATGAATGTCACATTCTATGAGGTCATTCATAATTTAATTGTCAACCTCTTGTTACTTATTATTGCACATATGAAGACATTTATTCTTTCTCGTATTTTGTTGTGCAACTATGTATATAAAAGTGGAATTCTTTTTCCAGAATATTCTAAACAGAACTCTATTATTTATATTATTTTCTTACTATAATACTATAATACTCCATTTTGTATTTATATTTTAATTCTAATTTATAGTGGGAGTATTTAAAATTTTATTCTAAGAGTTCTATTCTGGATATAATACAAAACTATTTGACACACTTTTATTTTAAATAATAACTCTTGTTATTGTACTATTTCATATAATTAAATTCTAAAGTTATATTTATGATGTGCTTATATAAAATATTAAGCATGTCTTTCTATTATTTGAATATAACCGAAGTTGAGTAAATTAAGTACAACTGTTTATGCATGATATTATTTAATCATATTATCTTAAGCATAAACATTATTGATTTGTATAATTGTAATCTCACCTATCGTGGATACAATTATGCAAATTTTGTTAAATAGATTAGCATTATATTGATGACAATCATACCCTATCGGTGTGTTGTTAATAATATAATTTTGCTATTACTTAATGTACCTTAATTTTGTATACTTATGTCAAATATAATTAGAGTACCCTATCAATATTTAAATTTTTTGAGACATAAGAATTGTACATTGTGATGATATAGTTCTTACATATTATACTTAAGGTCTTTGAATGAGTTTACAATAAGTAAGTTACTCTATTAAAAGACATGTCGCAAACTATATAAATTTTAGAATCTAATATTATTCTAATTTTTTAATTAAATTTCTACTTAAATGTTATTTTTGTATATATATAAATATTTTGGATTGCTACTATCCCTCTATTATATGAGTGACGAGCATACCCTATCGGTGTGACGTTACTTAATATGATCATTATGTGATAGAGAAATAGTTGAATATTTATTTAAAATATCTTTCAAACTTCTTTATTCAACTATCATTATTTATTCTCTATCAAGTGGGAGAATCTTTGCTATGTATTGTGTAACGTGATGGACATACCATATCGGTACGACATTACCTAACATAATCATCCTTTTATAGATAAGAAAAATATTAGTTAACTATCATTCTCCACCAAGTGGAGAAAATATCATTCTTCAACAAGCGAGAAAAATTTTACATGTCAATTAACTATATCTCATAAACAAATATATTTATTTGTTTCATAACTCTAGATATAAAATTATAGTAGAGACTTATATTGAGGATATTAATTATATTCTTTTCTCATAAATTATTACACTTCCATATCTTTTATATTATTGTAAACTTATTTTGTAAAAGCAATATGTCAAAATCCCAAAATTCTTAACAACTCCATTGAGAAAAATTTATTTATACCATTATTCTAAATAATTATAAATGATATATTTGGGATATATAAATTTACCATTTTACTATATTTTGACATATTTTAAATTATTGCTATTCTTTAATTCTTATGGAGACTTACGACTATTTTCTCTTATATCCTCAATAATAATAATAAAATATAAGTCTCGTGTATTTCCACTGCGTGTAACCTAATCTTTTCTCAAATGTGTGTAATTATAATTGTAGCATTTGAGTTTTGAGTGAGTTACTGACATTGTATATAGAGTCTCGTAACCTTTGTTTTAATATTAAAGACTAAACCATACATTCTCATATCCTGTTTTTATGATTTTAGAGACTTATTCTCACTCATATGATAATGAACCTTTTATATAATCATCACACTCTATCATATAAAGGTTACTACATTTGTAAAATTCTAAAATGAAAATTTACATTCTCCTTAATTCTAAATGCAGAATATGTGGTTAACTACGAAACTCAATTCTTAATAATATCTGCCATTAATAAATTATATATTCATGAGGTTTCATACAATGATTGAATTACCACTTGTGTTAATAATTCTGCTATACGTATGTGCAAAATATCTGGTTGAGTTCATGAAACTCTATTAGTTTAAATATATAACTACTTATGTTGATAGTCTTGCACTAACAATTAAGTATCCCACTGTTGAATATTACATTATTATAATATTTCTATATCAGTGATCATTAACGAAAATCCCACTCACTCTTGTTTAGATATGTGGGATCAGTGAGAGTGTGTACACAACACTATATACTATGAGCTCAAATGAGAAATCTCACTCTTGTTTATATATGTGAGATCAAAAGAAATGTGTATACAATATTATATACATACAATTTAAAATTCTCGTCATTGCCATATACTCTTGTGCACATTATAAGATATGGCATAGCTTAAGAGATTTTAAACTTTAGTCTCATTCTATTATATTGAGATATATATATATATATATATATATATATATATATATATATATATTAAAATTCTTTTAATCTCAATAAGCATCATAATTGAATGCTTAAGTTAATTTTGTTGGAATATGCACAATAACCTCTTAGCATGCAAATATATATTGTGTTTCTCTCTTACCAACATTCCACATTTTATGAAGTCATAAATAATAAGTACAATGTACAATATCAATACTCTTATCGAGTATGATATTGTCTTCTTGAAGTACTTATAAACTAATACAATCATAAATGTTCGTTCATTGGAGATTCTTGAATTTCCTATTTCTTTATGGATTTCCATAGTCACATTTTTGCTAAAACTTGGATTAATTGAATGTCGTAGAACATTTATCGATTGTGACTAAATGTAATTACACTCTCTTAATAGGCTATCCCTATAAGTAATTACTATTCTTATACCTATGTGGACATATGACTTTTATAAAATTGAAAACTCATTGGCAGAACCACTAACCACAGACTTATTTGTATGAGTTTTGTAAATCATAATGATTTGATTAAGTCTATGATATTTTGGGTTAGTGGGAGTTTTTATAGCATTTTTTAAAATGCTTGGGCCATTGTATAATGACACATTCTTTTTAACTCAAATATGTCACTATAAATTCATCATTTGTTAGAAAAAGTGAGTCTTTGACCTGTATGATTTGTTTTCCCTATCGGATTCAATTTCTATGGCATTAAAGCTTACTTCTCCTTTTTAAATGATTAGTGCTTTGACCATAATTAAAAGTTTTAAAATTTAAATTCTTTATGACAGGCGAAATTTATATTCTTTTAGTAATTGAGTATTGTCATCCATGTGGGAGATTGTTAGATTAATTATTTAATTAATCAATTATGGATTGACAATAATCAATTATTATAAGCTAATCTTAATATAAATTATGATCTATTGTGTTAAACATTAGTCAATTGATGAATATGTGTGATTGAACTATTGTTTTTAAATGGACCGTGATGAGTTGACCCATTTAGCTAAGCCCAATGAGAGGTCCCTGCCCTCAGCCGTTTAGCTATTTAAACGTCATCCCATCAGACGGTTAAACATTCTGAATAATATTCTAAAAACAAAAACCTAAACGGCAATGAGGGTAGTTATCCCTCTCATAATTGTTGACGGCTGACCTTCGTGAACCTAAATATGAAGGTACACAATTTCTTATTCCTTCTTTGTTACTAATTATATGCTATAATTTGTATCTATTGATCTATGCCTAAGTATCAAAATTCATCAATTTATTGTGCAAAGGTGTGTGCAGCTTTCAAATCATCTCGAACTGCCTCCATGCATGGCTCCATCGTAGTTTCCCTAGGTGGGTCTTGTGAGCTTATATCCATTTTTGTATGACTTTAATCACAACAAACTTTCTCAACTAAATCTCAAATCTTCTGAGCATTTGTATATTTATCTATGTGCTTGAGTTATTTATATGAGAACATGGTGCAATAGAAAGCAGGAGATCATTGCAACAACATATAAATTTTCTCAATTGATGAGAAGAAGCTGACACAAGACTAGGACATATATTGTATTACAAGACGCATATTTCTCACGAGTCTCTAGATGCTTAAAAACGATTCGACAATGGTATTATTTGAAGATGAGTGTTAGGAACATTCTCTTTTCGACATTCTCTAACATTCACCATCTTATTGAGTGAAATCAATGTAAGTCTCACACTTTGAAAATAAATCATACATAGAATGGTGGAATTCATAGATTTCATTCAATAAGAGAGTGAGTGTTGAAAACATATACTCCCTCCGGTCATAATTATAAGAAAATTTTCAAAAAAATCTTTGGTCCTATTTATAAGAAAATGTCACAATTTTTAAGGTGTAATTATTGTTTATAATACTTTTTTACCCCTCATTTAATATTTGTCTTTTTAATACTCCCTTCGGTCCTAATTATAAGAAAATTTTCAAAAAAATCTTTGGTCCTATTTATAAGAAAATGTCACAACTTTTAAGGTGTAATTATTGTTTAAAATACTTTTTTACCCTCATTTAATATTTGTCTTTTTAATATTAGTGGTGTATTTAATGTTTCACAACTTTCTATAAGGGTATATTTGTAAAAATATTTAAAAAGTTACAACAATTAATTGTTGCATTGGTTTTGATGTTTTTTGGTTTTTCTTCTTATAATAAGGACCGGAGGGAGTAATAGAGAGTGTGCACACAAGATGATACTCGGAATTAATTTTCAGCACGATGTATATCATGCTTCCCTAGTCATTGAAAATTATATAAAGACTCCGGTAATAATGATGGGTCAAGAATGACATAATCAAAAGCTCAAGGGAACATCTTCAGAGCAAAACTGAATCATGAAGATATGAATGAAGAGAAGAGAAAAATGTATTCTAATTAATTAGTTAGAAAGGTACAAGAGGTAAGCTTATATAGCATACACATGTGCCAGCTCATTCTAACTAACTAGTACACATGTGCCAGCTCATTCTAACTAACTAAATCTAAATGAAATTACACTTAAATTGTAATGTGTGTGTCATGTATCTCTTCTTCAGTCATTATTGCTGATACCCCCTCGCAAGCTGGAGGTTGGTAGATGTCTACCATCCCAAGCTTGGTGATACAGTCATGAAATTGTTTTGGTCCTGCAGCCTTAGTGAAAACATCAGCAGTTTGATGTTGAGAAGTAATGGGAAGTAAGCGCATCACTCCTGCCTGAAGCTTTTCACGAACTAAATGACAGTCAATGTCAAGGTGTTTGGTACGCTCATGGAACACAGGATTGGCAGAGATGTGTAAGGCACTTTGGTTGTCACAGTACAGCACAGGCAGCCTAGAAGGAGCTTGCTTTAAATCATGAAGTAGAAAGCACATCCACTGCAATTCTCTTGTAGCTGAGGCCAGGGCTCTATATTCTGCTTCTGCAGAAGAACATGAGACTGTTTGTTGTTTCTTGGACTTCCAAGACACCAGTGAGTTTCCTATAAAGAAACAATAGCCAGATATGGATCTACGAGTGTCCACACATCCTCCCCAATCTGCGTCACTAAAGCCAAGTAACTGCAAATCAGAAGAATGAGGAAAGAACAGACCACGACCAGGTGAACGTTTGAGGTATCTAAGGACACGTAATGCTGCTCTATGATGTAATTCAGTTGGTGCTGCCATGAACTGGCTCAATTGCTGAGTTGCAAAAGCTATGTCAGGGCGTGTAGTTGTTAAGTATAACAAACGACCAACCAGCCTTCTATATCCAGTGATGTCAGAATAAGGTGTACTATTATCCTGGTAAAGACGAATGGATGGATCAAGGGGCGTGTTAACTGGTTTACATCCAGTGAGACCTGAGTCTTCAAGCAATTCAAGACAATACTTGCGTTGACAGAGTGAAATTCCTTTGGAGGACCGTGCCACTTCAAGCCCCAAAAAAAATTTAAGCCTTCCTAAGTTCTTAATGCGAAAAGTATTGTCCAAGTCTCTCTTAAGTTCATCAAATACCTCTAAAGATGTTCCAGCTAAGATAATATCATCCACATACACTAGCAGCACAGTAAAAGAAGTAGAAGTAGACTTAGTGAACAAAGTGTGATCAGAGGCAGCTTGGGTGAATCCATGAGCATATAGAAACTGAGTTAATTTTTCAAACCACTGACGGCTTGCTTGCTTCAGACCATATAAGGATTTTAGCAATTTGCAAACCTGGCCAGGCTTAGGAGAGAGAACTCCCTGTGGAACTCTCATATACACAGCTTCATGCAAATCTCCATGGAGAAATGCATTATTAACATCCAGTTGGTGAAGGTGCCATCCATGAATAGAAGCCAAGGCCAATAATACTCTGACTGTAGATAATTTTGCCACAGGTGAGAAAGTTTCAAAATAGTCCAGTCCCTCTATTTGATTAAATCCTTGTGCAACAAGTCTGGCCTTGAATCTCTCTACACTCCCATCTGCATGTCTTTTGATTTTGTAAACCCACTTGCTACCAATTGTTGTTGCATCAGGAGGTGGATCAACAAATTCCCATGTATGATTAGCATTTAAGGCTTCAATCTCTGTGTTCATAGCAGCAACCCATCTAGGATCCTTGTTAGCAATATGAAAACCTGTTGGCTCAGTCTCATGGAGGATAGATAAAGCATATGCTTGATGAGAAGGGGATAAGCTTGAATAATTGAGACACTTATTCATGGGGTAACTGCAATGTGTTGTGTTGCAGACATAGTCCTCTAAATGTTTTGGTGACTTGATATGCCTGCTGGATCTCCTAGGCTCTTCATTTAGAGGAGGTGCAGACAATATGGTTCCCACAGCTTGATCTTCAGCAGCTGAATCAGGGACAAATTCAGAACCTACTGTATCTGCATCAACATCAGTGACAGGAGCAGAAGCTTGTTTTTCTGAAGGTGTTGCAAAGCTTTGCCTATTATTTAGATAAATGTGGGTATTTGGGACAGAACTGACTGTAGAAGAATGAAATGGAAATTCTAAATCAAAGAATTTCACATTTCTAGAAATAATAATCTCAGATGTATGAACATCTAGCAAGGTAAAACCTTTAAAACCTGTCTTGTAGCCTAAAAAGGCACATTTCCTTGCTCTAGCATCAAACTTGTGCCTGTTGTTAGGTAAGGTAGAAGCATAACACAAACAGCCAAACACTTTGAGCTGACTCAAATCAGGCATTGTACCATATAAAGCTTCATAAGAGGATTTATTATGTAAGACTTTTGTAGGTATTCTATTGATCAAATACACTGCATGTTGTACAGCATAAGACCAATATCTCTTTGGTAACTTTGATTGAAACATAGGGCTCTACTTATGTTAAGTATGTGTTGATGCCTTCTCTCCACTCTACCATTTTGCTGTGGAGTATACACACAACTTCTTTGATGTAAAATACCTTTTGCTTCATAAAATTCCTTCAACATAAATTCTGGCCCATTATCACTTCTAATGGTTTTTACTTTCTGTTCAAACTGAGTTTCTACCATAGCAATAAAACTCTTAACCTTCTGTGCTACTTCTGACTTATTTTTCACCATAACTATCCATATATGCCTTGTACAATCATCTAGAATAGTTAAGAAATATCTAAATCCATGCACAGAAGCAGTACTAAATGGGCCCCAAATATCTAAATGCACCAAATCAAACACAGCTTTGGCATTTTTATTGCTTATAGGAAAAGGTAAAACTTTTTGTCTACACATTTGACAAACATCACAAGCAGTATGAGGACTAACAGTCACATAACTGTACATTTTACTTATGCACTGCATTCTATCATGAGAAAGATGTCCAAGTCTGAGATGCCACAATACTCCAGAAGGCACAGCATGCTCAGCTTGTTCATGTAATCCTGCAATACTAGATACTAGACCATCTTTATTCTTTTCTTCTCTCTTTAAGTAATAGAGTCCATCCTTCTCTTTAGCCAAACCAATCCTCCTCAAATGCTTCTTTTCCTGTATTATGCACATATCAGCTTCAAAACTCAAACAGCAGTTTTGTTCCTTGCATAATTTTGATACAGAGATTAAATTCACAGCAAATTCTGGAAGATACAGAACATTATCTATGCACAAATCATCAGATAATCTGACTTGTCCTGTATATTTAGCCTCTACTGTACTTCCATTAGGCAAATTTATATTGATAGGTTCAATTTTATTTTGACTAATGAACCAGTTCACATTATGACAGGTGTGATGGGTTGCTCCTGTATCTACAATCCATCCTGTATCACTATGCTTACTATTGAGATGAGCAACATTACCTCCATGATATGTGGAAGAAGAGCTACCTTTCACAACATTGGCCGAATACTTTGCATCTGTATTACTCTTCTCAAGCAATGCCATTAAACTCTGATATTGGTCCTTTGTCAGGTTCATTGTTGCATTGTCATCATTCTTAACAGAAGAGTTATTCAAGGACCTATTCTCAGAATCCTCCCCATCAATCATATTGGCATAAGAGTTTCCACCTCTTCCAAAATTTGGTGGATAACCATGCTTTTTATAGCAGGTTTCAATTGTATGTCCCATTTTTCCACAAAATGTACACTGCCTTCCATTACCTCTTCCCCTTCCCTGAACAAAATTACTTCCTCTTCCTCTTCCATAAGGACCATTACCAAACTGCTTCTGTCCATCAACAGCATTAACTAGTCCTGCATTTTCTTCAATAGGAGTGGTAGGTACATTGATTACACCATACTGCAGCTTTCTTTCTTGTTGCATAACCATAGAAAACACTTTATTTATGGGAGGCATAGGATCCATCAGCAAAACTTGAGAAGCAACACTCTGATATTCTTCATTCAATCCAATCAGAAACTGTATAATCCTGTCTTCAGACCTAAACTCTTTAGCATTTCTCATAGCAAAGCATGTGCAAGGAATAGGACAATTACACTGTGGCATGGGTCTGTATTGATCTAACTCTTCCCACAAGCCTCTCAGTTCAGTAAAATAATCTGTAATTTTGTGATCACCTTGCTTCAAATTTGCAATTTCCTGATACAGTTGTGCTACTCTAATACGATCTCCCCTCATAAACCGATCCTTGAGATCGTTCCACATATCTACTGCATTTTCTATGAATACTACACTTTGAGCAATTGAAGGCGAAATTGAGTTGATAATCCAAGTATGAACAAGATTATTGCACCTTTCCCATGCTACACGATTCAAATCACCTTCATCCGGAATTGGAATTGAACCATCAACAAACTTGAACTTGTTTTTCATTGCCAAAGCTCTGCGCATCTTCATCGACCAAGCATGATAATTGTCACCAGATAACTGCGGCGTTACACTCACAGTAGATGAATTCTCTGAGGGATGAACAAAATACGGATCAAGACCTTGATCTTGAATCTGAGAATTATTGTTTCTCACCATGATTACACTATTCTTGAACAAGATTAACCAGGAAAGAGGAAAAGAACGCTGAATCAAATCAAAAACCTCGAAAATCAAGAACAAACGAAATCGAACAAGAAACGAACGAAATCAAACAAGAATGAAACGATTACAGGTTGAGACGATAACGAATCAAACTCAATCAACAACCAGAAAAGAAATCACATTCAATCTCTTGCGTAGCGGAAACAGAGCAGGTTCGAACCTGCTCTGATACCATCAGAGCAAAACTGAATCATGAAGATATGAATGAAGAGAAGAGAAAAATGTATTCTAATTAATTAGTTAGAAAGGTACAGGAGGTAAGCTTATATAGCATACACATGTGCCAGCTCATTCTAACTAACTAGTACACATGTGCCAGCTCATTCTAACTAACTAAATCTAAATGAAATTACACTTAAATTGTAATGTGTGTGTCATGTATCTCTTCTTCAGTCATTATTGCTGATACATCTTGATAGTGTCCTTGAATCTCAAAAAAGATCATAGAAAATAGGGTTAGTTAAGTAAATAGTCCCTATAAATATTAGGAATTTCGTTTTTAGTCCATTCAAAAGAAAATCACACTTTATAGTTCGTATAAAGTTTTCCGTAAGCATTTTTAGTCTTTGTAAAGTTTTTCATCGTCATTTTTAGTCCCTGTAAAAAAAAATTCCGTCAATATTTTTGGTCCTTAAAATGCTAAAGAAAAATGTCACAAGGACTAAAAAGTGTGATTTTTATTTGTAAGGACTAAAAACAAAATTCTAGATATTTATAAATAACCATAAAAAATATAGTAGCACTTCATGAGTCAAGAAGGTTGCAGTCAGTAGAACTAATGTGAAGAAGGGTGAACTCCTAAAACTTTGGCTTCTCTTTCAAACCTTTAGGTGTTTTGATGAAGTAATGTCGATTTTTATAAATTTATTATGATCAGCAGGCTTAGAGAAATAACAGTTTCAATCAGGTCAAAAGTTAAATGTGTACAAAATTTTTTTTGCCTACTCTTCAGCATTTTTGTGAAAGGAATTGTTTTTAACAACACTCTCATAATCCTTTTACTAGAAGGCTCAAACAGTTTCTTATAAAAAATCTCTTGAAGGATTCTTATAAGGAGAAGTTCATTCAAACGTTTGTTTAAATAATAGAATTTTCATCTTAAGCCTATGTTATGATCATATGAGTTGAATAATTTGATCAAGGATATTGATCCACTTGTCATTGCTTTTTTAGTATCAATGTTCTAAGTAAAAATATTTGGATTCTGGTGATGCACTAAATAGTACTTTATTATGTTGTGGCCTTCTAAACTTTTGCTCTTTGCTTATTTAAGACATATAGCTTTCTTGTCACATTTAAGCAAAATACTTTATCATATGATTTTAAATTTGGATTATCTTCATGTTTTTATTATTTGAATTATCCGGCCTATGTTTTTTTATGGCAAATATTAGTAATCAGTTGTTAGTATTAGTTTTATGAAATGATAAACATGTTGATACCCACTTATGTTTGCATTTGAATCTAATAGACATGTCAATGCGCATGCATTGAAAATAGTTGCATATTTCATATACATATATAATGTATAGTAGATACATATTTTCAAACGTTTATTACATATATTTTTATAATTAACGTCTTAACTATCAACGTATAACTTAAAGTATCATGTGTGTTGCACGAGCGTTATTACTAGTTTAAGACATATAGCTTTCTTGTCACATTTAAGCAAAATACTTTAAAATTTTAAATATAAGTTTATCATAATTAAGACACTTAGGGTTCTAAACTCAACAGACTCAAAGTCAAGAAAGTTCACGTCAAGAAACCTGTAAATCATGAACGGGGGCGGACCCAAACATTTCATATTGGTGTGGTTAAAATATGAACTAAACTATACCAAACATATTTGAAATCCAAGTTTCACAAACATAGGTGAATCATTTCTCATTACTATCTGCAGTATTCATAGTTTTACAAAGTTCACATCTACGACAAAATTACACAATTCGTCCCTTAACTTAATTTCAAGTAACACTTTCGTCCTTTATCTTTTTTGACGCAGTCGGAAGCGTAGGCTAGCAAGCGCTAAACCTAGGTTGAAAAGAAACAAGTTTGCAAGCGACAAACTTGTGAAAATAGGGTTCCACAATCCACCAGAAATTGAGAAAAACTCTCTAAAATATTATTGATTGAATGAAAGTTGCCTCTTAGGCTACAACTGTTAAGCTTAAATAGGGAAATAACAAACCCTAATGGGCCTAAAAATAACAAACTGAAATAAAACAAAAAATAACAAACTGAAATAAAACAAATAAAATAACAAACTGAAATATTAAAAATACTATAAAAACCCTCCTACATCAGACTCTACCACTTCTGAAGAACTCGACCTCGAGTTCTCATTCTAATAAAGAGTTTCTCATGCATGTTGACTTCTCTAATGAACAAGAGACCACCCTCCTGGATCCCATTGAGTGAAATACCAAGATGGCTTGATTTAAAAAGTACAACAGTTGCTTTTATGCCATTGAAGAAATGTAGTATCCCATGTATTTTTAGGAAACATATCTTTCAACTTTCCACTAGCCACACGACGTGACATTAACATAGTATTCAAACTTTCTTGACCACTTTTTCTACAACCTAGATGCAATTTTTCCCTCATGTATTCATAAGTCCAGAAGTAAAAACCATGAGAAGGTACATCCCTCATTATAGTAATGCCAAGTCCTCGATATATGCCGCAAAACCCCTCTTTTCTCCATATGTTTTTAGCTACCTTTACAGGAGTTGTTCCAGATTCTTTTTCCGATTCAACTGGTGCTTCCTCTTTGGGTTTTTCAGCGACAACAACAGCATTCAAAGCTTCCACATAAAGGTGTTCCACCGGTTCCGCCACAGATGTTCCTTCCACTTGAGTCTTTTCCAATTCAGCTGTACTATTTTCTTTTTTCAACTCAACTGGTGCCTCCCCTGATAGTTTTTCAGCGACAACAGCAGCCAAAGATTTCTCAAAAAGTTGTTCTGCCGGTTCCGCCATCGATACTTCTTCGACTTCAGAACTCAAATTCTCAATAATTTGATTAGTTCTACCACGTGGAACCCTAATTGGTCCACCTCTCCTGTTCGGATTGTTTTTGTTGTTGTTGTTGGTGATGCCATCGACTCTAGTTGTTAAAACCGCCATCTGATCTGATAACGCCTTGACTGTCGCGGCTAAACGTTGACCGTCGCAGCTAAACGTTGAAGTCTACTTTCGTAACAAATTGATCTCCCATGGCTGATCACGTTAGGAAAAGAACAGGAGAAACCTGCTCTGATACCAAATGACGCAGTAGGAAGCGTAGGCTAGCAAGCGCTAAACCTAGGTTGAAAAGAAACAAGTTTGCAAGCGACAAACTTGTGAAAATAGGGTTCCGGAATCCACCTGAAATTGAGAAAAACTCTCTAAAATATTATTGATTGAATGAAAGTTGCCTCTTAGGCTACAACTGTTAAGCTTAAATAGGAAAATAACAAACCCCTAATGGGACTAAAAATAACAAACTTGTTGGGTTTTTGTAGATTGGCTACATTTTGCAAAAACACCTACTAGCCAGATGCTGGGACAGATGCTGTAGCATATGGAACAGCATTATGTAACTTGTGCTTTTCGCGCCAGCTAGCGCTTTATATCTGTGTACGCAATCTTCCAAAGATTTGCCTGAAGATTTATTTTCCTCTAGCTTGCTGATCAAGGCGCGTGTATCTGATTGAAGATTTGCTTGAAGTTTTATTTTGCCTTGCTATTTTTTCCACAAGATATCGTTCTATATTTGGAAGCTTTTTATTATTTCTAGAAGATTGTTTCAGCTGGACCGGACAATGTCCACGCTCTGTTTTGAAGCCCAAACCCGTGCTATCTCAGTGTTATATATTTGTGAAGACAAACCCTAGTTGGGTAACTAAAAACCGTGTGTGTTAGCAAATCGTGTGTTTAAAGTTTTTAGGGTTTCTTTTGTTAATTGTGAGCCTTGCTTGTATCTCCCTGATTCAAGCTAAGGACTGAGTTTGTTTGAGTTGTAATTGTAAGCTGCTCCTAAGCTTTTAAGTACGGAGTGAGTATGTGTTATTAGAGTGTGTCTCTCTTGGTGTGTTTTGCGTAGTTGATAACTATACTGTTTGTGTTGTTGGTAGGAATTGAGACGGGGTCTCATATCTAGGAGTTCCTAGATAGAGTTGCCACTGGTAGGGTCTGGGTGCAAAGTCAAGTAGTGTGTCTGCGTTGGTCTTTTCACTAGAACTATAATAGTGGAATCATTCCTGGATTGGTATCCCCCAGAGTAGGAGAGTTGCTCCGAACTGGGTTAACAAACTCACTGTGTACTTTTTATTTCCGCTGTGTTCCTTTTAATTTGTGCTTTGTTACGCTGCGTTATTTTAATTGTAGTTCTGAGTAGACAGATGCTCGGACAGTTGTGCCAACATTGTGCACAGCATCTGTCAGTCAGGTTGCCAGGAATTTCAATTGGCATCAGAGCAGGCACCCTGTTCTGTGTGGGTGAGCTCCAGGGAAAGAATTTTCTGGCTTAATGGATAAAGAAGGAGGACTGGTGAACAGACCACCCTTGTTGGATGGGTCGAACTATGACATTTGGAAATCACGCATGACAGCATTCTTGAAATCTCTAGACAGCAGAGCTTGGAAGGCTGTGATCAAGGCATGGGTCCCTCCTAAAATAAAAGATGCGAATAATGTTGATACTGATGAGTTGAAACCAGAAGAGGAGTGGTCTACAGCAGAAGACACTGCAGCTATTGGAAACTCTAAAGCCCTGAATGCTTTGTTTAATGGTGTAGACAAGAACATGTTCAGGTTGATTAAACAATGTACTATTGCTAAGGAAGCTTGGGATATCCTAAGAACAGCTCATGAAGGTACTCAAAAGGTCAAGAAGTCAAGGCTACAACTGCAAACAACACAGTTTGAGAATTTGAGAATGAAGGAAGGAGAGAGTGTTCATGACTTTCACATGAATGTGCTAGAATATGCTAACACATTTGAATCCTTGGGGGGAAAAGATATCCGATGAAAAACTGGTAAGCAAAATTCTCAGGTCCCTGCCTAAGAAATTTGATATGAAAGTATGTGCTATTGAGGAGGCCCAAGATATTGGAAATATGAAAGTTGATGAGTTGATTGGATCTCTTCAAACTTTTGAATTAAAGGCTAATGAAAGATCTGAAAAGAAAGACAAGAACATTGCTTTCATCTCCAACACTGATGAAGATGATGTGGAGAGTAATTTAGATACTGATGAGAGCATCTCTGAAGCTATTGTGTTGTTGGGCAAACAATTTAATAAAGTTGTGAAGAGGATGGACAGACGCCCTAGGACAAATGCTCCGGACAACAGTCGCAGCATCTATAAAAATGTCAACAATCAGAGGAAACCTAGAACTGATGACAAAATCAATCAAAGCAAAGGGGTGCAATGCCATGAATGCGAAGGATTTGGTCACATCAGAACTGAGTGTGCAACTTATCTGAAGAAACAAAAGAAGGTGATGACTGTGTCTTGGACTGATGAGGATGAATCAGAAGAAGAACCTGAAACTGCAAAACATGTGAATGCCTTGACTGGAGTGTGCACATCTGACAATGAATCTAGTGATGAAGAGGTAACATATGATGAATTGGCTGATTCCTACAAGGAGCTATATCTCAAAAGTGAGGAAGTTTGTAGAACTTTAGAAAAACAAAAGAGGACCATTGCTCTCTTGCAAGCTGAGAAAGACAAACTTCTGAAAATAAACTCAGATCTCAATGATGAGGTTATCTTACTTTCTTCCAAGATTGACAATATGAACAAGCAACTGCGGATGATGAACAAAGGTACTGATGCTTTAGACGAAATTCTGGAAATAGGACAGAAACCTGGAGATTCTAAAGGGATTGGGTTTGACTACAGATCCTTGCCTCAGCAGGAACAACTACCAGTGAGACAGTTTGTGCCATCTGTTAGTACTTATGATCATATTATGTCAAGACAGATGCCCCAGCATAAGGTGAGACAACAGACATCTGGATATAGGCCCAGATCAAAAGGAAGGAATTATGGTTGGGTATGTCACTACTGTGGAAGAAAAGGTCATATCAGACCTTTCTGTTTCAAATTATATGGTTACCCAGACATGACCTATTCACCAAAACCTGATCCCACAGTAAAGATCACCAAGAAGCAGTGGAAGCATAAAAATGATAATTTCACAAGCAACACTGGATCCTAGAAAAATAGAACCAGAAGCTGATGAGATTGCTCAAATTGCTCATACATCTCTGAGAGTGTCATCCAGAAATGATTGGTACTTTGACAGTGGATGTTCCAGACATATGACTGGTGATAAAAATTACTTAACTGATGTTAAGCCTTATGCTACAAGTTTTGTGACTTTTGGGGATGGAGCCAAAGGAGAAATAAAGGGTGTTGGAAATCTTGTGGAAGAGGGCCTACCCAAACTTGACAAGGTGCTTCTTGTGAAAGGATTAACTGCCAACTTAATTAGTATTAGTCAACTGTGCGATCAAGGAATGAAGGTCAACTTTACAAAGAGTGAATGCTTAGTTGCCAACAGTGAAGGGGACATCCTGATGAAAGGTGTTAGATCAAAGGACAATTGCTACTTGTGGGTCTCTCAAGATAAAGCAAAGTTATCTACTTGTCTAATAACCAAAGAAGATGAAGTTAAGCTATGGCACCAAAAGCTTGGACATCTGAATCTCAGAAGCATGAAGAAAGCTATTGCTGAAGGAGCCATCAGAGGTCTACCAAAACTCCAAATTCAGGAAGGAAGTATATGTGGAGAATGCCAGATAGGAAAACAGACCAAGATGCCTCACCAGAAGCTGCAACATCTGTCCACATCCAGAGTTCTTGAGCTATTGCACATGGACTTAATGGGACCTATGCAAGTCGAAAGCTTAGGTGGTAAGAAGTATGCATTTGTTGTTGTTGATGATTTTTCCAGATATACTTGGATAAATTTCATTAAGGAGAAATCAGACACTTTTGAAAAATTCAAGGATCTTTGCTTACAACTTCAGAGAGAAAAGGATTGTGAAATTGTTAGAATCAGAAGTGACCATGGGAAAGAGTTTGAGAATGGTAAGTTCTCTGATTTCTGTATTTCTGAAGGAATATTTCATGAGTTCTCTGCACCCATTACTCCCCAACAAAATGGGATAGTTGAGAGAAAGAACAGGACTTTGCAAGAATCTGCCAGGGTTATGCTACATGCAAAGAAGCTGCCATTTTTCTTTTGGGCTGAAGCCATGAACACAGCCTGCTATATTCATAATAGAGTGACTTTGAGAAAAGGTACATCTACAACCTTGTACGAGCTATGGAAGGACAGGAAGCCAACAGTGAAGCACTTTCATGTGTTTGGTAGTAAGTGCTATATTTTAGCTGACAGGGAACCAAGAAGAAAGATGGATGCTAAAAGTGAAGAGGGAATTTTTCTAGGCTATTCAACAAACAGCAGAGCCTATAGAGTATACAACTCCAGAACCAAGACAGTGATGGAATCTATAAATGTTGTTGTAGATGATGAAGGTAATAATGCTGTGCCAGATGATGCGACATTTGCCTCAGCATCTGACCTGCAGGAAGAGAAGAAAGAAGATGAAGCAAGTAGTAAGCAAGATTATGAAGTAACTGGTCTAGAGAAGACTGCTCCCAACAAAGGACCATCTATCAGAGTTCAGAAAAACCATCCCATAGATCAAGTCATTGGCGATCCTAACCAAGGGATTACAACTAGAAGGAACTATGATGAGGTATCAAATTCTTGCTTTATATCTAAATTTGAACCAAAGAATGTTAAGGAAGCTCTAACTGATGAGTTCTGGATAAATGCTATGCAAGAAGAATTAACTCAGTTCAAGAGAAGTAATGTGTGGGACTTAGTTCCTAGACCAGATAATGTGAATGTCATAGGTACCAAGTGGATTTATAAAAACAAGTCTGATGAAAATGGTACTATCACTAGAAACAAAGCTAGACTGGTTGCACAAGGATATTCTCAAATTGAAGGTGTAGACTTTGATGAGACTTTTGCTCCTGTAGCTAGGTTGGAATCTATTAGATTGTTACTTGGGATTGCATGCATACTAAAATTCAAGCTGTATCAGATGGATGTCAAGAGTGCCTTTCTCAATGGGTACTTAAATGAAGAGGTCTATGTGGAACAGCCTAAAGGCTTCATTGATCCAAGTTTTCCAAACCATGTTTACAAATTGAAGAAAGCTCTATATGGCCTGAAGCAAGCCCCTAGAGCTTGGTATGAGAGACTTGCTGAGTTTCTAATTAACCATGGCTATAGGAAGGGAGGAAATGACAAAACCTTGTTTGTGAAAGATGAAAATGGACAGCTGATGATTGCTCAAATATATGTAGATGACATAGTCTTTGGAGGAATGTCTGACCAGATGATAGAGCATTTTGTTCAGCAAATGCAATCTGAATTTGAGATGAGCCTTGTAGGTGAGCTAAAGTTCTTTCTTGGTCTTCAAGTAAAACAGATGGAAGATACTATATTTATCTCTCAAAGTAAGTATGCTAAAAATATAGTCAAGAAATTTGGGATGGAAAATGCTGCTCATAAAAGAACTCCTGCTCCCACACATGTAAAATTATCAAAGGATGAGAAAGGTGTGGATGTTGACCAAAGCATGTATAGGAGTATGATAGGGAGTCTTCTATATCTTACAGCAAGTAGGCCAGATATCACATTTGCAGTTGGAGTGTGTGCCAGGTACCAAGCTGAACCAAAAATAAGCCATCTGACTCAAGTAAAGAGAATTTTGAAGTATGTGAATGGTACCAGTGACTATGGTATGCTGTATTCTCATGGGGAAAGCACTGTGTTGTTTGGATATTGTGATGCTGACTGGGCTGGAAGTGCAGATGATAGAAAGAGTACTTCTGGTGGATGTTTCTTTCTAGGTAACAATCTTATATCCTGGTTCAGTAAGAAGCAAAATTGCGTTTCCTTGTCTACAGCTGAAGCTGAATACATAGCAGCTGGTAGCAGTTGCTCTCAATTGTTGTGGATGAGACAGATGCTGAGTGAATACAATGTCAAGACAGATGCTATGACATTATATTGTGACAATCTGAGTGCTATTAATATCTCCAAAAATTCTATTCAACATAGCAGGACTAAACACATTGACATTATACATCATTTTATTAGGGATCTGGTTGAAGAAAAAATTGTTACTCTTGAACATGTTGCAACTGAAGAGCAATTAGCAGATATTTTTACCAAAGCTCTTGATGCTAATCAATTTGAAAAATTAAGACGGAAGTTAGGGATATGCTTATTTGAGGAATTGTAGCAATTAATGTGCGAGAGGCGTGCAGCTGAAATTTTCTCCCTCCTCAACTGCTTGATGCACGTCACTCAAGGAGGTTATTTTGAACTTCCCTTTTTTAGACCGCTCACACGCTATCATTGTTGTCTGTGTCTTAACTTCTCAAAACCTCTCATCTCCTCTCTTACCGCGCGCATCATCATTCAAAAATCGTCCTCTCTTCATACCTTCAAACACAAAATCATCACAATGTCTGATTCTACTCCTCATCCAAACATGCAAGATCAAACTCCATCTGAAGCGATTATCACAGACACCCTTTGATTATGGAGCTTACATCTATTATCAAGTTTTGGAGCATGCTAAGTCTTTTGCTATTAAGTTTCCAATTGCTTTTCCTACCCTCCTGTGTGGTATTATTCTTCAGCAACACCCTGATATTTTGATCAGTAGTGATGAGCCCTGCAAGAGGCCTGGTCCTATGGCTTTGGATTGCAGTTTGCTGTCTGGGACACATGATGCTGATGTAGCTGGTACTTCTGTCCGGACATCTGGTGTGCTCTCCAGAAAGCAAATGATTGCTGATCTTACTGAGACTAGTGTGGCTCTTGGAGCTAGGAAGGTGAAAATTGACAGGATCATTGCAGCTTTGAAGGCTGAAGCTGAAGCTGAGGGTGAGCAGGATGAAGAAGAAGGAGGAAATATGCCTGTTGCTTCTGCTGGTGACACTGTGGATGACTCTGATGATTCTGAGGATTTCTGATTTTGTTGTTTTGTTCTGATCTCATTTGTTGTACTTCTTTTGCTCTTGTTGGTGACTGGGCTATGCCCTGAATTTCTTATGCACCTTGTGTGCTTCTGGTCTGTAATATGCACTCTCTATGGTTTCTATGCACTTTCTATGAGTATGCACTTTCTGTTATTTGTCAGAATTTATGGCTAAAAAGGGGGAGTAGATCCAATGTGCATGTGCATGTGCATGTGCATGTGTGTAGCTTATAGCTTATATTATCTTGGCTGGTTGTGTGCATGATTTGAAGCTTATATTATGTATGGTTACATGTGTTGAGGGGGAGTGTAGTATATGTTGAGGGGGAGTACTGGTACATGTGTTGAGGATGAATATGTGCATGTTTATGTTTTTGAGGGGGAGCCGTTCTTGGTGGTGTGTGGAAATTTATTTTTTCCCTAGTGATTGTTTTTCTCTATGTGAATCCACTATATGAGAGTTTATTTCTCTCTAGTTGTTCCTATGAGGCTAGATGTTTGTGTTATCTGGTGCATGCCTCTGATACTACTTGCAAGTTATCTTTGTCCAATTTTCTCGCTTGGAAGTAATCTCATTATATGCTACGATATTTTCTTTCCTTGTTGTGTGCCTATGTTGACGTGAAGGAAACTCTTCTGTGTATCTCCCAAAGAACTGGCTCTAGAGTGTTTTAGCCAAAATTTTGCCAAAGGGGGAGATTGTTGGGTTTTTGTAGATTGGCTACATTTTGCAAAAACACCTACTAGCCAGATGCTGTAGCATATGGAACAGCATTATGTAACTTGTGCTTTTCGCGCCAGCTAGCGCTTTATATCTGTGTACGCAATCTTCCAAAGATTTTCCTGAAGATTTATTTTCCTCTAGCTTGCTGATCAAGGCGCGTGTATCTGATTGAAGATTTGCTTGAAGTTTTATTTTGCCTTGCTATTTTTTCCACAAGATATCGTTCTATATTTGGAAGCTTTTTATTATTTCTAGAAGATTGTTTCAGCTGGACCGGACAATGTCCACGCTCTGTTTTGAAGCCCAAACCCGTGCTATCTCAGTGTTATATATTTGTGAAGACAAACCCTAGTTGGGTAACTAAAAACCGTGTGTGTTAGCAAAGCGTGTGTTTAAGGTTTTTAGGGTTTCTTTTGTTAATTGTGAGCCTTGCTTGTATCTCCCTGATTCAAGCTAAGGACTGAGTTTGTTTGAGTTGTAATTGTAAGCTGCTCCTAAGCTTTTAAGTACGGAGTGAGTATGTGTTATTAGAGTGTGTCTCTCTTGGTGTGTTTTGCGTAGTTGATAACTATACTGTTTGTGTTGTTGGTAGGAATTGAGACGGGGTCTCATATCTAGGAGTTCCTAGATAGAGTTGCCACTGGTAGGGTCTGGGTGCAAAGTCAAGTAGTGTGTCTGCGTTGGTCTTTTCACTAGAACTATAATAGTGGAATCATTCCTGGATTGGTATCCCCCAGAGTAGGAGAGTTGCTCCGAACTGGGTTAACAAACTCACTGTGTACTTTTTATTTCCGCTGTGTTCCTTTTAATTTGTGCTTTGTTACGCTGCGTTATTTTAATTGTAGTTTTGAGTAGACAGGTGCTCGGACAGTTGTGCCAACATTGTGCACAGCATCTGTCAGTCAGGTTGCCAGGAATTTCAAAACTAAAATAAAGCAAAAAATAACAAACTGAAATAAAACAAATAAAATAACAAACTAAAATATTAAAAATACTATA
This sequence comes from Medicago ruthenica, assembly GCA_018208015.1. Lineage (NCBI taxonomy): Eukaryota > Viridiplantae > Streptophyta > Magnoliopsida > Fabales > Fabaceae > Medicago > Medicago ruthenica. The sequence continues at coordinate 36,468,449 of CM031372.1, forward strand.
AAAACCCTCCTACATCATTTTTGTCCCGATTTAATCCTTTATGTTATAATTAAGTAACATTTTCGTCCTTTATCTTTTTCTTTTCCCGATTTAGTCCTTTATGTTATAAAATATCAACATTGTTATCCTTTTTTATAAGTTGTTTTTTTATGATTTTTTTTAGTTTGATTTGATAAAAAAGGACAACAATGTTGACATTTTATAACATAAAGGACTAAATCAGGAATAAAAAAGATAAAGGACAAAAATGTTACTTAATTATAACATAAAGGATTAAATCGGGAAAAAAAAGATAAAGGACGAAAGTGTTACTTGAAATTAAGTTAAGGGACGAATTATGTAATTTTGCCTCACATCTACTTTTGGAGTTAATTAACAAAAACTGATGATATAGCAAATAACTTTAATGAATCTTGTATGGAAAAACAGTCTTACCTCAGCCAATATATATATATATATATATATATATATATATATATATATATATATATATATATATATATATATATATAAAAGAAAACCAACAGGTTAAAGAAAGATAAATAGTAAATAAGAAAACTTAAATTCTTTTAAAACCTTAAAATAAGTCTTAGTGAGCTCCACCCAGAAGGAGCGGGATGAGACATAATGTCTTAGTGAGCTCCACCCAACCAACTGTTGGCAACCTCAGGGAACCTAGGGTTGTCATGCCTACCTTGGCAATCTTGGGGATTTCCTATGATCGCCAAGTCTTATCTTTATCCACAAGGATATAAATCTGCCTATGACTATAAGTCTACCTGTAACTATAACTGTAAACTGCCTGTAACTATAACTGTAACTGCCTGTAACTACAATTCTGACTGTAACTATAAAACATAATTCATATAAACAGATATTATGTTAGATGTTAGCGTGTAACAAACATTATTATCTGAGTTCATTTTACGGAGTGCATCCGGGTGGAGTAACCCCGAAGTACATCTCCCTGTAACCCGCTGAAAATTCCTATTTGAGGCTAATCACCAGACTCCTCTTTAATTTTTGCATGTGGACAACCCTCTCGGAGAAGTCCCATCCGGCGTATCCCGGAGTCTGCTGAACATGCCTATAACTGTAACATACGTGTGGACAATCCTCTCGGAGAAGTCCCATCCGGCGAATCCCGGAGTCTGCTGAACACGCCTATAACTGTAACATTTAATTCTTTAACTTTACATATGCATATCTGATGCATTAATCATACAATAACAATCATATAACACTTAACCTATAACTTAAGATTCTTGGCTTATCGTTCTCATAAGCCACTTAAATCATGTTGGGTATCTGAACCCCTTATGCCTATCTGAGGCCTTGAACATGAAATGTTCCTTATAAATTGTACACTAAAAGAGTACATCATCTTGCTTATCATATGTCTTACTTAGGGATTTACTATCCCACTTACTTAATGATTTCCTGCTCATCTAACCCTTACCCTTATACTCTTAATGCATCGCTGAACCCTTGCTCATCTATTCCTTATGTGTTATATGCCCCTCGGATATGTCCGCAATGGTGTTTTCCTTAGAAAATAAGGTTTTCTTTGAAAATGGTTACCAAATGCCTCGCCTGACGCGTACACAGCTCACTGAACGAAGCAGAACAGCCCTGGAAGGTCTGTCTGAACTCGCTGGGCGAGCTCCATCTCGCCATGGCGAGTTGAGGCAGGGAAAAATGTTGAAAAGTCGCTGCAAGCTCGCCCTGCGCTCGTCGGGCGAGTTTGACAGCACAAAAAAAGTTCAGAACGTGATTTTCCACCATTTTTGCATTATCTAAGCATACCCAGGCATCATAACAGTATAAGGAATGATTTACAACTATAAATTGATTGATTAAAACGTGATTGAACAAGGAATTGGCAAGCAAAAGGGATTAGGGCACTAATTTGTAAACTTTGCTCAATATACAAAAATACACATCAAATCTCTCAAAGTGGGTTCTAAAACCCCTAGGGAGCTCACCTTAATCTCTTAATTGATGACTTATCAGCTTTGATCCAAACCCTAGCTTGGCTTATAATCTCTCCTTGATTCCTTCTTAACTTCTTTGTTTCATTTCCCTTTCTTGCTCCAACCTCCCAATTTGGTGCTTGCTTGGTTTGTCTAAAGATTGAGAGTTGGGAGATGAAGTTTTTGATGATTAGTGGAGGAGAAGAGGAGATGGCGTGAGAGAAGAGTAGAGGAAGAGAGAGGAAGAATGAGGAAAGTGTGGGAAATTTGGGAACAAATGGCTTTTATAGCCTGATTCTCCAAAATTACAAAAATGCCATTTCAAAAATATCTCTGACACATTGCCTCGACACTGATAAATACTTGAGTCTGAAGCGGGATATTACACTCTACCCCCTTAAAAGAAATTTCGTCCTCGAAATTTAGAAAATCCTTCTATGATCCTGAAAAGGTAAATCCTTTCTACCTCTTTCTCTACTATGCAAATCTCCAATTCTTTTTGCTTATTGGAATTCCATGGCAACTCTAGGGTCTGACATGTAGATTAATCATGCACCTCGATTAAACCATACTGGTTAAAACTTGTTCTTTAGCCATGATTTCCATCTTTGTAAGTCAAAACATATGACAATCTCTTTCCAGCCGAAAGGTCTGATGCATGTTACATAACTCTCACCTGTTAGGACGTATGGTTATCTGAACCAACATATCCATCTTATCTGACTATGTTCTCTGTTCGACATATTTCTTGCAAATCCAATTTAAAATTATTAAGTCTTGGATTTCCCTTACTGAATTCTATCAGTTCTTCTTTCATTGACCGTTCAATCTTATCCTGAAGACGTCGGGTCGATATGATTTTCCTCAATTATTCCAACTTTCCGAGGAATCTATTACATTACTTTTAATTCGAAAGAATTCTTGTCTTTGACTTTCGCCTCGTAAGACGACATTTTACCGTTACATTCGTAACATTTTTTATATAGATTTATTCTTACACTGAAAAGCATCTGATATTGAGTATTCTCAAACGGAAGTAAAGTCTATTACAACTACCTCCACGATTCAAAAGCAAGGAGGTGGCTGTACTTATGGTACAAGTTCCTTTCTTTCTGACATCCTGGTGTAACTATTATCACAACCATGAGCATTGTTCACATTCCCACTGCGGGAATCCTTAAGGGCTCGAGAAATCATATGAGCCACTTGTGCTCCGATTTAATTAATCAACGATAACGCGTAGCTAAAGGTCTTAAGAGCTTTATTCCTTCTAGGACTCTGACAATCTTGCATCATTCAAGATATTCCTTACTCATGGGATTAATATTTTCTTTACCAATAAATTCAAACTTATGAAAGTTTAGTACAAGTGACGTGTGGCATAAGCCGTCTCACATATCATCATATAATACAGTCCATAGCACATAGCTTCCATACATGATCGAGTACGTGTACACTACTATCGGGTACACAGTACGCCGCATCATCATTGTCCAACTAATGGGACATCATACTTAGTCAAAATATACTTGAGACAATGCCACGCCAACTAAGGTCACTCTTCTTACTCTTAACTCATGCTTGTATTCTTTGAGTATCCACAATCCCATAACATAAATTATGGTTACATTCCATTGGCGTTATAAACTTATTTTGTTCAAGGACATTCTCTGTTTTTGAAAAGAAACTCTATTCTGATCGCTATCAAAATAGAACTCTTAAACTCTTAATCCTTTATTTCATAACTTGAATTCACGTAGCCCTTTACTGTAAACTATGAGTAATATTCTGATCTGTGTAAAACATTTCCTTCCTCTAACTGTGAACATTAAGTTCAAGAATTCCGAACTCCTTAATTAAGATATGTTCGGTAACAACAAACGTGTTCTGCTTAAGACTTTCCTGTTAAAACATTATTGACTGCGTACCACGATTACTGATACATGTCTCATGACTGAAAATATGTTACACTACTGTCTAAGTAGTATAAACTCTGCCTGATCCGTATACATAATACTAATCATAACCTGTTACATGCGACATGCTAGCATAACATGGATACGATGTGGAATAACCTCATGCCACTGCTTTGTTGTTTTCTAATCAAGCTTCAATTTCAAAAACATCGACTTGCAAGTGCAACATGTACCGTTGTTACCTCATAACTAATTCTCTTTGGTTAAACTTACTATTCAAGTTAACTTGAAGTTACTGAGCTAAAACAGCTAGATTACCATATTAGATGTGGCTTTCTTCGCTATGTACTTATTGTGCTAGAAACACATCCTTTAAATTTCTCAAACTGCTTCGATTCTCTTTTCTCATGAGTTTCGAGGTCTGAAGCATTCCTCGACTTATCTCTTAAAATTTCCTGTTAGAACTGATGATAAGTTCAAGTCATCACTACTTACTAATATTCTGTAGCTTGAGAACTAATCACTGAATACCTTTCCTGTAATTCATCTGGCAAGGACTTTACAAACATCATTTTTCTCTAAGCTTCAGCTTTGAATTGTCCGTTAACTCATTCTTGGATTACTTCTCCGCTGCGCAACTCTGATTTAAACAATTCACCTTGGGATAGAAGTAATACACCACTATTACCATATAAAATCTCCTTGGCCAATCTTTTGACTTTATAACTATGTAGTTACCATACATGACCATCTTACAATATAATTTCTCTTGTGGTTTAATCCACCTGCTTAACTTGATGATTGGTCATCCCCTGACTTTGTGTTCCCTTTCGGTCATACACAAAATACTTGCCTTCACGGAATTACGCCAAAACCTGTAAGCAGTTTTTAGCAACAGTTTCGAACTAAACAGTGATTCCGTCAAATCAGTTTATACACTGGTTTTAGCTCATCCTCCATGCTCCAATTTCTGTAACCATCTCATGGTCAGTTTAACATGTATAATCATTAAAACATTGCAGAAACCCTACTAAGAGTACACTTGGAGCGACTTAAGTTCACACTTACTTCACTTGTGGCACTTCCAAAAACAACTTATGGCTTCTGGAGGTTCACATCTTTCATACCCTGAATCCACTGATGGATTTGAGTCTCGTTACTATTCGTTCTATCTTTATCCGTAAGGATTTCATATTCATAATCTTTCCTAGACAACTTAGGTTCCTCTTAACTTTACCATATCACTTGGGTTACCCCTCGAGTTTCTCCGGAAACAATCTGTCTTGAATTAAATTCAAACTCTTACCGGTTCTCCTGTACGCCCAATATAGGTTACGTCTCTTCGAGTACCCGGCTAACTAGTCTTATCTCCAGCACTTATTATTATTAGTTGAATTCTTCCAGTAACTTGTTACTGTGTTCACAATTCACATCCTGATCCTGTTATCTGAAATCCGGTGGATAAATTACCCATCCCTCTGTATGATACATATGTTTTATCCTAGACTAATCCTTGAAGGTTCATAATTAACTCTATCCCAAGCATATCAAAGATCAGTGGAATGGTACAGTTGTTTGTAATTAAAGTCATTCTGGGCACCTTCGCATTTGCGAGCCTAAGCTTCGATCTTCGAATTAGTGCGTCTGATCTTCGCTTTGCGACCCTGATCTTCGTTCTGCGAACACCTGCGTCTGAACTTCGCAGAGCCAAACCTTGGTCGCTCCGCGACTTCAGCAAAACAGATAATTTCTGAAAACGTGCTCTAACCTCAAAATCTTGGTACTCTACCTCCCAGTGACCTTTGAAACATCCAGGGACTCATTTCAAACTGTAAAAACATACTGGGTTCAAGGATTAATCAAGAATCAAGCATATGTATCAAAAAGGAAAACTATCCTTTATCTGGGGACTCTTTACTTGTTGCTAAGCTCGCGCTTCTCATATAGAACATCTCGATGACCCATCATAAATAGAAGGTAGTCTGGTTAACTTTTCTTGTGTGTAATTATCATTGGCTTAGCTCATCTTTCAATCTTTTTACCAAATAGGACACATCTGAAACATGTTCGATATGCAACAGGTCTCATCGTTAATAATTACTCATCCATTATGGTCCTTAGGTTGCATACCATCTCTTCTTTGGAAGAAGTGCTTCACTGACAGTCTCGTGGCACAAAAAGCATGGGTCGTGGCACGATGGATGCCCTGATCCGTTTCATCATGGAACAATAGAAGCTCTCGTGGCACAACAATTCCAGCAAGTTCAGGCTCTGCAGCTTCATCGGACCCAGTTAATCCTCATAACTCATAACTAAAACTCTTAGCTGTTTGGATATAAAATTTCATCCGATTTGAGTGCGTGAGTCCTTCGATTCCTCACACTCTGTCCTTATTGCCACTTCTCAACTACGGTTTCCGTTATGGTTCCATAATTCCTTACTGTTCATGTCTCCTCCTATGAGACATTTCTAAATGACGCGTCCAACTGTGTTAAGGTTCTTCACCTTACTCTTAGATACTCTTAAATACCTCTTATATTCCTGAAACTTTGCCATTAACTGGCTCAGTTACTTCACTGTTAGAGAACCATCCTTTGGCATTAAATACCTTGCCAATTTCCGTCTTAAAATCTGACGCCTTAACCTTCACCCTTCATACACTTCTTTCCTCCTTGGTCACATTCAGCTCTCGGACATTTGTCCTAACTGTCATATACTAGATTGAGTTGATCAGGCTCAACTAGATGTGACCTTTAGAACAATATCCGGAACCCAATGATTCCACTGCTTTTATTGAATCTTTAATGACCCATGGCACGGTCTGAATCGACCTGCTCTGATACCAATTGTAACACCCATACTAACTTAATCTAGAATATTAGCATGTGCATTAAACTGATACTGGATACATTCAAAATTTTGAATAATAATATTACATCACATCTGAAGGAATACAAGTTTACTCGTTTGTACAAATAATCAAATACCATTACAATACTTATACAAAAGTCCAAACTCCTGAGCTGGTACACGACGAGCAACTGTACTTCATCCAGTATCTCTCTGAAGAACTCCGTCACGAACCTCTGGCTTACCTGTAAACCTGCACCAGAAGGAGCGGGATGAGACATAATGTCTCAGTGAGCTCCACCCAACCAACTGTTGGCAACCTCAGGGAACCTAGGGTTGCCATGCCTACCTTGGCAATCTTGGGGATTTCCTATGATCGCCAAGTCTTATCTTTATCCACAAGGATATAAATCTGCCTATGACTATAAGTCTACCTGTAACTATAACTGTAAACTGCCTGTAACTATAACTGTAAACTGCCTGTAACTATAACTGTAATTGCCTGTAACTACAATTCTGACTGTAACTATAAAACATAATTCATATAAACAGATATTATGTTAGATGTTAGCGTGTAACAAACATTATTATCTGAGTTCATTTTACGGAGTGCATCCGGGTGGAGTAACCCCGAAGTACATCTCCCTATAACCTGGTGAAAATTCCTATCTGAGGCTAATCACCGGACTCCTCTTTAATTTTTGCATGTGGACAACCCTCTCGGAGAAGTCCCATCCGGCGTATCCCGGAGTCTGCTGAACATGCCTATAACTGTAACATACGTGTGGACAATCCTCTCGGAGAAGTCCCATCCGGCGAATCCCGGAGTCTGCTGAACACGCCTATAACTGTAACATTTAATTCTTTAACTTTACATATGCATATCTGATGCATTAATCATACAATAACAATCATATAACACTTAACCTATAACTTAAGATTCTTGGCTTATCGTTCTCAGAAGCCACTTAAATCATGTTGGGTATCTGAACCCCTTATGCCTATCTGAGGCCTTGAACATGAAATGTTCCTTATAAATTGTACACTAAAAGAGTACATCATCTTGCTATCCTATCAAAGGATCTAAACATATCGTTATCATATGTCTTACTTAGGGATTTACTATCCCACTTACTTAATGATTTCCTGCTCATCTAACCCTTACCCTTATACTCTTAATGCATCGCTGAACCCTTGTTCATCTATTCCTTATGTGTTATATGCCCCTCGGATATGTCCTTGAAAATGGTTACCAAATGCCTCGCCTGACGCGTACACAGCTCACTGAACGAAGCAGAACAGCCCTGGAAGGTCTGTCTGAACTCGCTGGGCGAGCTCCATCTCGCCATGGCGAGTTGAGGCAGGAAAAAATGTTGAAAAGTCGCTGCAAGCTCGCCCCGAGCTCGCCGGGCGAGTTTGACAGCACAGAAAAAGTTCAAAACGTGATTTTCCACCATTTTTGCATTATCTAAGCATACCCAGGCATCATAACAGTATAAGGAATGATTTACAACTATAAATTGATTGATTAAAACGTGATTGAACAAGGAATTGGCAAGCAAAAGGGATTAGGGCACTAATTTGTAAACTTTGCTCAATATACAAAAATACACATCAAATCTCTCAAAGTGGGTTCTAAAACCCCTAGGGAGCTCACCTTAATCTCTTAATTGATGACTTATCAGCTTTGATCCAAACCCTAGCTTGACTTATAATCTCTCCTTGATTCCTTCTTAACTTCTTTGTTTCATTTCCCTTTCTTGCTCCAACCTCCCAATTTGGTGCTTGCTTGGTTTGTCTAAAGATTGAGAGTTGGGAGATGGAGTTTTTGATGATTAGTGGAGGAGAAGAGGAGATGGCGTGAGAGAAGAGTAGAGGAAGAGAGAGGAAGAATGAGGAAAGTGTGGGAAATTTGGGAACAAATGGCTTTTATAGCCTGATTCTCCAAAATTACAAAAATGCCATTTCAAAAATATCTCTGACACATTGCCTCAACACTGATAAATACTTGTGTAATATCCCGCTTATATGTAGCGTTTAACTGTGATAGAATCTTGAGAAGTAAGCAAGAAAACCAAATAATTATGTGTGTGATGGCAATTTTGTAAATAAGGCAAAGAGGGAGTTTAGTTTGAATTAAGGAACAAGATATTTATCCATGATCCTTTCCATTCTTTCATTCCTATTCCATTTTCAGATTTTCCTTCCCCTTCTCTTCATACTCTCACGCCCTCCCTCACTCACCATCCTTCATCCAAACTTCAACCAAAACCTAGTAAGAAATCTTGCAAGGAAGCTTGAGTAAGAAGCTAAAACAAGAGGAAGAAAAGAGGAACAAGGAAGAACAAGGAAAGAGTTAGAGTTGGAGAAACTTAGGGCTTTGGGAATCAAGTGTAATCAGCACCAATTGTGGGTTAAGGTGAGCTCCACAGGGTTTTAGAACCCGTTTATGTAAGTTTGGAAGTTTACAGCTCATTTACCTAGTTTAGGGATTTTAGTACCTAATTGCCTTTCTAGGTTAATCTTTGATTATTGATGATATAAACTAGCTATATGCCTTAGAAAATGATCCTTGAATATGTTATGATGTCTGGGTATGTTGGATAAGCTGAAATGGTGCAAAATCACGTTTAAAACTTGCCAAATGCTGTCTAACTGCAGGTAAAATCGTGCCACGATTTTCCAATCGTGTCACGATTTCACAGGCAGGGACCAAACGATTTTCTGGGTAGAAAATCGTGTCACGATTTCCAAATCGTGACACGATGTGGGCTTTGGCAGAATGTGTTGTTTTATCATCTTTTCTCGCACCACTCCGGCTTACCAACGCTACCTCGGACTTCATAACGATTAGTAGTGATTAAGTGATACTTTTAGGCATTGAAAGACCCATCTTTTGGGGAATGTATAGATGAATTATAAGACAAGGAAAGGTACTAAGATAAGAGAGGATTATGCTAATCCATATGCCATCAAAGTGATGCCAAGAACTAGTTTAGGGTTTACCCCTTTATGAAACAATGATACGAACCTAGTTCAGTTTATACGACACCAAGAATGATACGATGATTAAGATGAGAACCTTTATAGGTTAAGTACTTATGAATGAACACTTAAGGTATAAGAATACGATACGAATATGTAACATGATATGATCACGTGTTCATCAGACTCCGGGATTCGCCGGATGGGATTTCTCCGAAAGGGCTATCCACACGTAAGTTAAAAGATTTAAGCATGTCCATCAGGCTCCGGGATTCGCCGGATGGGACATCTCCGAGAGGGTTGTCCACATGTAAAGTAAGATGTGTCCAGCAGGCTCCGGATTATGCCGGATGGGGCTTCACCGAGAGGGTTGCCTACACAAAGATAAGAGGAGTCCGGTGTTAGCCTGATATGATAGGAATTTCACCGGTATGATGGGAGATGTACTTCGGGGTTACTCCACCCGGATGCACTCCGTAAAACGAACCAAGATAATGTTATGTTTGTTCAACCCTAACTGCTAACTTAATGTTATGAAAGACGAATACGTTTATGTTTTATGCAATACGAGTTATGATGATGTTTAGTTCCTAATGAACGAGATGTGATCCTAGGATATCCCCAAGATCACTCCGTATATGTCAAAGTTTAAGAATAGAATATAAAGCATATGAGATAAGACATGAAGCGATCCTAGGTTTTCCTTGATCGCGATAAAAGTTAAGACTTGGCGATAATAGGTATTTCAAAGATCGCCGAGGTAGGCACGGCGACCCTAGGTTCCCTGAGGTTGCCAAACAGTAGGTAGGGTAGGAGCTCACTGAGACGTTATGTCTCATCCCTTTCCTTCTGGTGCAGGTTCCTCGCAGGTAGCACGACGAAAAGGTAAAGAGAAAGCTACGGACTGAACGTGCTGCTTATGTTTTTAGTATTCGGACATTTGTATATGGATGATGTATCATGATGTAAATTATGAAGAATGTTTGTATCGGATTATGAGATGTATGATGAACTTATGCAATGTATAATTATTACCAATCTTTCTGTATTGTATTTAATGTATCCGGTACGAAATTTTAATACTCGTAAGAGATCCTAGGCAATCTCTATATGGGTGTTACAATTTGGTATCAGAGCAGGTCGATTCAGACCGTGCCTTGGGTCATTAAAGTACAATCCAAGTTTGTGATCCTCTTGGATCCAGGACATTATTCTAGATGTTATGTTCAGTTAAAACTGATCACTTTGACTTGTATATGACAGCTAGGATAAGATGTCTGGGAGAAGAAGAGGTAGACCTCGTACTAATCAAGCTAGCGATGAAAGCGGAGGACCCAGTCAGAATTCATGGGAACAGATGATGCAACAACAGCAGGCCTGGCAGCAGCAGTACCAAGAACAACAAGCTCAGAATGCATTACAGTATCAGCAAATGATGCTGATGATGCAACAGCAATCCCAGCAACAGGCCCAAGCTCAACAACAATGGATGGAAATGATGCAACAAGGACAAGGTTTCCACCCACAACCACCACCTCCTCCAGTGATTGGAAACCCCGTGTTTCGGGAGTATAACAGACATCACCCTCCAGAGTTCAATGGAGAAGGTGAACCTCAAGAAGCAAGAAAGTGGATTAAGCAGATGGAGAAGATCTTTAGAATGGCTGATTGTTCGGAAGAAGATAAAGTGGTCTATGCCACGAACCAACTCAGAGGCGCAGCAGAAGACTGGTGGGAATCTGCTCAGCGCAGGATGGAAGCCAATGGTGTAGAAGTGAATTGGGAGAACTTTAAAGGAGTGATGCTGGAAAAGTATTTACCTTTGTCTTACAAGGTAAAGAAGGAACAAGAATTCTTAGAATTGAAGCAAGGAAGTATGTCGGTTGCTGAGTTTACAAAGAAGTTCGAAGAGTTGTCCTATTACTCCACACACAATGAATATGCTGAGAATGAGGTGTGGAAAATGAATCAGTACAAAAGAGGTTTAAGAGGCGAGATAGACACTGCTGTGAGTCTCCAAAGAACGGCAAGTTATGATGAACTAGTACATGACAGCTTGGTGGTCGAAGCAGGACTTGCAAAGACCTCAAAGGAAAGATCAGTGGCGTTTGAAAGAAGGAAGAGCAGGATGCAGGATAAGTATCATGACAAGTTGAAACCGAAGGGATCTCCTCAAAGGGGTAAACAGACGTATTCACCGAAGGCTGGTGCTATTTGTAACAATTGTGGGAAGTCGCATTATGGCGAATGCATGAAAGGTACAGGTATTTGTTACGGATGTAAGAAGCCGGGGCATATTATTGCAAATTGTCCAGAACGGAGAAACAGAAGTGGAATTGAAGGAACTACCACGAGCAAAGGAAGGGTGTATTCCCTTGATGGTGCAAAGGCCTTGGCAAATGAAGATCTGATTGCCGGTATGTGTTATCTTGGCTCATACCCAGTAAAAGTTCTTTTTGATTGTGGCGCTTCATGCTCTTTTATTTCATATAAATGTGTGGAGACGCTTCAATTACCTTTGTCTCCGTTGAATCCACCAATGTTAGTAACTACCGCTACTGAGGGCGGAATTGAAGCAAAGTATGTTTGTGAAAACTGTCCTATCACTGTGTCCAGTAAGACTTATTATGTTGATTTAGTATGTCTCCCGATGGAGCAACTTGATGTGATATTAGGCATGGATTGGCTCTCTGCTAACCATGTGTATATTGGATGTTCAGAGAAAAGTATTTATATGCCGACCAGTGATACGGCGGAAGGTGTGGCTTTATCTGAATTGATTAACCGCACCCATCAGTTAATTCAATTCATTTGTGCGCAAGATAAAGGATTTTATGTCATGCTCACTGTGGCTTCAGAATCGGAGTTGAGTCCCAGTGATATTCCTGTTGTAAATGAGTATTTAGATGTTTTCCCTTCAGAAGTAAATAGTTTGCCTCCAGAGCGTGAAGTGGAGTTCTCAATTGATTTAATTCCAGGAGCGGAGCCGGTATCTGTGGCACCGTATAGGATGTCGCCTACGGAACTTAAGGAACTGAAATCTCAGTTAGAAGAATTGATTCAGAAGCATTTTATCAGACCCAGTGTTTCACCTTGGGGTGCTCCAGTCTTGTTAGTCAAGAAGAAAGATGGAAGCATGAGATTGTGTATTGACTACCGCCAACTTAATAAAGTGACTATCAAGAACAAATATCCTCTTCCAAGGATTGATGATCTCTTGGACCAGCTCAAGGGAGCAACTGTGTTTTCAAAAATTGATCTTCGGTCAGGTTACCATCAAATCCGTATTAAGTCTCCAGATGTGTCTAAGACGGCGTTTCGAACGCGTTATGGGCACTATGAATTTCTGGTTATGCCTTTTGGTGTAACTAATGCTCCAGCAGTCTTTATGGATTATATGAACAGAATTTTTCAGCCTTACCTTGATCAGTTTGTGGTGATTTTCATAGATGACATCCTGATTTATTCCAAGGATCCTCAGGAGCATGCTCAACATTTGAGAATTGTATTGGATGTCCTTAGAGACAAGCAGCTGTATGCTAAGTTTAGCAAGTGTGAGTTCTGGTTATCTGAAATTAAGTTTTTGGGTCACGTTATTTCTCAGGGAGGAGTAGCCGTCGATCCATCCAAAGTCGAAGCAGTACTAAGTTGGGAAAGACCCAAGAATGTGGCAGAGGTCAGGAGCTTTCTAGGCTTGGCAGGTTATTATCGAAGGTTTATCATGAAATTTTCTCAGATTGCCTTACCTTTGTCACGACTTACTAGGAAGGATGTACCATTTGTTTGGGACGAAGAATGTGAGGAAAGTTTCAGAGTTCTGAAAAGAAAATTGACTAAAGCGCCAGTGTTGGCGATACCAGATCCTGAAAGGAGATACACCGTTTTCTGCGATGCTTCTTCCAAGGGACTGGGAAGTGTTCTCATGCAAGGAGAAAATGTAATAGCTTATGCATCTAGACAGCTCAAGACTCATGAGGAGAATTACCCCACTCATGACCTCGAGCTAGCAGCCATCATTTTTGCATTGAAGATATGGAGACATCACTTGTATGGTGCACAGTTTGATTTATTCAGTGACCATAAAAGTTTGAAGTATTTGTTTGATCAACGAGATTTGAATATGAGGCAAAGGCGATGGATGGAGTATTTGAAGGATTTTGACTTTGACCTGAAGTACCATCCAGGAAAAGCAAATGTGGTAGCAGATGCCTTGAGCCGAAAGGCTTTAGTTAAAGCTGAGGTGATGATGCATACATGTGGATTGTATGAAAAGTTTTAGAGACCTTAATCTACATGTTACAGAGTTAGAAGGTGGCATCTTGTTGAACAAGATAGATATTTCGTGTGACCTACGGTTCAGGATTGCACAAGCTCAATCTGTGGATATGGACCTTCAGAGGAAAGTTGGCCAAGCAGGGTTTTCATGGGCACCAGATGGTGTGGTAATGTTTGAAGGAAGGATTTACGTCCCGAATGATGTGGAATTAAAAAGGTTGATATTAGAAGAAGCACACAAGAGCAGTTTTAGTATACACCCAGGTACCACCAAAATGTATCAAGACTTGAAGAGAGATTATTGGTGGCCTAGTATGAAAAGAGATGTTGCGGAGTTTGTGTCGCGATGCATTGTTTGTCAGCAGGTGAAGATTGAGCATCAAAGACCTGCGGGAATGTTAGTACCTTTGGAGATTCCATTATGGAAATGGGAAGATATAACCATGGATTTTGTGACTGGATTACCTCGAACACAGCGAGGACATGATTCCATTTGGGTGATAGTGGACCGGTTAACTAAGTCAGCTCATTTCTTACCGGTTAAGACTACTTACCGAGCTTCTCAGTATGCCGAGTTGTTTATTTCAGAGATTGTGAAACTCCATGGTGTGCCAGCTAGCATTGTGTCGGATAGAGATCCTATCTTCACATCCCACTTTTGGAAGGCTTTTCAAAAGGCTTTGGGAACCAGATTAAAGATGAGCACGTCCCATCATCCTCAAACGGACGGACAATCAGAAAGGACTATACAGACGTTAGAGGACATGTTGCGTGCATGCATTCTAGAAGATGGAGGAAGTTGGAATGATTACCTACCATTGATTGAATTTTCCTACAACAACAGTTACCATTCTAGCATCGGAATGGCACCTTATGAAGCTTTATATGGTAGGAAATGCAGAACCCCGCTTTGTTGGGCTGAAGTTGGAGATAAAAGTATATTGGGACCTGAGATAATTCAAGAGACGACCTTAAAGATTAAGTCCATTCAGGATAAAATGAGAACAGCTCAAAGTCGTCAGAAAAGTTATGCGGATAAGCGGCGAAGACCCTTAGAATTTGAAGAAGGGGACCATGTGTTCCTTAAAGTTACACCCAAGTTGGGATTAAGAGGGGCATTCAGGGCTAAGAAACTTTGTCCAAGATATGTGGGACCGTTTCAGATACTTCGACGTGTCGGACCAGCAGCTTATCAGTTAGCGCTGCCACCGGCCATGTCGGGTTTGCATGATGTATTCCATGTCTCTCAGCTGAGGAAGTTCATTCCCGATCCTTTCCAACCAGTGGAACTGGACAGTATAGACTTAAGATCGGACTTGACTTTTCAACCGGAACCAGAGCAGATAATTGATCGTGATGTTAAGTCTTTGCGGAACAAAGAGATACCTATTGTCAAGGTGGTATGGAAAGGTTCTCCCGACGGCGAAGCGACGTGGGAGCTAGAATCAGAAATGCAAGAGCACTACCCTCATCTATTTTCAGGTAAATTCTAAATTTCGAGGACGAAATTTCTTTAAGGGGGGTAGATTGTAATATCCCGCTTATATGTAGCGTTTAACTGTGATAGAATCTTGAGAAGTAAGCAAGAAAACCAAATAATTATGTGTGTGATGGCAATTTTGTAAATAAGGCAAAGAGGGAGTTTAGTTTGAATTAAGGAACAAGATATTTATCCATGATCCTTTCCATTCTTTCATTCCTATTCCATTTTCAGATTTTCCTTCCCCTTCTCTTCATACTCTCACGCCCTCCCTCACTCACCATCCTTCATCCAAACTTCAACCAAAACCTAGTAAGAAATCTTGCAAGGAAGCTTGAGTAAGAAGCTAAAACAAGAGGAAGAAAAGAGGAACAAGGAAGAACAAGGAAAGAGTTAGAGTTGGAGAAACTTAGGGCTTTGGGAATCAAGTGTAATCAGCACCAATTGTGGGTTAAGGTGAGCTCCACAGGGTTTTAGAACCCGTTTATGTAAGTTTGGAAGTTTACAGCTCATTTACCTAGTTTAGGGATTTTAGTACCTAATTGCCTTTCTAGGTTAATCTTTGATTATTGATGATATAAACTAGCTATATGCCTTAGAAAATGATCCTTGAATATGTTATGATGTCTGGGTATGTTGGATAAGCTGAAATGGTGCAAAATCACGTTTAAAACTTGCCAAATGCTGTCTAACTGCAGGTAAAATCGTGCCACGATTTTCCAATCGTGTCACGATTTCACAGGCAGGGACCAAACGATTTTCTGGGTAGAAAATCGTGTCACGATTTCCAAATCGTGACACGATGTGGGCTTTGGCAGAATGTGTTGTTTTATCATCTTTTCTCGCACCACTCCGGCTTACCAACGCTACCTCGGACTTCATAACGATTAGTAGTGATTAAGTGATACTTTTAGGCATTGAAAGACCCATCTTTTGGGGAATGTATAGATGAATTATAAGACAAGGAAAGGTACTAAGATAAGAGAGGATTATGCTAATCCATATGCCATCAAAGTGATGCCAAGAACTAGTTTAGGGTTTACCCCTTTATGAAACAATGATACGAACCTAGTTCAGTTTATACGACACCAAGAATGATACGATGATTAAGATGAGAACCTTTATAGGTTAAGTACTTATGAATGAACACTTAAGGTATAAGAATACGATACGAATATGTAACATGATATGATCACGTGTTCATCAGACTCCGGGATTCGCCGGATGGGATTTCTCCGAAAGGGCTATCCACACGTAAGTTAAAAGATTTAAGCATGTCCATCAGGCTCCGGGATTCGCCGGATGGGACATCTCCGAGAGGGTTGTCCACATGTAAAGTAAGATGTGTCCAGCAGGCTCCGGATTATGCCGGATGGGGCTTCACCGAGAGGGTTGCCTACACAAAGATAAGAGGAGTCCGGTGTTAGCCTGATATGATAGGAATTTCACCGGTATGATGGGAGATGTACTTCGGGGTTACTCCACCCGGATGCACTCCGTAAAACGAACCAAGATAATGTTATGTTTGTTCAACCCTAACTGCTAACTTAATGTTATGAAAGACGAATACGTTTATGTTTTATGCAATACGAGTTATGATGATGTTTAGTTCCTAATGAACGAGATGTGATCCTAGGATATCCCCAAGATCACTCCGTATATGTCAAAGTTTAAGAATAGAATATAAAGCATATGAGATAAGACATGAAGCGATCCTAGGTTTTCCTTGATCGCGATAAAAGTTAAGACTTGGCGATAATAGGTATTTCAAAGATCGCCGAGGTAGGCACGGCGACCCTAGGTTCCCTGAGGTTGCCAAACAGTAGGTAGGGTAGGAGCTCACTGAGACGTTATGTCTCATCCCTTTCCTTCTGGTGCAGGTTCCTCGCAGGTAGCACGACGAAAAGGTAAAGAGAAAGCTACGGACTGAACGTGCTGCTTATGTTTTTAGTATTCGGACATTTGTATATGGATGATGTATCATGATGTAAATTATGAAGAATGTTTGTATCGGATTATGAGATGTATGATGAACTTATGCAATGTATAATTATTACCAATCTTTCTGTATTGTATTTAATGTATCCGGTACGAAATTTTAATACTCGTAAGAGATCCTAGGCAATCTCTATATGGGTGTTACAACTTGAGTCTGAAGCGGGATATTACAGTGGATGTAGAGACTCTATGGTTTCTAATATATATATATATATATATATATATATATATATATATATATATATATATATATATATATTATGGATTTAGAAGGACATATGATAGTTCAAAACCAACGTTTGGACCATCAGCTTAAACAGAATAATATTCATTATGAAAATAAAGAAATAGGAAATGAAGCACAAAATTATTTTAACAGTATTGAAAGAATAATCTCTCATAAGTGGTTTAGTAAGATAGACCTTGTCCTCCCAGACAGGACTTATGAGATGATAACATTAATTGATTCTGGTGCAGACTTAAACTGCATTAGAGAAGGACTAATCCCTACACAATATTATGAGAAAACTACAGAATCATTAAGAGGAGCTAAAGAGTTCCATTACATCTTTAAATTCTACTGTTTTGACTTGATTTTTAATAATATCATTATCTTTTATAATTTCACTAAGTTGTTCCATGAAAGCATTCTTGCTTTCTGAGTCTTCCATATTATCTAAAATAGTAATTAAAGTATCTGCTTGACTATTGGTCAAAACATTAATATGTATACTACAATTATTACAATTGCAGAAATCTAAATCTAAACATTCTTTAAAATCATCAGAAGATTCTTCTGAGTTACTAATACGATTAATCTCCTCATACGAAGATTCTTCTGCTGAAGAACTTTCTTCGCTCTCAGAATTTAGCATAATATTTTCTAAAGCTGAAATTAGAGTTTCTTTTAATAGTAAATAGGAAAACCAACAGGGTTTAAAACTGTTGATATATATATATATATATATATATATATATATATATATATATATATATATATATATATATATATATATATATATAGAATCTTATGTGGTAGAAAGTTAATCCAATTCATTGAGATAGAAAACTGTATTCTGGAATGCAATGATATTCAATGTTTTACCATCTCCAACAGCACCAAACTCCAAAATAGAGACAATGTGTGGTCTAGGATCTAATTTATCACCATAGAGAGTCTCAGAGAGCAATGTCAACACTCATATTTTCGAAAGAGATAGACAAAAAATTACACTACATTAGTTTATATCATATTTGAATCCAATCCAACACTTATAATTTTCGAAAGAAATGTTTGATAGATAATAGTCATTGTGAAGAAGCAATTCTGAAACCCAATTGCAATTGCAATTCCAATTCTCAAACACTCATAATTCCAATTGCAATTCTAAAACACTGTATTTAAAACCAAACCAATCCAAGAGAAAAACCGCAAATCGAACCAACCCAAACCGAAACCGCAAAAAACCGCATTTGGTTTGAACGTATTCATATCACTTTTTTACTCAACAACATGGTTTGGTTTGATTTGCGGTTTTTATTTTATCAACCGAACCAAACCGCAACATAAGAAAAACGCTAACTGAACATGTCACCTAGACCAATATTCATAGAAACTCAATGAAAACTTTTATAAAATGCCATATTTTTTCTCTTGTTAAGTTTCTCTTTTGCTTTTGATTTCAAAAATGTATTTATGTGCTACTTGAAATTTTATAGAATGATAAATCTTAGTCTTTTACATTTCTTATATAATAAGATTACTTTTAGTCTCATTTTTAATTTCGTCTATATTGTTTTGTGAAAATAAAACTGTAATGTTGGATGAAATTTAAAACATTGTCGGAAACATTGCTGAAAATATCTTGTGTTATAGCTTTTTAACTCGATTTTAATGTTGGTAAAAAAAAAATTGTATTGTCTTAAAAAAAAACCGCACCAACCGATCCAATTCAAACCGCATTGTTTTGGTTTGGTTTGGATTTTATTTTAAAAGTCAACCGAACTAAATCAAACCGCAGACTTTTTTATCTTGTAGTTCGGTTGACTTTTAGCCTCAAAACCGAACCAAACCGCACCGCGAACACCCCTAATTCCAATTCTCAATTCCAAATTCAGAAACCCTAAATCAATCAATGGGATAAGAAAGACGAAAGAGAGAGTTGAGTCAGAGTCATGAATATCAAAGTTTAAGCATGATTCAGTAAGAAGCATACTGACTCGGAAGGATCTACCTGACTCTTACTATACTCTACGTAGTCAAGAAGCTAAGTAAGCGGTATGTGTTAATTTTATATGTTGAATTCATCAACAACACAGTGGAAAGCATTAACAACTTAATGCAATCTGAGTGTGACCAAAATCTGAATGAACACACATTTCTTAGATCCAATTTCGATGCATTTCAATGACTACTTGTATTCTTTACATTTCACACCCTTTTCACATCCCAATACCAATGTAATCGTTCTTATATCTACACCGTGATCTGCACTTGTAACAACAGTAACAGGTGATAATCTGATTTCTTGATCTCGAACCCATTTCATTTGGTCTTTTCGAGTACAAAATTTCTCAAACAAACATTCAACTAACTATGAAGTTGCTCTTATATTTGAAGATATTAACGTAAATGTATATTCATATGCAAACCTTACTAGTAATGAAGTTTTCAATACGGACATGACAGTTGACTAACGGAACATTACAATAAGATGACATATCATCCATCTAAAGTGTACACCCATCGGGACAAATCCCGTCCAAATTTATAATCCAGACAAATCCCGTTTGGACATGTCCAACGGAGAAAGGTGAAATTGTCAAAAAGCCAAGAAGCAACTTCCAATATATATAACGACTCAATGATAAGAGCTCGAAATAAAATGAGTCAGGAAAGCCAAGAAAGATTCAAAGCTTACTTACCTGTGTAAAAAGGACAGTTCAATTCTTTCCTTTGTTTGATGATAAAACTCCTTTGCATATTAATTTCTCAAAAAGGAGGATCATGTCTATAGAACATTTGAGGTAAGTTTCCTACGATGCCCCCTGCAATAATTAGATGCAGTTACTCACCCAACTAAAGAAATAGCAGTAAAATCAACTGCAAGGACATCAGAAGTTCCTGGGCCCAACTTTTACATACAGATTGTTACAAAGATCACTGAAAATTTGTAATCCAGATTCACTTTAAAAAAACTATAAAAACCAAAACAAGAGCTGAATTTTAGCTAATGAATCAAATATTGGATAGATTACAAGAAACTGTCCATATACATAAATCATAAGGACAGCAACTAGACGAAGAGAAAAACAAACAGTACTCATCATTTGATCAAACACAAAATGATCATATTTTACATGGTCACCTATTTTCCTGAAAGCTTCCAGGAAAATCCTGCACGAACACCGAGCGAAGCATCGTAAACTGCTTGACAGCTTCATCTGCAAAATACAAAATAACAAAGCAAAAATTTGGGAGTGTGTGTGTGGTGGAGCGGTGGGGGGTGGGGAGGAGTCCTTTCGGTAAATGAAAGCTGATTTTATTAAAATATTAAATGTATGTACAAAGGACTTGTTCTCTGATCTATAAGAGCTACAACCAGGATACAAATGTCTGCTAACTTATGATCACTAGGAATACTAACTTGTTACTTGAACAAAAAGGTTTTTACACTGGAAGTCATGAACTTCAAAACAAGCAAAATCCGAAACAGCTGAAAGTAACTCAAAAACTTGGGAGAGGGTAATCTACCAAAGAATCTATATAACCTAATTAAGGTAAGGATTAGCCACAAGACCATCCTCTGTAACTAGTCATAACTTAAAGTACTTTGTTTCCTTTGTCATTGGTATAATGAACGGTAATATACATTGAAAGCTGTTTCAAACCATCATGTTCAAGTCGGAAAGGTCATCCATGGGAATTTCAAGGCCCATAAACCCATCCTCTTGCAATCCATCATCATCAATATTCAACCACGAACCAATATCCTGACCTTGGTCATCAAGCACATCCATTCCAGGTAGTTGCAGGTTGGACAAATCTATAGGTTCATCTTCACCCTGGGCACACTCATTTGTTTCCTTGGCATTGCTATTGGTAGACTTTTCATTTGATTTTGAACCAGATGGCAATTCTGATTTAGGTTGGTCTGATAGCTTGCCAAGGAGGCCATTAACAGAAACAGAATGCTGACCTGCTTTCTGCTTAGGCTTTGATTTGGGTTTCCTTTCTCCTTTAGTATTAGATAATGCTGGCCTACCGGCTTTGGGAGTTCCGTTTCTGGATTGCACTTCTCTGCTCTGCCCTTTTCCATCTCTGTCTCTTTCACTTCTCTTTCCTTTTGTGCTGCTCGGTAGAGAACCTCTAATTCCCGAAGGAGCACTTGAAGCACCGACATCATCAAGGGACAATTCCCTTTTCTTCCCCCTGTTTGACCAAAGATCTTCCTTCCCACTTGTCTGTTCAGATGAGTTGTTTATAACAGGATAAATATCTGATAAATTGACATCATGATTATTCATGTTCGGACTAAATTGTGAAGGGCTCCTCCGTGAACTAATGGAACCTGCAGAAGAAATACAAATTAAAAATTAAAATCTAGTCTGTACTTGGGGGGGTGGAGAAAAAAACCTATATATAACCGTTCAGGCAATGAAGGATAGAAATCATTTGTACCCTCCCTATGTCCAAAATCATGTACTGAATAAAATACTGACAGCTAGGAAAAAAGGATGCCTCTCAGTCGGCAGTTGACTTTCTTAGCTGGCAGTACTTTTTTGCCTTAGTTGCAGTATTTTATTGGGAAGACATCATTAGGGACAAGGAGAGTAGACAGGATTGCACAAACAAGCATAAATTAAAGGTTTAAAGCCATGTGAGATTTTGGCTAAGATGATCATAACTAAGATACAGAATAATAGATTAGATCATTTATTCAAGAAGATATTGAACAGGACACCTGTTCTTGCTTCCAGAGAAACAGAAGAAGCATGAGGTTTTGCAGATTCAGCCTCCATGCCACTTTGCTGGGAAGAAGCAGCAAAGAACATATCCTTGAATAAAGGCTCGTTGAAGCAGCTCTTGCCAGTATCTTCAAATTGATGGTACCGCTCCAATGTTCGTTTAACAAATCCCAATGCAGCTTGCTTGGCCACTTTGCTGCTTGTATTTCTCCCACCTGAGGGATTACGGCCCCAACAAGCCTGCCAACCAATTATTGTCAATTTACTATGCCATGAAACCTAAATATAAAACAATGAATTCTAATATGATGGCATCTACGTTTGGCTATGGAGTGTTTAACTCTTACTCCGAGACAATTTTAAATAAGATATTCATGCAGAATATGGATTTTGATTTCTATGATAGAACAATAAAATAATAGGTCAAACAGGTCACAAGTCTGAATTAAAAATAAATAGTGTAATTAATGGTTGTGTTGCAAATGGTAGGTTTCCATAACCTCAACAATCCACACAAGTCATTGGGATCACCAACACTTATAGGGCATATGATACATTCCAGCAGCTTCATTTAGGGGATACCCACACTATTCAACAAAACGCCCTGCACATTATATGTGTTCCTTGTTCTACTTCCCGCCGCATACTTAAATAATCAGAGTTAGACCATGTCTTCACTCTGTCCATACCACCCAATACCCATCAAGTCCAATGCAAAGATCCCCTTTCAACCATTGTAACAGAGCTCTTGGCCTGGGGGATAATTGACTAGGTTGGAGTGCAAAAATATTACTTTAAAACTGTAAAACTGGTTATATAAAAAAAGTAATATTGAACTTTAAGAGGGTTACCATGTATTTCTCATAAGCCATCATAACAAGTTTGTCTAGAGCGCGTTGCTCAAAATCCCTGGTAATCAAAATTTTACATCAGCAATGAGCAACAAAAGTTTAAATCCAGAAAATTATCAGGGCATAAATGGGAGTGCAATTACTTTTCTTGACATTCTTTGGTCACTGAGGCAGATTTCAATAACCCTTCTAGCAAGTCTTTCTTCTTGAAAACCTATGGTATACATGAAAATAAAATTACAACGTCAATTATATAATATCAAAATCACATCCATAAAGTTCAGAATTAAATTCATAAATAAGATGTCTAGGCCTGGTCTATACTGCTTCAATAAAATGTTTGATATTAACATGAATTTGGGAAGCAATGTTTTTAAAAAATTACGTACTGATAAAAAAAATATTGGCAAAAAACATTTAGATGACTAGCAGTTATTAGTACGTTATAACTTAACTTCAGCATCAGTTAGTACCTGTCTTTGATATTGCTCCTCAAACCCAGTCAAATCGTTGAATATTCCTACATCATCTGTTTGCGATATTTCAGGCTAGAAAAATTAAAAGAGAAAAAATCAGTACTACAAAAACATACAATATTTAACAATAACAGACAGAACTTGAAAAAAAAAAAAACTCAGTTAGATCTATTGATCAGTAGTCTACTGAAAGTATAGCAGAATAAACTAGAACAAATATAGTTTAACCAAACCTGATAATGTTCATATTTGCCCACAATGAGATGTCATGAAAAATAGCACAATAGTTATTAGGAAAGTGACTTACCACAGATTCTGGGGAAATTCCAATGCTTTGAAGCTCCAAGAGAAGCCTTTCATTCATATCCATGGCATCATATTCCAACCCATTGGATGGAATATCAACTACATCATTTATAGTATCATGATGTTCTGGTTTCTGAGTTGTCCTGTAACCATTGCAAGCAGAATGAGCAGTTAAGTTATAATTAGCTAGCGGGTGGCTATCCAGATGGTTCAGTTCCAACTCCCCGTTTGTCTCAAATTGAGTATCATACACATCAAAATTGAAATTTTCACTTCCACTGCAACCGTCCTCTGAAATTAAAGCAGATAACAGCCTTTGACAAAGGGGAATTGCTTTACAATCCCCTTTAGTTAGTTGTGATTGTTCACCGACAATTCCAGCACCCCTTTGAGCATCACGTCTGATATCTCTTGCGCAACCCATCAACCCTAACCCATTAGTAACAGCTTCACAATCATCTTTATTTGAAGAAACTGGAGTTGGCATCAATCCGCTTGACTCAAGATTTATCTGAAAGATGAATGAATTAATGAAGAAGTTCAAATAAATAATTCAACAACAGGTATGTTTAAGAAAACCGGATCAACTAAATCATGCTATTATCATAACT
This sequence comes from Medicago ruthenica, assembly GCA_018208015.1. Lineage (NCBI taxonomy): Eukaryota > Viridiplantae > Streptophyta > Magnoliopsida > Fabales > Fabaceae > Medicago > Medicago ruthenica. The sequence goes on from CM031372.1 coordinate 36,493,138, forward strand.
AACAACAAAATATAATGTATGCAAGAACTGAGACGAAACTTTTAATATATATCAAATTATAAAAATACGTATGCGGCATATATATATATATATATAACAGCCAATGCCATAGTTCCAGGTAACATCAGGAGATTCGAGACAAAAGGAACATTTACTTATTTATAGTAAAAACTAAATTCTAGTTTATAAATAATCAATCAAAGGCAATCTAAGTGCAATAATATCATGGACAAAAGACAAATTTGAAGCACTGCTGTATTGTGCTCTTTTATTACATGTGAAAGCTCTAAACATGGATAAGGTAGACAAGAGTCATGCTGCATTTGACCTAACACAAAGTCTTAAAAAGTATAGTAACAATAATTGTCACTAATAAACACTAACAAGATGAGGATTCACACCTTTTGTTTCCAGTAAGCAACATCCTCCTCAATTATCATACCGAAGAAAGGCTCCATCTGCCTCCAAAATTGGCTAGAAAAAACACAACCTGCAGTAATAAGAAAATTCAGAACTACTCCATCAGATAATAAGTATTTAGGTATCACATTTAGATAGTATTTAGTAAGATTGATACCAGAGTTGATTAGACCCTTTACAGCAGCCAATAACTCTGCATGTCCATCTTCTGGACCTACTAAATCAATGAAACCAAAAGTGAATAATGATATAGCTGTATTACAAATGGAAATTTAACTTCAATATGTTTTTCTTGAAACTTAAACCACTACCATGGAAATCTGCTGATGCACTAATAGCTGAGTGCTTTTGACGAGTATATGCCTTCCGATCAGAAAGTTTCCTGGTTGGTGGACGACCTGCCTTGCTGCACAGATTTCATAGTAAGATTTTAGTCCGTTCCCAAATAAACAATTTCACGATACTTTCTTCAGAGCTTGCATAATTTTTCTAACTTTTGGAAATAAATCTATAATTAAAAGGTATATGTGCTTTTAAAAAAAAAAACACAAACAGGCCATGTAGCAATGATTTAGAAAGAGGGATTCTAACCTTTCACTCTTTTCAAATCCTAGTCTTGAACTTCTGAGCTGCTTTACGGTCCCTATGTTTCCAAGCTTCTCAGATGTCATTGGCGTCAGTGACCTTGTAGCAGGAAAATTCCGCCCTGTTCTTCCTTGCCTCCGAACACCATCTCCACATTCTTCCCTGGATGCAAGCTTATTTTTTTTTGTTGGAGGGACCATGTTAGAAACCTTTTGAACATTTTGTCCAGCTTTCTGGTCTATCCCATCCGGTTTCCTGCCCTTCTCTTTAGGCTTCATCTCAGCCACCCCTGACTCTTCACTTTCAGAGAAGGCAGCTGAAGATGACGGATCGCCTTTTAATCTTATTTGCTGGGGAGAACCGCCAGACAAACGTTTGGCAACTCCTAACCCAAGATCACTGCCAGACGCATCAGATACAGAATCCAAAGCAGGGGAATCAGCATTACTAGAAACAATGGGAATGAAATTTGTTCTTCTGGCAGTACGGGAGCTCTTTTGTGACTTCTGCCATTGGGGGACAACAGGTGGAGAAGATGATCGCGCTGATGCTGCACGTTTGCGATTATTTGTGCCAACACCAGCAGGGGGCTTGGTTGTAGTGGTACAGTTAGATAGTTCCCAATCATTAGGAACAGTTTCTCTGTGAACAACTGGTGACAACTTGGAAGCAGAAACTCCTGAACCTGATCGTGGCGCCCGAATAGATGAATTCAATTTTGCACTTGAATTAGGGCTAGTTGAATTGAATTCATCACGGACCGTTGCTCTGGGTATATAAAAAACATAAAAACTAAATCAATTATCAATTATAAAATATGTTCAAAAGGACAGAGATCATCCTTTAAGAAAAAAGTAAAAGTAAACAACTAGGACCAATAAACATCAACAAACTATACTTACACTATCCCTCAACAAATTTCTAACATAAACCTCTTTAAAAAGACGAAACCAACCACTTATTCTTATCCTAGAGCAGTTGCTTAATTCAAAACACCTAATCAGTTACAGAATTAAAACACAATGAAGGTAACTATCAATACTGATGACAGTTCATAAGGATCGACAAATACACGGAAATGAAACAACTGAACAACCCCACAAAAGCAAGGAAATGGCAATATGAACATGAAGTGGGGAAAATTGTTGCTAAGGATAAAATAAAGCTTTCTTTCCAAAATCAATAAATCATAAGGCTCTACAGTGTGCTTACTTGTTAGCAGCTCTGAAATTCATCCTTTCCTTGTCTGAATTAACAGGACGATCCCGCCTATCACTGACAGCAGAATTGCTATCGGTGTCATTTCTAGGAGTAGAGACGCGTGTGCCCAACCCAGCTTGCTGAGAGATGCCATCTGATTTTCCAGCTCCAGCAGTTCCATTAGAAAGGCCCGACCTAGACAAAGATACATGAAAATATCATATCCATAGCCTACACAACAAAGAAAATCAATCGGAATTCAGAAGAAAAAAAGTTGTTACATGTCATCTCCCATTGAAGATACGTAAAATCATTGAGCATAATCCCTCACAGTAATGTCCAATTTATAGACTAAGCCTTTCGCCATAAAAGGAAAATTGCAACGGCTCTCTAGTTTAATTTTTTAATTTTTTAAGTACAATGTATATATCCTAAAATGTAATTGGTAACAAACTACCATTGGAAGACTAAGTACAATGTATATATCCTAAAACGTAATTGGCTTTTTTTATTATATCAAATATTTATGCGATTTGGTCAACTAAGTTGACCAAATTGACCAAATTGCATAAATATTTGATATAATAAGAAAAACCAATTACGTTTTAGGATATATACATTGTACTTAGTCTTCCAATGGTAGTTTGTTACCAATTATATTTTAGGATATATACATTGTACTTAAAAAATTAAAAAAATAAACTAGAGAGTCGTTGCAATTTTCCTTTTATGGTAAAAGGCTTAGTCTATAAATTGCACATTACTGCGAGGGATTATGCTCAATGATTTTAAGTATCTTCAATGGGAGATGACAATATATACATATACATATATGTATATATGTGTGTCTATATGTACATATATGTATACATATATGTACATATATGTATATGTATATGTACATATATATATATATATATATATGTATATGTACATATATATATGTACATATATATATATATGGAGAATATTTATATACATGGGGAATATTTATTTCTTGCTTTTTCCAATTTAATTATTTGCTATAAATTTTATGCCTCAGTATTCATAAATAGACTATTATATAATTTTGAACTTCAAGTAGAGGAAAATTTTCAATGATTGTTCGTAGGTAAGCTGTGGTATTAGTACTACATGCACCAATTCATGATGAATTAACAATGATGTCATATTTATACATAAAGATAGGTTTGAAGCCTTTCCCATTAACAATATAAATGGAAAAATTGCAACTTTATTTTATGATTGTACTTTGTCCATGAATGGAATGGAAGAGAATGCAACAAACTACCATTGGTAAACTGAGTACAATGTATATATTCTAAAACGAAAATTGGTTTTTCTTATTATATCAAATATTTATGCAATTTGGTCAACTTATTATTTGGCATTAGTTGACTATAGTGCCAATAAAAAATTGCCATCATAAATATTGATAGAAAAAAAAAATGTAATTTAAAATTTACATTTTCAAAATACAATGCTTTACACTGACTGAGAAAAGACAATGGGTATTAGTACATTGCATCTAAACCATAGTTAAGAATGAGTATTAATTGTGGTTTAAATGCAATGTACTAATACACATTGTCTTTTATTAACCAATATAAAACATTGTAGTTTGAAAATGTAAATTTTAAAGTACATTTTTTTCCTATCAGTATTTATGACGTCAATTTTTTACCGGTGCTATAGTCATTTAATGTCAAATAATAAATTGACCAAATTGCATAAATACCTAATATAATAAGGGAAAACCAATTACGTTTTAGGTTATATACAATACAATGTACTCGGTCTACCAATGGTAATTTATTGGATTCTCATCCATTCATGGACAAAATACAATCATAAAAAATAAAAAATAAATGAGAGCCGTTTCAATTTTTCATTTATATTGTAAATGGTGAAAGGCTTCAAACCTTCTTAATGTATAAATTGGACATTACTGTTAATTCATCTTGAATTGGTGCATGTAGTACTAATACCACAGCTTACCCTGCAATGGAATTCAGCCAATGAAAACCTCATCCTAAGAACAATCATTGAAAATTTTCCTCTACTTGAAGTTCAAAATTATATAATAATAATCTATACATGTATACTGAGGGATAAAATTTATAGCAAATAAATAAATTGGAAAAAGTGAGAAATATATATATATATATATATATATATATATATTATTTTACTAAACTTTTATTTTCAAATACAAAGACCATTTATCAATTTACTTATAATCACGCTAAATAATACTTTATCATAGCATATATAAGCTAATTCTTTGTTTATGAAAAGATAAAGGCACACAATTACACTCATACCTGAAAGAATGAGAGTCGTTACTCAATTTTGACCGAGCATCAGTGGCTAGTCTTTGTTGCATTCCTTGCTTAGTTTCCTGGAAAATGTTAACAGGTTTCGCCGATGTTGTACTTGGAGATCCGTCTGGTTTGATGCCTGAACGCTTCTTCTTTGTTTTAGACTTTTCCCAACCATCACCTACAATGGAAAAAGTCCGTTCCTCGCCATGAACTGTACCATTATTAGCAAGTCGTAGGATATCCTTCTCTCTATCGATAGTTCCAGATGACCTAACGAGCGAATTAGTCCGCACATCCATCTAGAATTAAACACACCCCAAGTCAGGTTTGCTCAACAGAGTTTGAAGCATACCAAGTTAATATGTAAAGCCATGGGACATACGCACATGGGACATACGCACATGCCATATTAAAACAAAAAAACTGTAAAATATAAAAGAATATCTGGTGCTTCTTTGATTGTGTTTTGGATTTAGTTTTTAAAATTTGTTTGGTAAAATAGTTTTTCAAAACTGTTTTCCAAAACAAGTATTATTTGTTTGATTTTTTTTTTTTAGTTTTAAAACAATAAAATAAGGGTGAAAGAGTTCATTACAGACATACAAACATGGTTAAGGGTGAAACACATTTATACAGTAAACATAAATAAAAATAATTTTAGAATAGTCAGCATAAATCTTTTTTACACATGCATTCAATTACACCTTACCACGTAAACATTTATGGAGATAATTTAGGAACTGACATAACAAAGTGCATCATGGTGTGATTTGATTGGATGCATGTGTAAAAAAAAATTACACTTATAGTGCATAGCCATCCATCTCATAATTTTATAATAGGTTTATACACATAAGGTGGTAACTCCACCAAATAACAGAGGTAAAATGTTCTAGTTCGCAACTTATGCAAAGACAAACATAAAACAGGCTTCATGTCAGACAAAGATATATCGAACATTTTGGAATTTATGAATTGGGTGTATATATAGTCATATATTATTGCTTACTATCATGTATTATTAAGTTGAGAGCAGCAAGAAACCAAAGATATAACATCAGGAGGCACAAAAGACGAGAAATATTGTGTTACCAGCAAGCAAGCTACAGAGAAAACCAACACACATACCTTGACGTCAACCAAAGAAGTTCTAGTGCGCTTGTTTGGAACAGCAGTTTTGGTTCTTTCTTCCAACTTTTGCTGGTCATGTTCAAAACTACCTGTTACTGCATGACCATGAATGCCAACTTTACCTATGGTTGGGCCCAAGACTGGCCGATCACTTAATGTAAAACTAGAACGGTCAGTAGAAAAATTTTCTGAACGAGCTCTCTTCTTTGAATTTATATTTGGGAAATCTTTGTTGAATCTAGATAAGGCTTCACTGAACATTTTAGCACGATCCCTGTTGAGTTGTACAATGTTATTAAATAGTTGTAACTTCAATGCAAGTAAAAGAGCATTTAAAAAAGCTACCTTGCCCTCCTAAAGTTTGCATGTAAACCATCCCTGAGTTTTTTGATATCTTCTGGTACTATGGATGTCAATTGCTTGCCTTTTGCATAACTAGATGGAGATTCATCTGGTGAAATTCCCAGAGCAGCACTGACATGTCGTTTGTAATCCATGGGACGATTAGACTTATGATCTAAAGCAACCAATTTTGGATCAAAACGCACACAACTGAAGAAGTTCATCACATCCCCTTGTGTCGCTGAAGAACTGCTTCGTGACATGTTTGGAAGAGAGGACAAAATTGGATTTTCTATGCCTTCACGAAAGCTACCTGATCTATCTAATGAAGCAGCTATGTGGGATCCTCGCTGCCCAGTGTACAAAGGTCTATCTGGGCTGGTGGAAGATACGTCAAACTTGTTGGATGCTGCCATTGCACTAATTTCCGCACATCTTTTAAACAAAAAATACAGAACAGAGAGTATTGCATGACACAGATGTGGCACTATAGCACATAAAGGGCAAATCTGATTCGCAAGGGAACAATTGGACAACGTACCTGAAAGGTTCAAATTAATAGCAGAGAATCAAACTCCATTGGATATGATGCAGAGATATTCATGTGGACACGAAATAAAATTTTTAAGAAACAGCTCTGTTAACTTCAATTTCAGAGTTAACATCTAGGACAAGATTTTATTTTAATAGATATACCCTAAAGACTGATAATACAAAGACTCCATAGACAATGAACTTTAAACCAACTTATATCAGCTATATGATTCCAAGTAACAGTTTAATTCAGAAACAATGAAACATTTTTGCAAAAAAAAGGTCCAAGTTATTAGATGTGGTATAAATATTTTTAGTCTTCTTGACACCACTAGAAACCCTTTTGTGATATAAATGAAATTTTTTTATTGAAACAGAAGATTATTGAATGAAAAAAACTTTATGCAAGTTCTTCTCAAGTCTCAAGCTAGTCACATTGATTGTAAATATATAATAAATCAAATAAATACACAACCGAACATGGCTTACACAAGTCTAATAATGACAGCATAGTACCATACAGAAATGTACTTTAATAGACATAAATGCTCAATGCAGCATCAAGATGAAATCTACATTATTATGACAAATTTTATAAAGATTTTGTCAACAACAAACTTCATTCAAACCAAATGCTAATACAACTCACCGTCCACACTTCTAAAACCAATTGCTACAACAATGTACAGTTTCAATTTCTATCACCAATTACTACAACTTATTATCATCTGAATTTGAAACACAAGTCATGGCCCCATTAACTAGACTTCATTATCATCTTTCCAACAAAAAAACAAGTAGTCAATCTCATGACAACTATTGTTTCGTTATCTAGAAGCTATCAAACATTCCCTAACATTCGCTTTACAAATGAACCCATCAAAACATTTGAATTTTACTCCCTGAATTTGTCAGCCTGTATGAAAACATACAGAACACCGTTGATTACAAGCTATAAAACACTGACACAGACACAGACACGAACACGACACTGTCGTTGTCGTGTAGGTGTCAAACACCAGACACATCTTCTATTAGATGTGTCCGTACTACAGAGGTTACAAATACATTATTTTCCCTCCAACACTAACTCCAGTCTACTTTTTCGACTATGTTTTTCCTCTGATCAAAGCATTATTTGCCATAATAACATGAAATCACCACACGATATAAAAAAACATCCTACTCCTCTGATTAAACCTCAAGCTTTTTCCTCATCACAAATTTCACTATACAAAGTATTCAGATAAAATACCATTAAAATTAAATTAGATCATGAATTTAGCTTAATTCATATAAACAGATACTATTCAACCTCTACTTCATAAAATTCAGTTAATTCATAAGTTCAAATTCATAATTAAAAAAAATAAATACATAGAAAATTAACAACATAAATAAACCCTAATTATACAATCAATACAATAAAAACGAAGAATTTAATACACAAACTATCCCAATAAAGCTAAAAACAATACTAATTAAAAAATCAAAACCCTAGAAGTTGAAATTGAAAACCAAATTCAACAAAAGCAGGCTCAAAATTGACGCAAAAAAACAAACCAAACACGTAAAACAAACCTCAAATCTTGCAATGGTGTAATTGAATTATCGAATTCAGAAAATTGGAAAAAAATTTGGGGAAGAACGTGTTAGAATTTGATTTTGCTTCAAGCTTCAAATCCATGGTGGACGAAACGAGCCTATGGTGTTTTGATCGGCAATGTATTGGGTTGAATGGATATTACGATTTTGCCCATCGGTTTGTTATTTTGGAAAATTGGAATTCGCGTTTTGTAAAGGGTGTTTTGGGGAATAGGGGAATTAATACGGTATAACTGGCATTAGAGTTATACATGTGATTATATATGCTATGCTACATCAATCATCAATGATGTGGTATAAATACGACTATAGTGATAATTATCACAATTTTTAATTTTTTTTTAAGAACAAGAAGAATCACAAATTTTCAAATATATATGGTATATTTTCACGAGTTTTGACTTTTTTAATTAAAGTTCATGAATTTAGACTAATCATTATGAAAAAATATTTTGTCTAACTTTTACCTTTTTTTACAATATTTGATTTCACATTTTATCACATATTTATCACAATTTATAAACTTTTTTTTTTAAGAATCACAAATTTTCAAATATATATATGGTATATTTTCATGAATTTTGACTTTTTTTAATTAAAGTTCATGAATATAGACTAATCATTATGAAAAAAAATATTTTGTCTAACTTTTACCTTTTTTTACAATATTTGATTTCACATCTTATCACATATAAATAGTATAATTTCATGAAGATAGAATAATTTCTTTTGTGTATCTTCTAGATATATTTATTCTATTTAATTTCATTTTGTATCACTCTTTTTTAATATTTTCATATGGTATATTTTCATGAATTTAGACTAATCATTATGAAAAAAAAAATATTCTGTCTAACTTTTACCTTTTTTACAATATTTGATTTCACATTTTATCACATATATATATATATATATATATATATATATAGTATAATTTAATGAATATAAAATAATTTATTTTTGTCTATCTTCTAGTTATATTTATTCTACTTAATTTCCTTTTGTATCACTTTTATTTAATATTTTCATAAATGTAAACTAATATGTATGAAAAACAATTGTCTGTATTTTAGTTATATATATATATATATATATATATATTCATAATTTTTTTAGGGATATATATGTATATTCATAAATGGTATAGAAAAAGTTCATAAATTTGACTAACATTTATGAAAAAAATCATCTATATTTTTGTTATATTTATTAGTCTAAGTTCATGAATGTGTATGTATGTATGTGTGTGTCTATATATATATATATTATAGGCAAAAACCTTTCGTTGGGCGGTCGGTTGATTCTCCTTAAGTCTGTGCTGTCCTCCATTCCGGTTTATTTTCTCTCCTTCTTCAAAGCTCCCTCAGGTATCATTTCTACCCTTGATTCTATTTTTTGTAAGTTTTTTTTTTGGGGGGGGGGGGAGTGAGGATGTTCGAAAATTGTCTTGGGTTAAATGGGATAAAGTTTGTTTACATACGGAGAATGGCGGTCTGGGGGTCAGGAGGCTGAAGGAGTTTAATTTATCCCTTCTTGGGAAATGGGTGTGGAGGATGCTGGAGGAAAGGGGAAGTTTGTGGTATAATGTGTTGTGTGCGAAGTACGGTGAGGAGGGGGCGGTTGTGTGTGGGTGGCGGAGGGGGTTCTGTGTGGTGGCAGAATGTAAACAATATTAGGAGGGGGGCAGTTTGTTAGATGATCGGTGGCTGTTGGATAATATTTCTAGGCAGGTGGGGGATGGGGTCTCCTCGTTGTTTTGGAAGGATCCCTGGTTGGATGGTGTGTCTTTAGAGACTAGATATGCTAGATTATTTGATCTTGCTGTAAACAAATGTGCTACTGTTGCCGAAATGTTTTCTTTGGGTTGGGAGGTTAATGGTGAGGCGTGGAAGTGGAGAAGGAGACTGTTTGCGTGGGAGGAGGGGTTGGTGCGAGAATGTGCGGAACAACTTTCATTTGTGGTTTTGCAGGTTGATGTGTCCGACAGGTGGGTCTGGAAGCTTCATTCTTCCCATAAGTACACGGTTAAAAGTGCTTATAATTACTTGACTAATTCGGAGCTGACAATTGACGACCGTTGTAACCATGTTTTATGGCTTAAGCAAATTCCGCTTAAGGTCAATATTTTTGTTTGGCGTTTGTTCCTGAACAGATTAGCAACTAAGATGAATTTGTTTAGGAGGAACATTCTGGATTATAATGATGCTTTTTGTTCGACTTCTTGCGGACTTATTGAGGATCAGGACCACTTGTTTTTTTCTTGTGCTTTTTACGGTTGCCTTTGGCTTTTAATATCAGGATGGCTAGGCTACTCAACAACTCTTCAAGGATCTTTGTTTGAGCATTTTCTTCAGTTTGGAGGTCTTGGTGGTTTTTCCAACAAGTCTCGTCTCGCTTATAATATTATTTGGATTTCCGCTCTTTATACCATTTGGAAGGATCGTAATTTGAGGCATTTTCACCACAAATCTGAACATCTCCTATCTCTGTTGGAAAAAGTTAAACTTCAAGCTTTTTGGTGGTTTAAATCTTCCTTTGCTGCTTTTAAATTTGAATATTCGATTTGGAGGGTTAATCCTGTTTTCTGTCTTCAGGCTGTAACTTAATGTTTTTTTTTTCGCTACTTTGTAATTATTGGACTTGTTAGCTTCCTTTGGTACTTCTTGTGCTATAGGAGCTTCGGTTTTTTTCTCAATAAAATTTGTTTAGCTTCTTCAAAAAAAATATTATAGGCAAAAAATATCATAAAAATTAGTCTAAATTAACGAAAAATGCACTATATATGTGTGATTAGTTTTGATTTTTAAAAAACTAAATTTATTAGCCTAATTTTTTGAAAGAATTAGCCTAAGTTCATGAATGTGTATATATACATATATTTAATTTAGGCAAAAAAAAATCATAAAAATTAGTCTAAATTCATTAAAATACACTATATATATGTGATCAATTGTGATTCTTCAAAAAACTAAATTCATGAATATTGGTCTAAATTCATGAAATTATACTAATATTCATAGTGTAATTTTACTTTATAAATTTAGACCAATATTCATGAATTTAGTTTTTTGAAGAATCACAACTGATCACACACACACACACACACACACATATATATATATATATATATATATAATGTATTTTCATTAATTTAGGCTAGTTTTTATGAATTTATTTTGCTTGTATATATATACCTAGAATGAATGTTGAAATCAAAAAATTATTTCATATTCCAATTCTACATTCGTGAATTTGTACTATAATTACTTTTAGGGGATGAATTAATACTATATATATATATATATATATATACACACACACATGTACATACATATATGAATTCAAAAAAACTATTCTATAATCCTCATTCATGAATATGTACTATATCCTTTCAAAAAAATTAATTTGTATTATAAATATTTTATTGACGGGATGAATTTAGACTATATGTGTATGAGATAAATTGTGAAATTGAATATTGTCAAAAAAACTAAAAGATATACAAAAAAAATATCAATTTTGAAGATCCGCAATTTACCACCTATATAGCATATTTTCATGAATTTAGACTAATAAATATAACAAATATAGGAAATTGTTTTCATAAATATTAGTGAAAAAAACTAAGGCTTTTTTGTCAAAAAAAAACTAAGGCTTTTTTTTTTAGTTGAAAAAAAAGTGAGTTTTTTGTATAAAAGTATTTTAATTTATATACATTGTCAATCTAAAAAAAATTACATATGCATCTAATTCTGTGTTGCAACTCAGAAAATATGTATGTGTGTGCGATCGTGTGCGCGTGTGGACTTTTTATTCTTCTATACTCTCCACCATCATTGCTAAGTAGTAATAATAAAGTATATATATCTTGTCAAAAAAATTATATATATATATATTTAAAGTATGTAAATATAATGACAATACATTAGTGTATGCATATGTAAAACTTTTTTTAAACTCGTGTATATAAATTAGGAAAAAATTTAGGTACAATTCCTTAGGTGCTTTTCGTATGGTTCTTAACTAAATTCACCATGATTTCCTTAAATCCATAATTTTCTCAAAGTTTGTTATATCCAAAAAATTTATATTTTTAATTAAGAACAATACGAAAAGCACCTAAAGAATTGTATCCAAGTTTTGTCCTATAAATTAAACGCTTATTAAAACATATTTTAGGGATGTTTGTATAGTTTATGATTCAAGGGGCTTTGTAGATTACAATTAATTTAGTCAAATCCATTAAAAAAGTCAATTTGGTCAAATATTATTGTTAAGAAAATCAATTTAGTCAAATATTCATTAAAAGTATTTTGACTATACGTAGTAGGTAATTTTGTAAAAAATAAAAAATAAGTTGATAATTGTATTATCTATTGAAATTAAAGGTGACATTTATTATTTTTTGAAATATAATAATTAGGCCCCTGAAAAAAATATAATAATAATGGAGTTTGAGTTCTGAAGACTTGGAGAATCACCAATTTCAAGGGTTACTTGAAGATTGGGGGTTATGGTTGCTTAGGATTGAAAATTTGGGTAATTGAGGGAATTCTTTGTAATCACAACAATTGTAATCAAATTTCAACAATAGTGAAAATCCTTGATAGAAACGTATTCTATCAAGAAAAGTAGACATACCCCGAAGCGAGGACGAAATGAGGAACTACTATAAAAATTTCGGTGTTCTTCTCTTTCCTTTCCTCTTTAATTTTGCTTGAATTGTTGTATATAAATTTTAATGTTTGTTGCTAATTTAATTGTGATTCTTTTTAAGATTTAACCTAATCTTAATTCATTTTTTTTAAGCAGACGAAAATATATAAAATAAAGAGAAAATACAAAAAACTGAGGGGGCATAAACCTGACTCAGCAACCACAAAGTCATCCCATAAAAGGGTGTTACACGAATAGGAACAAAGTGGTCTAAAGAAACACAAATGTCATACAAACGGATACACATCAGCACAATCCAGCGAACCCAACGTGGGGAATGAAACCAAATTGCAAAAGAAATAACGTGTAAAAGTCCGCAAACATTTTAACGAACCAGGGACGCGCCTGAATAAATTCATACACATCTTTTTTGAATAGTGTACTGGCTGTGAGTACAATACAGGAAAACTAGGGTTTCCAGAGTCTGTTTAGGTCATGCCCTGGGGACGATCCCAAGGTTACTATTTGTAGCCTCGACTTGGGCCTATTTGGCCATGGTTTTGGGCCCATATCGTAAAGGGCCAAAACCATGACTAAGGCGCCCTTGTCAGCTGCTGAGGGCGCCCCCTGAAGGTCTCCTTTAGGGAGGTCATCTAGGATCAATTATTATTGTTGAGTGGGCCCCGCGCCCTCCTGGAGGGTGCCCAGCCTTACTCCAAGGGTTCTAACCCTTGTCTTTAGGATCTCAAGGCCTAAATGGTGAGATCTACGGTCCACAGCCCAACAAGCACGAGTCTTGGGACAAGGCGAAGTGATTAATCTGTTAACGGGGGCATTTGTCTATGACCTTTTGCCCAGCAAGTGGGGCTTATTGATCATGAAGCTTTGTGAAAAATTTTTATGAGTACTAGCCCAACATGGATGTTAAACCGCCCATGATGGGTGCTAGCCCAACATGGGTGTTTAATATAACATGGGTGTTAGCCCAACATGGGTACTAGCTCCGTATTTCTGTTTTGGTGGCCTTAGTGGGTGCTAGCCCAACAAGAGTATTCATAGCCCAACAAGCACGAGTCTTGGGACAAGGCGAAGTGATTAAACTATGTGTAGAAATGGCCCCTTTGAGTAGATTAGATCGCCACACCGGAACTAGCCCATCATGGGCGTGATTCCTTCCGAAGGTTTAGGTTGAGGACGCGCCTTAGTGGAATCCGACGGTTGACATGAGGCGACCGTTCGCTCTCGCTGACGTGTTCGCATCGCAACCGTTCTTGGAAATCGTGCTAACTTAAGTGACGTCATCTACGCGTTTTCCCAGGCTTTTGTACTTTAAACTGATTCGGATCTACTTTTCCTCCACTTTCAGATTTCTTTTACTCTTTTCACTTCCCTTACTTCCATTTTCTTCTCTCTAAATCGTCTTTCGTCGTTCAAACTGTTACAGTCTTTGGGGATCGCTGCGCCTTCCGTTTACGGATCGTTCGGAGCCTGCTTTCGTTCTCAATCCTTCGCTGTTGTTTAAATCCAGGTAACCTTATGCGAAGCGGTCAGATGGAACCACTGATTGGGGGGTGTTCGAGAAGGCCTACTACAGCCACTCCCTTTTAACAGAGTTTTCGAGCGATTCAGACGAGGTGAAGGAGGGAGTAGTAGTGGGAATTCATCTGACTGTGTTATTCATTCTGTTCGCCCAGGTCCTTTTTGTAGGAGAGGAATTTGTTACATGGCGTCTTCCAATGGATCAGAGCAGGAGAGTTTCGCCGACGAAGTGCTTCGTTCAGAGTCTGTGTACATGGAGCCCCAACGAGTGGCGTTTTTTCGGAGTAAGCTGCACGTGTCCTCTACGGGATTTGAAGAGGACGTGGTCTTGGAACATTGTCGCCCAGGTGAGAAAGTGTGCTTACAAAGGCCGAAGGGGGTGAAGAGTGAGATGTTTCACATGTATACGACTGTTTTTGAGGATCTGGGTGTGAAGTATCCCTTCACGCCCTTTGAGGTTGACGTACTCAATTGTTTGAACGTGGCGCCGTCTTAGCTGCAACCAAACAGCTGGGCGTTTATACGCGCTTTTGAGATTTTATGCGAGGGGCTGGGTTTCCAGCCCTCAGTTGGATCCTTCTTCACATTTTATGGCACGAAGGGGGTAAATAAGCTGTCTTGGGTGTCCGTCAGTGCGCATCCTGGCAAGAGGTTGTTCCCGCCCTACGCCTCTCATTATAAGAATTGGTGACAGATGTTCCTCAAGACCTGGGGACGAAAGGATTGTGAGGCAGCTGCTGTGTGGGTTGATGGTAAGCTGAGGTTTCCCATATGCTGGACGAGTGCTCTGGCGTCTATCATGGGATTTGACTACGAGAAGTTGGACGCGTACGACCAGGGCGTCGTATGTTTTTTGGATAAGATGCTGCCCATGAACATCCGGGAGTTGTTGAATAGGGAAGGGGATGTTAATAGCTTAGACGCGTACTTACGTGAGTCGAATTTATTTATTTATGTCTATACTGTGTTTTCCTATTTCCTTGCCCTCTTAACTTTTCTGTTTTCATTTCTGTAGAGGATATGGCGCCCATGACTGCGGCGGAGAGGAAAATATATCTCGAGGAAATGAAGGCAAAGAAGGCTGCTGAGGGGTTGGCAGCCACTGATCCTGCTGGACTCATCACACGCAAGCCGAAGAGGAAGGCTGATCATCCGCCCGAGTCTCAGGTTGAGTCCCTCAAAGCGGCCACGCAGGATAAGGCGTCGCCCGAGAAAGATGATAAAGGGAAGGCAGTAACTGAGAAAAAAGGTAAGAAAACGCCTTCCCCTTCCTCGATTAGCGCCATCAAGACCAGTGGATCGGTGCAGTCTTTCTGGGATAAAGATTTTGACTACGGTGCCTATGTCAAAGAGAGGCTGGTCCTTAATCCAGAGGACGCGGAGGCTGGGAACCAGGGCGCTGTTCCCTTTATGACGAGAGATGTGGAGTTCATTGCTTGCGGTCCATAATGCTCTTGGATGCGGTAGATCGGAAGCACGAAGAACTGGTGTAGAATGAAGAGGCCCTTCAGGCTACGGTGAGGGCATTGGAAAAAGAGGTGAAGGAGGCCAAGGACGCGAGGGAGAGAGAAGTGAAGGAAGCCAGAGAGGCGGTGAAACTTGAGTGTGATAAGCGCATCTCCAATCTGAAAATTGGTTATGCAATGGATCTTGCTGGGAAGGATGAAGTTATCGCTAAGCTGCAAAATGATGTCGCGGCTGGAGCGGAAAGGGAGGATCAACTTAAGGCTGAGGTTTCTGAGGCGAAGGGCGAGCTAGCTCTGAATTTTGATGCTGGCTTTGAACGGGCTAAAGCTCAAGTCGCCCTTCTGCACCCTGGCGTCGATCTTTCCGCCCTTGACTCTTTTAAGGTTATCGTAGATGGCGCCCTAGTGGACGAACCATAATCTCACTTGTTGTAATTTTTGATTTATTTTGAACTCAGTACTCTTATTTGAATTTGTAATGATGCATCGTTTTCCTTAAACTTCTCGTCTGTTCCTTTTATCTTCGGATTTATTCATTTTAGAAAGCACCTCATGGGCGGTGGTTATTACTTGTGTTTGTTTCATACCTCTGTTAAAAATTGTCAGGTTGTTTCATTTGGCGCACGATGTCTTAGGGCCCTCTTTAGAGGGTTGAGGAATTAGGTGGCGACCTCATTTTTGGCTCACGATGTCTTAGAGCCCTTATTGGGGTTAAGGAATTAGGTGGCGATCTCGTTTTCGGCTCACGACGTCTTAGAGCCCTCATTGGGGTTAAGGAATTAGGTGGCGATCTCATTTTCGGCTCACGACGTTTTAGAGCCCTCATTGGGGTTAAGGAATTAGGTGGCGATCTCATTTTCGGCTCACGACGTCTTAGAGCCCTCATTGATGTTAAGGAATTAGGTGGTGATCTCATTTTCGGCTCACGACGTCTTAGAGCCCTCATTGGGGTTAAGGAATTAGGTGGCGATCTCTTTTTAAGCTCACGACGTAAGAGCCCTCATTGGGGTTAAAGGATTAGGTGGCAACCCTCGCAGGGGTTAACGAATCAGATGGCGATCTCATTTAAGATTTGGCGTTGTTGATCTGTTACAGGCAATGTGAATAATATGAAACAAGTGATATATATATGTTAATAAGGAAGCGGGGCCTCATTAAAAACCCCCACTACTGCGGGGGAAAAGAGTGCCCCTTGCTCCTTTTCCTTTAGGCCGTACTGAAATATCGCAATACATAAGATAAAAGACAAAGTAAAAATTAAAATGGTTTTGTTGACCCTCTAGTTCGCCTTTGACTTGCTTTGCCGAGCTTCTCCCTGCTTTGTAGCTGAATCACGGACGTGCTTAGGTTTGTGAAATCCCAGAATCATGTTTGTTCCCTTTGGTAGGTCTGTCTTGCTAGCTTTCTTTGTGAAATTTCCAGTACGATAGGCTGGCGTGCTGACTAGCTTGAGTACATCTGTCTGCTGGACTGGATAAAGAGCGAGGCGACGACACACTTCGGCGGGGTGAACGCTAAGCATATCTGTCGGCTGACGAGCGGTAAGATTCAGATTTTTCTTTAGGAGATCTGTTATGCTCAGCTCTTCATCCATCAAAATTTCCTTTAGACCTCTCGCCACTTCTATGCGTTCTTGCTGAAACTCTTCTTCTGGATTTGTGCTAACGATGTTCACCTGGTGTGTTTTTGGGTTGCTGGTTCCTTTCCTTTCTCTTTGCAGCTTCAAGCTATTGTGGTAACACTCTCGTTCAATTTTCTGATCCGCTCTGATGGTGCCGACCCGTCCATTGTCCAGCGGGTATTTCATGACAAGGAACTTAGTGGAAAGATAGGCGTCAAGGATGTTGAAGGTCGGGCGGCCTATAATGATGTTGTAAGAACAAGGCGAGTTTACCACTAGATATTTAAACCTGATGGTTTTGGCGCTGTTACCTGTGCCGAAGGTTGTCTTCATGGTGATGTATCCACGAACGTGTACCTGCTCCCCTGTGAAGCCAGCCTGGATTCCCTTGAAGGGTTGCAACTGGTCCTCGTCCAGTCCTGTAACATCCGGCGGCTCACCACACCTCAATTGGTAGTGGGAATGCAAGGAACTTGTACTTAAGCCTCAGGTACGGAGTTCGATTCCCACGGAAGGCAAAAACTCCACATGGGGGGTGGAGAAGGTCGTGAGTACATCGCGGCGGGGCCAGCCCAGTGTGGGGTGTGGTGAGCCGTCGGATGTTACAATGGACATGTCAAGTCAGAATGCCCTACTTATCTCAAGAAACAGAAGAAGAGTCTGACTGTGACTTGGTCTGATGAAGAGGATTCAGAAGGAGATGTGGAGAGTAAGTCTGCTAAGCATGTTGCTGCTTTTACTGGAAGATACATCCCTGATGATGAAGCTATGAGGTCAGAAACTTGTTCAGAATCTGAGTCAAGTGATGGAGAATCATCATGTGAAGATCAGGCTGCCTATCACGAAAATCCTGCTGAGTTTTGCAGGAAGTTGCAATGTCAATTTGATGAAGTGTGCAAGCAGATGGAAGAACAGAAGAAAATTAATACTCAACTTCAGATTGAGAGGGGTGAACACTTAGAGAAGATTTCTGTTCTCAGTAATGAGGTAATTCAACTGAATTCACAACTTGATCAGATGAAAAAGCAAGTTAGAATGCTGAATTCTGCTACTGATGTGCTGGAAGAGATTCTGGAGAATCAGAATAAAGGAAAACCAAATGGCATTGGATTTGTTGATCAGAACCTGAACATCAAAAAGCAAAATCCTGCTAAGAGGTGCATACCTGTTGCTGATTCTCATGTTCCACTGATGAGAAAACCTAAGAACAAACCTCAGGATTCTAAAAACAAGAAAGTTTCTCATCCTTGGGTTTGTCATCATTGTGGTGAAAAGGGTCACATTAAACCTTTTTGTTACAAGTTGCATGGTTATCCCAAGCATTTTCAACACAGAAAAACTGAACCAGCTGTGAATAAAAGCAAAATCAAGAAAGAATGGATACCAAAGTGTGCTGGTGTTGCTCAGAGGCTGAACAAAGGAAAAGGAAAGGCTATTGCCGATGACTGCAAGCCCATTCATGTAGCACAGATGAGTTCTGGTGCTGGTTCATCTAAAATCAGGAGCAAAGTGTTAGTTCCTATTCCTGTTCAAAAGGCACTTGTTTCTTGTGAGTCTGAAGATGTTATGTCCTGTGTTCAGAAAAGATTTGTTGATTTTGAGAAGAAGATAGCTGGGAAGAAGGTTCTGAATGTGCCTGAGGCACATATCAATTGAGCAGCATCTGATGATTGTGTCTAATGAAGACTAAGCAATTTCTGATGCTGAGTCTGAAGACTGGCTAGTTGGTGACTGGTGTTCTGGTTTTCTCTGAGTATTTCTGGTATGCTGTCTGTGTTGTGCTGAGTTTTGTGCTTCTAGTGTTGATGATGTTAGTTGTGCTGCTGTTCTGTGTTATGTTTATCTGCTCCTGGTGTTTGCTGGTGTTTTGGCAAACTTATTTGGCTAAAAGAGGGAGAAATTTGTATGATTGCTAAGTTGAGCTGTTCAGGGGGAGTGTTCTTGAGTTTGTGTGCTTCCTGTCAGAAGCTGTTTATGTTCAGGGGGAGTTCCTGAGTGTTGTGTTTCAGGGGGAGAAGGTCTGTCCCTCAGAAACTGTTGTTATGTGTTGCAGGGGGAGTAATTTTCAGTTGTTTATATTTTTAATCCACTGCTGACTCTGCTACATTATGTGGAGTTCTTCATGGTTAATTACTTGTGATGAATGAAGGACTTGTGTTTATGAAGCATTTGATTTTAGCCAAAAATTTGCCAAAGGGGGAGATTGTTGGTTATTTAAAGGTTGGCTTCATTGTTTGGTAAAATCAAAATGCAAGCAATGCGTTTTCCAGATGTTATATAATGTCTTCAGAAGCTGGATATTGGTTTTAAGGAGGTTCAAAAGCAGAAAATTCCATTTCAGGAGGTTCAGAAGCTGAAATCCTGGTTTACTGTTCATCAGACGCTGGGAGGGTCTTCAGACGTTGACCAGCGTTGACCTTCAGAAGCTGTTTCCAGAAGCTGATTTTTTGCATTCTTTTGGATTAATTTTGTGCGTATCTCTTGGAGATTTACTGAAGTTTTATTCATGCTATTGTTTTCGAGAAGGCTGAGTTATTTGGTGAAGATCTTGGTTAAGATTTGCTTCGTGTTTATGGTTGAATATTTTTCAAAGTATCTTTGCAAAAATATTATTCAGAAATATGTTTCTTCTATGAGCTTCTATAATATTTCAGAATCATATCAATTGAAGAATATTTGATTCAGAATTATGTGAGCTGCTGAAGACTATATAAGAAGACGTGCTGCAATGTTGAAAATTGACTGAGTCAAAATTCAGATATTAGAATTAAGAGTTTGTGTAAGCTTAGGCTTTGATTGTACACCACTCTTCTGAGTTGGTTTAGTTATTTTGAGTTGTAAATCATTCTAAGCTTTTAAGTACGAATGATGTTTTTGTTCTGGTGAAGAGTGTCTTCATAGTATTTTGTTTTATTGAAGAGTTTACAATCACTGGGCTGTGATTGCTTGGTTAGGAAGTAAGAGGGGGTTCTTATACCTAGGGGTTCCTAGGTAGAAATCAGACTGGTGGAGATTAAGTCAGAAGACTAGGAACATGGGGCTGTGTCTTGAGTCTTAGGATTAATTCCTCATAGTGGATTTCCTTCCTGGATTGGTATCCCTCAAAGTAGGTGAAGTTTGCACCAAACTGGGTTAACAAATTGTTGTGTTATTTACTTTCTGTCTTGTTTATTTTCTGCTTCTGAACCTGTGCTCTGTTTTGCACTTCTTGTGCTCTGTTTTGTTGGTTTAGAACTTGAACTGCCAGAATTTCAGTCACAAAAATTCAGATTCTGAAACTCAGACTCTGATGTTTGCAGAAGCTGAACTATCTTCAGACTCTCAAAGTGAGTGTCTGTTAAGTCTTAGCTTCTGATGAACTTCAGATTCTCAGTTTCTTATTCAGAGTCAAGCAATTTTTAAGAGATGAAATGCATGTTTAGATTCTTTTTAATAAAATTAAATCTGTCTTCTGTGAGGGGTTTTGTAAATATATCAGCCCATTGATGATCAATATCAATGAATTGAATATCCAAAACTCTCTTCTGAATATAATCTCTAATAAAATGATGCTTAATTTCAATATGCTTGGCTCTTGAATGAAGAATTGGATTTTTAGACAGACAGATTGCAGCAGTATTATCACAAAAGATAGGAATGTTGTTTTCATGAATCTGATAGTCTTCTAACTGATGTTTCATCCAGAGCAGTTGTGTGCAAGAACTTGCAGCTGAGATGTATTTTGCTTCTGTTGTTGACAATGCAATAGTTGATTGTCTTTTGCTGGCCCAGGATATCAGATTCTCACCAAGGAATTGACAATTTCCACTGGTGGATTTTCTTTCAATCCTGTCCCCAGCATAATCAGCATCACAGAATCCAACGCTTATAATCTAAGGATTTCTTATACAGAAGTCCAAGATTAGTTGTTCCCTTTAGATACCTGAAGATTCTCTTGACAGCAGTCATATGAGATTCTCTAGGATCTGATTGGAATCTTGCACACAAGCATACACTAAACAAAATATCTGGTCTAGAAGTTGTTAAGTATAACAGAGAACCAATCATACCTCTGTAGAGCTTCTGATCTACCTTTGAGCCAGTGTCTTCTATGCTTAAATTGCAGGTTGGATGCATTGGTGTTGTCATCAATTTACAATCTTCAAGCTGGAACTTCTTCAGAAGCTCCTTTGTATATTTAGATTGATGAACATACACTCCATCTTTGCATTGGTTGATTTGAATTCCAAGAAAGAATTTCAATTCTCCCATCATGCTCATTTCAAATTCATCTTGCATTAACTTAGAAAATTCTTGCAAAGAATGGCATTAGTAGAACCAAATATAATATCATCAACATAGATTTGCACAATTAAGATGTTTTTCTTAAGTGTTTTTCTGAAAAGTGTATTGTCAACTTGTCCTCTTACAAAATCATTTTTAAGTAAGAAATTACTTAGTCTCTCATACCAAGCTCTGGGAGCTTGTTTCAGACCATATAGTGATTTCTTAAGTTTAAAAACAAAATCTGGATTTTTTAAATCTTCAAAACCAGGAGGTTGTTTGACATATACTTCTTCAGAAATAACTCCATTTAAAAAAGCACTCTTAACATCCATTTGATATAAGATGATATTATGATTCTGCATAGGAAAGAAGTAAACTGATTGCTTCCAGTCTTGCAACTGGAGCAAATGTTTCAGTGTAGTCTATTCCTTCCTGCTGACTGTAGCCTTGAGCAACCAGTCTAGCTTTGTTTCTGATCACTTCTCCTTGTTCAATTTCAGCTTGTTTCTGAACACCCATTTTGTTCTAATAATGTTCTTGTGATTTGGTTTTGCAACTAAATCCCAAACATCATTTCTTTGAAACTGATTGAGTTCTTCTTGCATAGCCACAATCCATCCATCATCTACAAGTGTTTCATCAGCTGTTGTAGGTTCAATCATTGACAGCAATCCATCCAAAGATTCAATCTGACAGAATGCTGATCTGGTCTGTCTTGTACTGTTCTTGTTTCCAATGATCAACTCTTCAGGACGTGAAGACTTGTACTTGAATGAAGTTCTGGGTGGGTTTGCTTCTGAAGAATCATCAAGTGCTTGTTCAGAACCATTTTGATCTTGATTGGCTTCAGGAGGAGTGTCAGCATCTGAGAGTTTTTCAGCTTCTGCAGTATTTTTAGCTTCTGGACTTTCTTCAGACTCAGAACTCTGTTCAGGTTCTGAAGGGTCCACTGAGAGCCTTATATCTGCAAAACTCTCAGCTAGCTCTGATATTTTAATATCAGGCTTCTTGTCATCAAACCTAATGTGTATTGATTTTTCAACAACATGTGTTTCAGAATTATACACTCTGTATGCTTTAGATCTCTCAGAGTATCCTAAAAAGATACCCTTGTGAGCCTTAGCATCAAATTTCTTTAGGTAGACCTTATAGTTTAGAATGTAACATGTACATCCGAACTGATGAAAATAAGAAATGCCTGGCTTTCTTCCTTTAAATAATTCATATGCTGTTTTATTCAGAATTGGTCTTATATAGGTTATGTTCTGAATATAACATGCTGTGTTAACAGCTTCTGCCCTGAAGTACTTTGCAATTTTAGATTCATTAATCATGGTTCTGGCCATTTCTTGCAAAGTTCTGTTCTTTCTCTCTACAACTCCATCTTGTTGTGGAGTTCTAGGAGAAGAGAACTCATGGAGAATTCCATGTTCTTCACAAAAAAATTTCAAAAGGTTCATTTTCAAATTCACCACCATGATCACTTCTGACTTTTAAAATTTTCAAATCATTTTCTGTTTGTACTTGCTTGCAGAATTTGTTGAACACATCATATGTTTCATTTTTTGTTCTAAGGAATTTAACCCAAGTCCACCAGCTGTAATCATCAACAATTACTAACCCATACTTCTTCCCATTGATTGATGCTGTTCCAACAGGACCAAACAGATCAATGTGAAGCAGTTCTAAGGGTCTGGAGGTAGAAACAATGTTTTTGGATTTAAAAGAGGTTTTAGCAATTTTTCCTATCTGGCATGCTCCACAAAGAGCATCTAAGTGATAGTCAATGTTTGGTAGGCCTCTGACCAGTTGCAACTTGCTAAGCTTAGAGATGAGTCTCTAGTTAGCATGTCCCAACCTTTTGTGCCATACCCATTTCTCATCACTCACTGACAGAAGACAAACTACCTTCTGTTCAACCAGTTCTGAAAAATTAATCTTATAAACATTGTTCTTCCTTTTTCCTTTGAACACAACTGTCATACCCCATTTTTTGACCAATTTTCTTTTTTTGTTTTTCTCGTCCTTTTAAGCCAGAAATTCTCGTCGTTTCAGACGAAATTTCGGCAGAGAGGTATTTTAAAATACCTCATTTTTTAGTTCGTTTTAGGGTCACTTGTTATCTTTTTTTTGTGTTTATTTTTCATTTTTACTTTTTAGTCTCAAGTTTTCATTTATTGTTCATTTGTTTCATTTTTATTATTATTATTATTATCACTATTATTACTATTTATTACTCATTATTATTATTATTACTATTTATTACTCATTATTATTATTATTATTATTACTATTATTATTTCTTTTTTTATTATTATCATTTTTTTAAATTTTTTCATTTTTATTTTTTTTAATTTTTTAGGTCAAGGCTACTGTACTGTACAGTGTACAGTACACTGTAGCGTACACTGTAGCGTACAGTATTCTCTTCTGTTTTCTTCATCTTTTGTCCAAAACCTTGGCCAAGTCAGTGGCCAGTCACTTCAACCAAATTTTGTGTCAAAAAACACCTATATACTGAGAGAGGTAATCCAGCAACAAAAGGAGTTTTTTTTTTTTTTCATCAGAGAAAAAGAGAAGAAATTTTGAGGAAGAAAATTTTAAGAGGAGAAATTTTTAGCAAAGCAAAACACATTACAAGCCAAACATTTCCAGCAATAACACAACCTAAACGCAAACAGCTTTCTACCAACACACCCAAACTCACCCACGCCCCTAACAACCTAACACACACCACCAGCCCACACAACAAACACGCCCCAGCACGTCCCAGCACACCACCAGCCACACAAACACGTCCCAGCAAACTCCCCCCACGTCCCAGCATCACCAGCAAACCACCAACCCAGCAAACTCCCCCCACGTCCCAGCAACACTTACACACACACAACCCAGCAAACTCCCCCCACGTCCCAGCATCACCAGCAAACCACCAACCCAGCAAACTCCCCCCCACGTCCCAGCAGCACAAACATACCCACAACCCAGCAAATCCCCACGTCCCACCAGTACACAACAAACATTCACCAGCACACAACCAACCTAAAACTCACGCACAACCACCACAACAAACCCAAACTCACCGCAAACAAACCCAAACCCACGCACCTACACACCAGTACACAACACACACTCACCCAACCCTAACAGAACACACACACGACACAAGCCTAGCCTAAACACAGCAAAACCGAACTCAAACAACAAAGAAAAAAGGTAAAATTTTTGTGTTTTTTAAACCTAGATCTAGACGTTTTTAAAGGGATTTTGAAAAAAATAATTTCGGATTTGAGATGAGAAGAAGAAAGGATTTGTGAAAAACGGTTTTTTTTAAAAAAAAAGAAGAATTTTTTCCTTCCGGCGCGGTGGCGCCGCCGCTTAGGCCGGCGGCCACCACGCCGGAAAACATTCCGGCCGGGCAAAGAGGAGAGAGGGGAGAGGAAGTGAGAGATTCGGTTGAGAGAAGGAGAGAAAGAGAGAAAGAGAATGAAGAAATGAGGAAATTGTGAAGGGAGAGGGTTTAAATACCCCTCCCTGATTCTGTGTGTGTGGGTGTACGCGTTAGCGTACACCTTCGCCCCCTCAGACCATTTGATTCAGATCATACGGTTCAGGCTTATTCCCCTTGTGATCAGATCAGGGCCATCTGATTAATCAGACGGCCCAGATCAGAGTACGTTGGCCCAATGCATTTTGGGCCTATTTCTTTTAATCTGATCAGTTTTCTCACTTCCAGCACCCCCCTTTTTTCTCTATTTTTATTTTCTTTCTTTTTATTATTTCTTGCTTTTTATTTTTTAACTTCCATCCATTTCATGCACTTTATTTCATAGCTTCTATATTTTAGTATCTCATGCATTTTATTTTTATTTCTATTTTTCTTTTTATTGTCATGCATTCTTTTATTTTCTTTTATTTATTTATGCAACATATTTATTTAATGCCCTGCACATCATACATCTTTATTCTTTATTTATTCCAATGCATTTTTATTTTCTTTCTTATTTCATGCAGCATGTTTGCTTAATGTAAAATCCATTTCATGCATTTTTTTATTTATTTTTACTTATTTTGCATATTTATTTATTTTGTATGCACTTGCAATTTATTTTTCTTTATTTATTGCTTTATTGTTCTTATTTCATTATTGATGCTCAGAATGTATTTAGGAACAATGTAAATATAAATGAGAATATTGCACCGACACTCACATTTATTTATTCCGCTTTATGTTAAAACGATAAAAGTAACGAATGTATCCGAGGAAAAGGGGCTCTCACTTTGATTCAATATCTTTGTGAGAAAACCCTCGCGCTTAGTTTATTTTTGTTAATTAGCTTAATCAAAAATCAAAAACATTTCAAATAACAAAAAACCAAAAAATATTTTCTCAATCAAATTTCATTTTCAAGTCAATTAATTCCTACAATTTCTTCAAAAAACAATTTCAATCAATTTTAATTATTTCAAACTTTTTTTTTCAAATTAAAATCAATCAAACTCACATCTTTATCCTTCTATGCCTTTTCGGCCTCTTATCTCCTCAAAAACATTTTCAAAGCTTTAAAATCAATCAAACAAATTACTCGGCTTTTTACCCCGAACTACATCGGTTTTGATCCCATTTGGGTATGTAGGCAAAGGACCTTGTCCTTCCAAACCAACCAAACAAAAATCAACAAAATAACAAAAACATTTTTCTTTCTTTTTTAAACTCATCACTTTAATCTTTTTACACTTAAACCTTTATTTACAAACAAATAATCAATTTAGCATAAAGATAATTAAAAACAAGAGGTTCCTATAGAGTACTATAGACGTTTAGGGTGCTAACACCTTCCCTTTGCGTAACCAACCCCCGGACTTTGATCTCTAAAAATTTAGGGTTTATTCGAATTTTTCCCCTTTTCCTTGGAAAAAATAAAAGCTCGGTGGTGAACTAAAAATGTGAGTCAATGCTAATCAATAGCTTGATATCCGAAAATCACCGCGACAGGAAATGGCGACTCTGCTGGGGACTATGTCCTAAGTGGGTTAAACCTATCTTGCTTTTCTTTATCTTTATGCTTTATTATTATTTGTAACTGTAAATATGTGCTTAAGTGTTTATCATTTTACGTGAGTGGTGAGATAAGTCCTACACCCGGACTTGAGGGAAACATAAGATAGGACGGTGGTATAATCAAAGTGTCTTTCCGAGGGTAAATTTCGGATGTGGCACATGTGATAACCCCACTCAATGGAGGAATCTTGGAGACATTACTATGTTGGCATGAGTAAGTCATGTTCGGCATTGATATTTTCAAGTGACCTATGAAGTTGAGGACCTTTAGTTACCTTTAACCCATCTTGGCCTTTTAGGACGTAGTGCGGTGGCTAACCAAGAGTAATCTTGAATTAGTTGATACGCGATACTACACTCAAACGAGACTTTCTTACAAATATTATCGGACCGGGAGTCAATCTCGCAATCCGACGATATTTGGAAGTGGTCAATGACTTTGGGAACCTGGTAGAACCCGTGATACAGGTACATGTGAAACCATAGTCCTTACCAAACGGCGTGTTTACCCTCGGCTCCAACACTATGAACTTAACCTCACCATGTTTTCTCCGTTTCTTTAGCATAACCATACATACATGCATTCATTCATAAACATTTCTTTCATCAAGTATCAAAGGACTTAGACAAGTTTTGTTGTAAACATCGTAGGAATGAACTTCACAAAGAGAAACACTCAGAAATACAATTCCAAAGGCTCGGATTTGACAAACTTAAGGAAGCTGAGATCTTCAGTGACTAGTCCGGAGGATTTTCCAAACTCGTTATGGGAGATCATTCGGCATCCCCAAGTTAGAAATATCGGGACTTTTTCAAGATTTTTACTAATGAACTTCTGAGCATATCCCTTGGCTTCGTTCCTAAAAAGGGGATTGTTTGTAATATTTTAAATGAAACGTTCAAAACTATGGTGTTCACAATCACTTCGACAAGTCCTCCGATAACAAAACTTTTTTGCATAACCATAATCATGCATCATCCTGCATTCATAGTTTCCAAATCGAGTCTTACTTTTTGTTCACCAATAAAAGGTTGATCTGCCGCCGTCAAAGAAAGTGGCCCGACGTGTTCATTACAAGCCTACTCGCAGTCACAACACTCGAGCACATCAGAGAAAAAAGAATGGATCTGTTAGAGCAAGAAAACCAGAACCTCCGGGAAGAGGTAGCTAATCTCCGGGAAGGGATGGAGAAGTTGACCTCCATGATGAATGCTCTGTTAGCTTCCCAAGCCCAAACGTCAGTTCCTCAGCCTGCTGTTACTGCTCTTGAGCAACCAATCTCGATTGCTTTGCCAACCTCTACCGTGCTTACTCCTCCGCCCGGTCTGTCATTCACTCAAGCGGCTGCAACAAATTCAACACCTCTTATCCACTCCATCCAACAAGAGGCAGAGCCTGTCTTTCATGCCAAAAGTGTTGGAGCCTTCGATAAGATGGACGAGCTTCAAGAGAAATTTGATGGGATGCAACGAGAAATCGAAGCCCTCCGTGGAAGAGATTTGTTTGGCAAAGATGCTCGAGAACTCTGTTTGGTTCCTAACGTTGTAATACCGCCTAAGTTCAAGGTCCCTGACTTTGAAAAGTACAAGGGGAACACATGTCCACGAAGCCATTTGGTGATGTACGCAAGGAGGATGTCTGCACACACCAACAATCATAAACTCCTCATTCATTTCTTCCAGGACAGCTTAACCGGGGCCGCTTTGAAGTGGTACATGGATTTGGAAAGCGCTAATATCCGAACTTTCAATGACTTAGGGGAAGCCTTCATTCACCAATACAAGTACAATCTGGACATGGCCCCCGACAGAGACCAGCTTCAGGCAATGGCCCAAAAAGAAAAGGAAACCTTCAAGGAATACGCCCAGCGTTGGAGAGAGATTGCTGCACAAGTCAACCCGCCTCTAGAAGAGAAAGAGATGACAAAGGTTTTCTTGAAGACTCTCGGCCAGTTTTACTATGAGAAAATGGTTGCCAGTGCGCCGACGGATTTCACCGAGATGGTAAATATGGGAATGCGTCTGGAAGAAGGAGTCCGAGAGGGACGTTTGGTTATGGAAAGTGATTTTGCTGCCAACAGTACAGAGGAGTTTGGGAATGGCTTTTTAGGAAAAGAGGAGCAAGAGGTAGGTATGGTGACCCATATGCAGCCTCAGCAACAATATCAACAACAACCTCAACAACAGAATCGGTTTCAGTGGATATCCCATTTTGATCCAATCCCCATGGCATATGCAGAGTTGCTCCCCACTTTGCTTGATAAAAATCTTGTTCAAACTAAGGCACCTCCTCAGGTACCAGAACGGTTGCCAAAGGGGTTTAGACCCGATCTCTCTTGCGCTTTCCATCAAGGGGCACCCGGTCACGACATTGAGCGCTGTTACGCCCTGAAGGCTGAAGTCCAAAAGTTGATCCAGGCTAATATCTTATCCTTCAAAGAGTCAAACCCTAATGGGCAAGCTAATCCACTACCAGATCATGGAACCTCATCTGTCAATTTGGTGCAAGATTGTTCAGAAGCTCACCCTGTTGAAGATGGCAATTAATTTTTGTGAGACATGGCAGAATTTACCGCAATTAGGTCGCTGTTGACATTCCCTTAAGCTACTCATAGGTCCAAGTAATGTGTTTTGTTGTCTTGTCTTTTAAAAAAAAAATCCTTTCGTTTCGCCCGAAATGAAAGTGAACTTTTTAGGGCTTTTTGTTTCATGCATTCCCATCATCAAATAAAAAGTCGTTTTGTCCTCGACTTTGTCTGTTTTATATTTTGCTTTTTCTGGAAAATGGTAACACAAAAAAACCAAAAGTTAATTATCTTCCTTTTATTTGTTTTCTTTTTAATCATTTTCAAATGTATGCATTAACTCCTTTTCTCAAATCAATCAATCATTAATCACATAAAAAGCTTAAACACCAATAAACCCGTTGAACACTGTAACCCTATGCTCCCTCCCGACTTTGAGTTCCCTGTTTACGAAGCTGAAGAGGAGGAGGATGAAGGGATTCTCGAAAAGATCTCTCTGCTACTAGAATATGAAAAGAACATCATTCAGCCTCATGAAGAATCACTCGAAATGATTAACTTGGGTTCCGAAGAACTGCCATTACAGTATTCCTGGTCAAATCTCAGATGAATGGCGCCGTCGAGACTGCAACAAAAAAAAACAAAAGCAAAAAAAAAAGAAAATACATCAAAAAGATGGTGCAAAAGATGGTAAACCACCTACAAGGACTTGCATGAGATGTTACTGTATGCTTTACATGGATATCGTACTTCAGTGCGTACCTCAACAGGGGCAACCCCCTCTTCTTTAGTGTATGGCATGGAAGCAGTACTCCCTGTGGAGATTGAGATTCCATCAATGAGAGTTTTAATGGAACCCAAGTTATCAGAGGCTGAATGATGTCAAAATAAGTATGATCAGTTCAAACTTGATTGAAGAGAAACGCATGAATGCTTTGTGTCACGGGCAGTCCTCGTGTGCTCCAAGAAGGAGGTCTTGTGCTCAAGAAGATCCAATCTTTTCAACCTGATTCCAGGGGCAAGTGGACGTCTAATTACGAAGGCCCATGTGTCGTCAAGAGAGCTTTTCTCCGGTGGCGCTTTGACTCTTACGACAATGGATGGTGATGAGCTTCCCCGTCCTGTGAATGCTGATGCAGTCAAGAAATACTTTGTCTGAAAAATAAAAGAACAGCTCGGTAAGTCGAAAACCCGAAAGGGCGGCTTAGGCAAAAATGAGCGTCTCGATGGATCGAAAACCCGAAAGGGCGGTCCAGGCAAAAATTAGAGACATAAAACAGAAAATAATCATCCTGATAGGTCGAAAACCCGAAAGGGCGATCTATGCAAAAGTTAAGGATCAAAAGACAAAGTAACTGCATTGGTCTGATCTCTACTTGCTTGGGGCACATTAAATGTCAAAGAGACTTTGAATCTGAAGCATCCAAACAGTGGAATTCAAAGTTGTCAGGGAGAATAGCGGTTATTGTGTTCAATGTACCTTCCCCTTATATTTACCATTTTCAAAACTTTTTAAGATCCGTGGAGCCATGCCATTGGCGGGTCACCACTCTTTTAAATAAATTTGAGCCTGTGCCTTTTATTTGGAATTCCCATTTATTCAGTTTATAAAAACTTCTTCTATTTTTGATGGTAGTATTTGAAACAAAACATTTTTTAAAAAATCATAAATATTTTTCATGTCTTTTTGAAAAGCACATACAACAAACACATTTTCTTTGAACTCAATGAATAAGTGAAGGGTGCGTCAACAGCCATCCTGAGAACGGATAAACTTTGCAGGATGAACACGGTCAATTGCTTAAAAAAAAATAATAAATAATAATAATACAAAAAAAGAAGTATGTAAAAAAAAAAAGAGAAAAGAGCTCGGTAAGTCGAAAACCCGAAAGGGCGGCTTAGGCAAAAATGAGCGTCCCGGTGGATCGAAAACCCGAAAGGGCGGTCCAGGCAAAAATTAGGGGCATACAAAAGAACATATTCCCGGTGGGCTGAAAACCCGAAAGGGCGGTCCAGGCAAAAATCAGGGGTTCAAAAAAAAAAAAAACAAACAAAAGATAAGCATGACCACAGAAGCACCAGTTCTTCTACCAAGGTTTTGGATTGGCACGTTCTCCCCAAGGAGTGTTTACCCCATCAGTTATTGCCTATGCCGGGCTTTACCCTGTTTTTGTTTTGATACGCCCCCAGTGGCATCATCCCCATTGAAGATTGCCGAGTGTTTGTGATGCGACGTCGGGTCATTTTCCCTTTCACCTGTCCAATCTTGTCTCATCAAGTTTATCATTCATACAATCATACAAGTCAATCCTTCATACAATCACAAGTTAATCAGTCATCCAGTCACATAATTCAATCCTCTATCCAGTCATACAAATTCGTGTCGTCATTCATGCATTCATACATTTATGCATATACACATTCATGTATATACAACATATAAGCAACATCATTTATACATGGTTGCATTAACCACCCTGAGTCTTGCTTTAATCGTCTTTTCATGCCAATCAATCATGAATAATTTGTAACCGTCTCTCCCCAAGTGTCATCCCCAGTGTGTCTGGTCCAGAGATGTCACCCTCTTTTCGCCAAGTGGCAGTTCTTTAATGAACAGCTTGCATCTTCTTATCCAGTCTTTTGTCGTCAGTGGCAAGTTCGGCATCATCCGAACAGCTGACATTTATCTTTTATCTTGTCGTCAGTGGCAAGTTCGGCATCATCCGAACAGCTGACATTTATCTTTTATCTTGTCGTCAGTGGCAAGTTCGGCATCATCCGAACAGCTGACATTTATCTTTTATCTTGTCGTCAGTGGCAAGTTCGGCATCATCCGAACAGCTGACATTTACCTTTTTATCATGTCGTCAGTGGCAAGTTCGGCAACAACCCGAACAGCTGACATTTATCCTCTTATCATGTCGTCAGTGGCAAGTTCGGCAACAATCCGAACAGCTGACATTTATCCTTTTATCCTGTCGTCAGTGGCAAGTTCGGCAACAATCCGAACAGCTGACATTTATCCTTTTATCCTGTCGTCAGTGGCAAGTTTGGCAACAACCCGAACAGCTGACATTTATCCTTTTATCATGTCGTCAGTGGCAAGTTCGGCAACAACCCGAACAGCTGACATTTATCCTTTTATCATGTCGTCAGTGGCAAGTTCGGCAACAACCCGAACAACTGACATTTATCCTTTTATCATGTCGTCAGTGGCAAGTTCGGCAACAACCCGAACAGCTGACATTTATCCTTTTATCAT
Source organism: Medicago ruthenica (assembly GCA_018208015.1). NCBI lineage: Eukaryota > Viridiplantae > Streptophyta > Magnoliopsida > Fabales > Fabaceae > Medicago > Medicago ruthenica. The sequence continues at coordinate 36,525,676 of CM031372.1, forward strand.
GTCGTCAGTGGCAAGTTCGGCAACCCGAACAGCTGACATTTATCCTTTTATCATGTCGTCAGTGGCAAGTTCGGCAACAACCCGAACAGCTGACATTTATCCTTTTATCATGTCGTCAGTGGCAAGTTCGGCAACAACCCGAACAGCTGACATTTATCCTTTTATCATGTCATCAGTGGCAAGTTCGGCAACAATCCGAACAGCTGACATTTATCTTTCATCCAGCTTTTAAATTTCATCCAGCTTTTCAATTTCATCCAGCTTTTATCTGTCATCCAGCTTTTAAATTTCATCCTGCTTTTAAATTTCATCCAGCTTTTACCTTTCATCCAGCATTTTCCTTTATCTTCTGTCGTCAATTGACTAGTTCGGCAATAACCCGAGCAGCTGACATTTATCCATTTGTTGCCTGTCGTCAGTTGACTAGTTCGGCAATAGCCCGAGCAGCTGACATTTATCCCCAGTGAAACCATGTTATCCCCAGTGGAGTCGGATCCCTTTTCTTTAACGAACTCGGGCATCCTTTTGCTTTGTTTTGTCCCCAGTCAGATCATCATCGCCGTCTTGCATTTATACCTGCATCGCGAGCATTAACAGCATTGCATGCATAACATTGCATCCATAGCATTTTCCAGTCAAAATTGGTCAAAAATGGTGTACTCTGTATTTAAGTCTCTTCGACCCGTCGAATTAAAAATTTCACTTTTAAATCTCCGTAACGAAGAAACTTAAATAGGGGCATCTGTCATACCCCATTTTTTGACCAATTTTCTTTTTTTGTTTTTCTCGTCCTTTTAAGCCAGAAATTCTCGTCGTTTCAGACGAAATTTCGGCAGAGAGGTATTTTAAAATACCTCATTTTTTAGTTCGTTTTAGGGTCACTTGTTATCTTTTTTTTTTGTGTTTATTTTTCATTTTTACTTTTTAGTCTCAAGTTTTCATTTATTGTTCATTTGTTTCATTTTTATTATTATTATTATTATCACTATTATTACTATTTATTACTCATTATTATTATTATTATTACTATTTATTACTCATTATTATTATTATTATTATTATTACTATTATTATTTCTTTTTTTATTATTATCATTTTTTTAAATTTTTTCATTTTTATTTTTTTTAATTTTTTAGGTCAAGGCTACTGTACTGTACAGTGTACAGTACACTGTAGCGTACACTGTAGCGTACAGTATTCTCTTCTGTTTTCTTCATCTTTTGTCCAAAACCTTGGCCAAGTCAGTGGCCAGTCACTTCTTCCCCTTTCCAAGGGATTTCAACCAAATTTTGTGTCAAAAAACACCTATATACTGAGAGAGGTAATCCAGCAACAAAAGGAGTTTTTTTTTTTTCATCAGAGAAAAAGAGAAGAAATTTTGAGGAAGAAAATTTTAAGAGGAGAAATTTTTAGCAAAGCAAAACACATTACAAGCCAAACATTTCCAGCAATAACACAACCTAAACGCAAACAGCTTTCTACCAACACACCCAAACTCACCCACGCCCCTAACAACCTAACACACACCACCAGCCCACACAACAAACACGTCCCAGCACGTCCCAGCACACCACCAGCCACACAAACACGTCCCAGCAAACTCCCCCCACGTCCCAGCATCACCAGCAAACCACCAACCCAGCAAACTCCCCCCCACGTCCCAGCAGCACAAACATACCCACAACCCAGCAAATCCCCACGTCCCACCAGTACACAACAAACATTCACCAGCACACAACCAACCTAAAACTCACGCACAACCACCACAACAAACCCAAACTCACCGCAAACAAACCCAAACCCACGCACCTACACACCAGTACACAACACACACTCACCCAACCCTAACAGAACACACACACGACACAAGCCTAGCCTAAACACAGCAAAACCGAACTCAAACAACAAAGAAAAAAGGTAAAATTTTTGTGTTTTTTAAACCTAGATCTAGACGTTTTTAAAGGGATTTTGAAAAAAATAATTTCGGATTTGAGATGAGAAGAAGAAAGGATTTGTGAAAAACGGTTTTTTTTAAAAAAAAAGAAGAATTTTTTCCTTCCGGCGCGGTGGCGCCGCCGCTTAGGCCGGCGGCCACCACGCCGGAAAACATTCCGGCCGGGCAAAGAGGAGAGAGGGGAGAGGAAGTGAGAGATTCGGTTGAGAGAAGGAGAGAAAGAGAGAGAAAGAGAATGAAGAAATGAGGAAATTGTGAAGGGAGAGGGTTTAAATACCCCTCCCTGATTCTGTGTGTGTGGGTGTACGCGTTAGCGTACACCTTCGCCCCCTCAGACCATTTGATTCAGATCATACGGTTCAGGCTTATTCCCCTTGTGATCAGATCAGGGCCATCTGATTAATCAGACGGCCCAGATCAGAGTACGTTGGCCCAATGCATTTTGGGCCTATTTCTTTTAATCTGATCAGTTTTCTCACTTCCAGCACCCCCCTTTTTTCTCTATTTTTATTTTCTTTCTTTTTATTATTTCTTGCTTTTTATTTTTTAACTTCCATCCATTTCATGCACTTTATTTCATAGCTTCTATATTTTAGTATCTCATGCATTTTATTTTTATTTCTATTTTTCTTTTTATTGTCATGCATTCTTTTATTTTCTTTTATTTATTTATGCAACATATTTATTTAATGCCCTGCACATCATACATCTTTATTCTTTATTTATTCCAATGCATTTTTATTTTCTTTCTTATTTCATGCAGCATGTTTGCTTAATGTAAAATCCATTTCATGCATTTTTTATTTATTTTTACTTATTTTGCATATTTATTTATTTTGTATGCACTTGCAATTTATTTTTCTTTATTTATTGCTTTATTGTTCTTATTTCATTATTGATGCTCAGAATGTATTTAGGAACAATGTAAATATAAATGAGAATATTGCACCGACACTCACATTTATTTATTCCGCTTTATGTTAAAACGATAAAAGTAACGAATGTATCCGAGGAAAAGGGGCTCTCACTTTGATTCAATATCTTTGTGAGAAAACCCTCGCGCTTAGTTTATTTTTGTTAATTAGCTTAATCAAAAATCAAAAACATTTCAAATAACAAAAAACCAAAAAATATTTTCTCAATCAAATTTCATTTTCAAGTCAATTAATTCCTACAATTTCTTCAAAAAACAATTTCAATCAATTTTAATTATTTCAAACTTTTTTTTTCAAATTAAAATCAATCAAACTCACATCTTTATCCTTCTATGCCTTTTCGGCCTCTTATCTCCTCAAAAACATTTTCAAAGCTTTAAAATCAATCAAACAAATTACTCGGCTTTTTACCCCGAACTACATCGGTTTTGATCCCATTTGGGTATGTAGGCAAAGGACCTTGTCCTTCCAAACCAACCAAACAAAAATCAACAAAATAACAAAAACATTTTTCTTTCTTTTTTAAACTCATCACTTTAATCTTTTTACACTTAAACCTTTATTTACAAACAAATAATCAATTTAGCATAAAGATAATTAAAAACAAGAGGTTCCTATAGAGTACTATAGACGTTTAGGGTGCTAACACCTTCCCTTTGCGTAACCAACCCCCGGACTTTGATCTCTAAAAATTTAGGGTTTATTCGAATTTTTCCCCTTTTCCTTGGAAAAAATAAAAGCTCGGTGGTGAACTAAAAATGTGAGTCAATGCTAATCAATAGCTTGATATCCGAAAATCACCGCGACAACAACAGATTTATCTTTGTTGTTGATTACAGTGCAAGTGTTCTTATTAAATAGGACATCATAACCACTGTCACATAATTGACTTATGCTAAGTAGGTTATGTCTTAGTCCATCTACCAACCATACATCATCAATGGAAAGGGAAGAATTACCTATCTTACCAGTACCGATGATCTTTCCTTTCTGATTTCCTCCAAACCCCACAGTTCCTCCCTCTTTCATGGTCAGGGTTTGGAACATAGACATTTCTCCTGTCATATGACGCGAGCAGCCACTGTCCAGGTACCAAGACCTTTCCTTTTCTTTGGATGTTAAGCATATCTGCAATAGAAATTATTTCAGACTTAGGTACCCATATTTTTATGGGTCCTCTTTGGTTAGTCTTGAAAGGACAAGGCTTCTTTTGCACCTTAGGTCTGACATTTTGAGGTTTGAAAGGTTTTGTATAAACTGGTTTAGTATCTTTTGAAGATTTCATAAACACAGCCTTTTTAAAATTAGAGTTTAAATTCTTCAGATTCTGAGACTTGCTTGTCTTAGGTTCTGAACTCTTCAGACTTTGAACCTTTTCAGATTTAAAGTCTGTTTTCCTCATTGTCTTAGACTTAGAATCTTTTGGTTTAGACTTTGGCAAAGTTTTAGATTCTGCCTTCATCTTTCCCTTAGATTCAGACGTTTTAGATTGTGAGTTGTTCAGAACCTTAGGTTTAGCAGTCTCATTTTCTGATGAGTTCAGTTTCTCAGAACTGTCAGATGCAGGTACAAAGTACACCTTAGTGTCTTTCATCATATTTCCAGAACAGGATGGTATGTTTGTTTCATTTGAATGATTGAATGAATCATTTTTGAAACCTATACCTTCTCCTCTGTTTCTATTAATATTATAAATCATAGAAGCAACCTTACTTCTATTGATTCCAGTTAAAATAAAATCCTGAAGAGCAATTTCTTGTTCACTAGGAATTTCTTCAGATTTCTTATGAGCCATTTCTCTGAGTTCTCTAACTTCTTCATCAATCTCATCGATGTGATTCTGAAATTTGAGATTCTCATCAGTCAGCAAGTTATATTTATTTTTCAAAGATTTTAATTGACTTAACTTGCTTCTGAGGTGGTTCATAAGATCTTTAACTGTTTCAATAAGTTCAGAACAAGTAAGTTCAGAATATACCTCATCTTTATTTTCAGAGTCTGAACATGATTATGCATCAGAGAATGCTGTTGCCATTAAAGCCAGGTTAGCTTCTTCTTCATCATCTTTATCAGATTCAGAATCATTGTCAAGATCATCCCATGTTGCCATAAGACTTTTCTTCAGTTTGTTTCTGAAGTTGCTTGATTTAGAGCTGGTCTTCTTAGATTTCTCCTTTGACTTGTCCTTCTGTAGTTCAGGACAATCAGCAATGAAATGACTAGTCTTCTTGCAGTTGTAGCAACCTTTCTGATCTTCCCTCTTGGAGCCAGATCCTTTGAAGTTGCTGCTTCTATTAGAAAATTTCTTTTGTCTTTCCATTAAGTACTGAAATCTTTTAGAAAGCATTGCAAACTCCTCAGCATTTGAATCTTCTTCAGAATTTCCCTCAGGAGATTCATCATCAGATTCTACAACTTTTAGAACTTTCACAGACTTTCTTTTGGATTTCAGTGCTATAGACTTAGAATTTCTAACAGAGTCATCTTCATTGAGTCCCAGTTCATGCACTTTGAGAGAGCTTATAAGATCTTCAATACTTAGAGTATTTAGATCTTTAGCTTCCTCAATAGCAGTCACTTTGGGTCTCCATTTAGATGGCAGACTTCTTAGAATTTTGTTCACATGATCAGCAGTAGTATAGCTTTTCTTCAGAATCTGAAGTCCAGAAACCATAGTCTGAAATCTTGAGAACATAGTCTCAAGATTTTCATCCTCCTTCATTCTGACTAGCTCATACTGCTGAACAAGAAGGTTTGCCTTTGCTTCTCTAACCTTCTTGTTTCCTTCATAGTTAGAACAGAGGGATTTGAAGATGGCTTTAGCTGTTGATTTATCACTTAGCTTAAGATACTCATTGTGGGTTAAAGAGTCCACAATGATACCTCTTACATTGTGATGCTTCCTGTAGATCTTCCTTTCAGCATCAGTCAGGCCTCTTCTGTTAATGGCTACTCCTTCTTCATCAACTGGAATAGATATTCCATCTTCTATGATATCCCATAAGGAATCATCAATTCCAATGATGTGGCTGTACATTTTGCTTTTCCACCATGAAAATTTCTCTGGATCACCAGTAAACATAGGAGGTTTATGGTGTGAACGAGATTGCTTTTCACCTATACCATAGTCATGTGATACAGCAGAGTGATCTCCAGGAGTAGGTGGAGGGGAAACACTAGAAGACATGTTTTTCTCAGGATCTTATACTGACTCACTGTTAGGTGATTGAATATCAGAACTGGAGCTCTGATACCAACTGAAGTTGAGAAAAACACAAGAAGGGGGGTTGAATTATGTTGGCTTTTTCTTTTCTTTCTCAAAAACTTATGTTAGTTCAGATTCTGATATTGATCAAATCTAAAACTATTTTTCAGAGTGTTTTGCAGCGGGTAAAAGCTAAATGAGAGAGAGAGAGACACACAATGGTTTATCCTGGTTCCTTCCACAATCCGGAAGTAGTTCAGTCCCCTTGTCACTTACAAGAGATTTTCACTATAATCACAAAGATTACAATTTGCTCAAGCACAAAGCAATAGACTTCCTAGCTCAAACACAATGTAAGAGACTTCCAATTGCTCAAACACTAAGTAAGAGACTTCTTATGCTCAGACACACAGTCTAAGACTTTCTTGCTCAAATACTAAGTAAGAGACTCTGAATCAAACAGATTTTACAAAGAAATGAGTTTGAGTTGAACACTTGATATACAATCAGTGGTGTTCACAAAATACAACACAGATTTAAGACTCTAAACTTAAGAAATTCTAAGATAGAGAAGTTTGTAAGAATTTCTAAGTTGTTTTGTGACTTTCGAATTTGGCAGAGTGTTTGTTCCAGAAAACAGAGTACTGCAATTTCAGTCTTATGAGTCTTGGTTTTCTTCTTCAATTCATCAATCTTCTATAGAGAATAAAAGAGCTGTTGAGAAGAGCCAGTTTTAGCCAAAGAGCCGTTGCCATAGAAGCTACGTCCAGCATTAATTTCTTCACTGACATTGTGTGCGAAAACAGAGCAGCAGTTCAAAGGAATTTGAATTGTTTCCTTAAAACATGGAGAATGTTTCGTACAGGGTGACAACTATTCCATTGAGCTGTTCTGACAGAACAGTACCTCACTGTTGATAGTTGCAAATGTTGACTGCTGAATTTCAGACTTCAGAAGCTTCTCTTCAGAACTTGCTTCAGACACTGTTCATCAGAAGCTGTCTTCAGACGCAGTTCTTCAGAAGCTGGCATCAGACATTGTTCATCAAAAGCACTTCTTCAGAACCTGGTCTTCAGATGCACTGTTCATCAGACGCTGTCTTCAGAAGCTGGCCTTCAGACGCACTGTTCATCAGACGCACTTCTTCAGAAGCTGGTCTTCAGACCCACCCTTCAGATGCTCCTTTCAGAAGCTCTTCTTCAGACGCTGTCTTCAGAAGCTCTTCTTCAGATGCTGATTTTCTTCAGCCTTGCAACACAAGCTTCTATATTTTCCTTTTTGCTCTTAGCTTGTTCTTTCATAACCAATGTTAGATACCAATATTTAAGTACATGGTTCTGCACACTAGAATCAAGCATTAGCATATCCAATTTTCTTTTTAACACTTTGTTATCATCAAAACTCAAAAGAGAGTTGCTCATACATTTTGTTCCAACATTGTTTAATTCTTAAGATGACGTTGTTGTTATGTTGTAATCTTTGATGAGAAAATGATGATGAACGAAGGTAAAGACGAGGTTGAAAGATTTAAAATTAAGGGGAACTAGTTTAGGGTTTTTGAATTGAGGATTGACCATGAAGAGAGTGTGTGAATCGGTAGGTTAATGGAAAATTAGTGTTTTGAATGATAGGCTAACCTTAGGGTGATGTTTAGGGACGAATTGGGTGAATTTGGGGGTTTAAATCGGAGCCGGGGAAGCTCCCATGGTGGAAAATCGCAAAATATGTGTTCTGATGGTGTAAAAATCGTGTCACGATTTTGGCATTGTGTCACGATTTTGTAGGCAGAAGCAAACAATTTACTGGGCATAAAATCGTGCCACGATTTTCAGAATCGTGACACGATTTTGAACCAACCTTTTGACCAATTTATATTCCGAATTAAGCGTAGGTGTCTTCATAAAAGTTGTAGGTACAGATGTTAGCTTTAATGTGGCTTTGGAGTGACCTCATTTAAACACCCACAACTTGAGATAAGAGCAAAATACTACACATGGGTCAACGCAGTTGTCACTCCTTCCAGGCTTAGGAAAAACCAACTTTTACACCCCTTTATATTCCGAATTGAGTTTAGGTGTCTTCATGAAAATTGTAGATAGAGATGTCGGTTTTCATTTTCCTTTCGATTGACTCCATTTAGACATCCAAAAGTTGAGTTATGATTAAAATACTGGACATGTGTCATGCTACGTACTTCATGAAACTTCAGCACAATCCTTCCAGAGAACTCTAAAACATCTTTGAAAGAAATAGTAGGTCTAATAAGGTCGTTAGCATGAAAAATAGGTGTATAATAAGATCCCAAACCAATAAGCTTAGATGAGGGAAAAGTATAAGTGTTGTAATAGAAGCCTTCTATGTCTTGACGAACTTATACCAAAATAAATAATCAAAAGATGTAGTAATGGAAAGAACGAATGAGGTGAGTAGATTCAAAAATGTAGTATTGAACGAAAGAATGAAAAATGTATATATGCTCATATAAGATGTTAATGAATGATGGGAAGTTACTGTCATATGATGATGATTTATGACGAGATAGTAATTCTTAAATGACGATGATGAATGATGCTTGTGAGTGACGAGTAATGACGATGACATACTTTGTTTAAGATGACGAGTAAACGATGAAGCGGATTACGTTGTAAGTAGAAGTTAAAGCAATGGGTAAGGTCGGAGATGGTAATAATAGTGAGAGAAGGCATCAAGTTAATTAAGATTAATAAGATGAGACATTATTAGTGTAGATGGTGAGGTTACACAGTGAGTTTAAAACATGAATTGGTTGATATGGTGAATGATGATTGTAAGAAGAAATACGGAGAGATGGTTTAGAATAGTGGAGGAGGATGTAGGTAGATTCTTAGAATGGTAAAGAGCTAAAGATAGTAGTAGATAGAAAATTGCAAAGCCAAAATGATCAATTAGAATCGTGAAGTGGTTTAAGGTAATGAAGATGTTATGTGAAGAGATAAGATGAAGGTAATTGGAAATAGAAAGGCTTAAGTTAAAGTAAGGGATAATGTTAGAACTAATGATAATGGTGAAGTAACAACCCTAAGTTAAAATGAATAGAGTGTGGTCGATTTCAGATGACAGACGATGTTGAGAGAGTTGATAGGACGAAATAGAATGGGGATGGAAAGTTGTGTGTTAATTGATGAATGACGTCAAGGGTAAAATTAGTGATGAGACAAGATAATAAATCACTAGGGGAATAAAGACCTAAGTTAGAATGAGGTAAAGATTGTTGGAACAAATGTATGAACAACTCTCTTTTGGGTTTTGATGATAACAAAGTGTTAAAAAGAAAATTAGAATTGCTAATGCTTTGTTCTAAGTGTGCAGAACCATGTTCTTATTGTTTGGTAATTAATACTAGTTACGAAAGAACAAGCTAAGGGCAAGAAGGAAAGCATAGAAGCCTTTGTTGCAAGTCTGAAGCAAAACTGGGTCTGAAGCAGCTTCTGAAGGTAGAGTCTGAAGACTGCGTATGAAGGATGCTTCTGAAGACTGAGTCTGAAGGGTGCTTCTGAAGCCTGAGTCTGAAGGTCAACAGAAGTCAACGTCTGAAGGCTGAGTTTGAAGGTCAATAGAAGTCAACGTCTGAAGGCTGAGTCTGAAGGTCAACAAAAGTCAACGTGTGAATGGAGCGTCAGATGAACAGTGCTTCTGAAGCGTGAGTCTGAGACCTGAGTCTGAAGACCTACTTCTGATGAACAGTTCCTAAGAAGCTTCTAAAGTCTGACCTGGAAGGAAAAGCAACTGTCACTATCTGCATTTAATGCCTGCACTGTCAGAACAACTCAATGGAACAGTTGTCTCCTTGGCGAAAACATTCCCCAGCTTTTAAGGAAAACTTATTCAAAAATTGCGTGCTTTGTTCTACAGTTCAGCACACATTTTCAGCTGACCTAGCTTCTAGTTTTGCAACGGCTCTTTGCTGCAAATCTGGGCAATTCTCAACAGCTATCTTTTCCTCTATAAAAGGGTGAAGATTTGAAGAAGAAAATAGCTAATACTCAAGAAACAAAAGAACTGAAAGTGTACTCTATTTTGATGTCACAATTTGAAGTTCACCAAAACTCTTAGAAATTCTTAGAAACTTATCATCTTAGAATTTCTTAAGTTTAGAGTCTTAAACCTGAGTTGTATTTTGTGAACACCTCTGATATTTGATCAAGTGTTCAACTCAAACTTACTTTCTTTGTAAATCAGTTTGATTCAAGTCTCAGTCTGCGTGCTGAGCAACCAGAAGTCTCTTAACTTTGTGTTTTGAGCAATTGTAATCAGTTTGATTATAGTTAAATCTCCTGTAAGTGACAGGGGGACTAGACTACTTCCGGTTTGTGGAAGGAACTAGTATAAAAACCATTGTGTCATTCTTTCCTTATCTCTTTACTTATTAATCCGCTGCTATAACACTCTGAAAAAGTTTCAAAATCCAATTCTGAATCTAACATAAGTTTTTTGAGAAAGGAAAAACAGCCCACACAATTCAACCCCCCCTTCTTGTGTGTTTTTCTCACCTTCAGTTGGTATCAGAGCTCCGGTTCTGATATTAAATCACTTAACAGTGAGTTAGTGAGATCCTGAGAAAAACATGGCATCAAATAGTTCACCTCCACCCTCTCCCATAACTCAAAGAGGTACTGGTACTTCTGTATCATATGACTATGGTACTGAGGAAAGAAAATCTAGGTCACACAATAAACCCCCAATGTTTATTGGTGATCCAGAAAAGTTCTCATGGTGGAAAAGCAAGATGTACAGCCACATCATTGGTATTGATGATTCTTTATGGGATATAATAGAAGATGGAATCTCTATTCCAGTTGATGAAGAAGGTGTAGCTGTCAACAGAAGAGGCCTGAGTGATGCTGATAGGAAGATATACAGAAAGCACCACAATGTTAGAGGTATCATTGTGGATTCTCTACCTCACACTGAGTATCAGAAGCTGAGTGATAAATCAACAGCCAAAGCCATCTTCAAATCCCTCTACTCTAACTATGAAGGTAACAAAAAGGTTAGAGAAGCAAAGGCTAATATTCTTGTTCAACAATATGAACTGTTCAGAATGAAGGAGGATGAAAATATTGAGACTATGTTCTCAAGAATTCAGACTCTGGTTTCTGGACTTCAGATTCTGAAGAAGAGTTATACCACTGCTGATCATGTGAACAAAATTCTAAGAAGTCTGCCATCTAAATGGAGACCCAAAAACTGCTATTGAGGAAGCTAAGGATCTAAATACTCTAAGTATTGAAGATCTTATAAGCTCCCTCAAAGTGCATGAATTGGGACTTAATGAAGATGATTATGTTAGAGTGTCTAAGTCTATAGCACTGAAATCCAAAAGAAAGTCTGTAAAAGCTCTCAAAGCAATTGAATCTGATGAAGAACTTCCTGAGGGAAATTCTGAAGAAGATTCAGATGCTGAGGAGCTTGCAATGCTTTCCAAAAGAATTCAGTACTTAATGAATAGACAGAAGAAATTCTCTAACAGAAGCACCAACTTTAAAGGATCTGGTTCAAAGAGGGAAGATCAGAAGGGTTGCTACAATTGCAAGAAGCCTGGTCATTTTATTGCTGAATGTCCTGAACTTCAGAAGGACAAGTCAAAAGAAAAATCAAAGAAGACCAGCTCTAAGTCTAGCAACTTCAGAAACAAACTTAAGAAGAGTCTTATGGCAACATGGGATGATCTTGACAATGATTCTGAGTCTGATGATGAAGAGGAAGCAAATCTGGCCTTAATGGCAACAGCATTTTCTGATGCAGAATCATGTTCAGACTCTGATGACGAAGATGAGGTATACTTTGAACTTACAAGATCTGAACTGATTGAAACAGTTAAAGATCTTATGAACCACCTCAAAAGCAAGTTAGGTGAACTAAAATCTTTGAAAAATAAACATAACTTGCTGACTGAGGAGAATCTCAAACTTCAGAATCAATTTAATGAGATTGATGAAGAAGTTAGAGAACTCAGGGATGTGGCTCATGAGAAAACTGAAGAAATTCCAAATGAACATAAAATTGCTCTTCAGGACTTTATTTTAACTGGAATCAATAGAAGTAAGGTTGCTTCTATGATTTATAATATTTACAGAAACAAAGGTGAAGGTATTGGTTTTATAAATGATTCATTCAATCTTTCAAATGAATAAAAAATATCATCTTGTTCTGAAAGTATTATGAAAGGCACTGAGGTGTGCTTTGTGCCTGCTTCTAACAGTTCTGAGAAACTGAATTTAACAAGAACTGAGACTGTAGAGTCTGAAGTTCTGAACTGCTCAGACTCTAAAGCTTCTGAGCCTAAGGGAAAGATGATGGCAGATGTTAAAACTTTGCCGAAGTCTAAACCAAAAGGTCCTAAGCCTAAGAGTATGAGAAAATCAGACTCTAAACCTGAAAATGTTCAGAGTCTGAATAGTTCAGAACCTGAAACAAGTAAGTCTCAGAGTCTGAAAAATTCAAAATTTTACTAAGACTGGGTTTATGAAACCTTCAAAAATTACTAAACCAGTCCATTCAAAACCTTTTCAAAACCAGAATGTTAGGCAAAGCAAACAAAAGAAAGCCAATATGTCATCTGTTTCTGATTGTACTAAGAAAGGTCAAACTGAAGTTTGCCTTGTGTCAGGAGCTAACCAAACTAGAGTTCTGAAGAAATCAGAACCAAAGTGTTCAATGGTTCAGACTCTAAACAACTTAGAACCAAAGACCTTCAAGTCTCAGGTTCTGAAGAAATCTGAGTCAAGACCATTGAGGACTCAGGTTCTGAAGAACTCAGTTTCTAAAACAAAGACTTATTCAAGATTTAAGGATTCATATCCAAAGTATCTGAACAAGTCTGAGTGTTATAACTCCAGACACAAGGTGCAACAAAAGACAAAACCTTTCAAGACTAACCATAAAGGACCCATGAAAATATGGGTACCTAAGTCTGAGATAATTTATGTTGCAGATATGCTTGTCATCCAAAGACAAGGAAAGGTCTTGATACCTGGACAGTGGATGCTCGCGTCATATGACAGGAGACAAGTCTATGTTCCAAACCCTGAACATGAAAGAGGGAGGAACTGTGGGGTTTGGAGGAAATTAGAAAGGAAGGATCATTGGTACTGGTAAGATAGGTAATTCTTCCCTGTCCATTGATGATGTTTGGTTGGTAGATGGACCTAGACATAATCTACTTAGCATAAGTCAATTATGTGATAGTGGTTATGATGTCCTGTTTAATAAGAACACATGCACTGTAATCAACAACAAGGATAAATCTGTTGTGTTCAAAGGAAATAGGAAAAACAATGTTTATAAAATTAATTTTTCAGAACTGGTTGAACAGAAGGTAGTTTGTCTTCTGTCTGTGAGTGATGAGAAATGGGTATGGCACAAAAGGTTGGGACATGCTAACTGGAGACTCATCTCTAAGCTTAGCAAGTTGCAACTGGTCAGAGGCCTGCCAAACATTGACTATCACTCAGATGCTCTATGTGGAGCATGCCAAATAGGAAAAATTTCTAGAACATCTTTTAAATCCAAAAACATTGTTTCCACCTCAAGACCTTTAGAACTGCTTCACATTGATTTGTTTGGTCCTGTTGGAACAGCTTCAATCAATGGGAAGAAGTATGGGCTTGTAATTGTTGATGATTACAGTAGGTGGACTTGGGTTAAATTCCTTAGAACCAAAAATGTAACATATGATGTGTTTAACAAATTCTGCAAACAAGTACAAAATGAAACTGATTTGAAAATTTTAAAAGTCAGAAGTGATCATGGTGGTGAATTTGAAAATGAACCATTTGAAATTTTTTGTGAAGATCATGGAATTCTCCATGAGTTCTCTTCTCCTAGAACTTCACAACAAAATGGAGTTGTAGAAAGAAAGAACAGATCTTTGCAAGAAATGGCCAGAACCATGATCCATGAATCCAAAATTGCAAAGTACTTTTGGGCAGAAGCTGTTAACACATCATGTTATATTCAGAACATGATCTATATCAGACCTATTCTGAATAAAACAGCATATGAACTTTTTAAAGGAAGAAAACCAAGCATTTCTTATTTTCATCAGTTTGGTAGTACTTGTTACATTCTGAACAATAAGATCTACCTAAAGAAATTTGATGCTAAGGCTCAAAAGGGTATCTTTTTAGGATACTCAGAGAGATCTAAAGCATACAGGGTGTATAATTCTGAAACACATGTTGTTGAAGAATCAATACACATTAGATTTGATGATAAGAAGCCTGGTAATGAAATACCAGAGCTGGTTGAGAGTTTTGCAGATTTTAGGCTATCAGAAGAACTTTCAGAACTTGAACAGAGTTCAGAGTCTGAAGAAAGTTCAGAAGCTGGAAATACTGAGCAAACTGAAAAACTCTCAGATGCTGACACTCCTCCTGAAGATAATCAAGATCAAAATGGTTCTGAACAAGCCCCTGATGATTCTTCAGAAGCTAATCCACCCAGAACCTCATTTAAGTACAAGCTTCACATCCTGAGGAGTTGATCATTGGGAACAAGAACAGTCCAAGGAAAACAAGATCAGCATTCTGTCAGAATGATTTTATTATTGGACTTCTATCAATGATTGAACTCACAACAGCTGATGAAGCACTTGCAGATGATGGATGGATTGTAGCAATGCAAGAAGAACTGAACCAGTTTCAAAGAAATGATGTCTGGGATTTAGTTGCAAAACCAGATAACAAGAACATCATTGGAACAAAATGGGTGTTCAGAAACAAGCTTAATGAACAAGGAGAGGTGATCAGAAACAAAGTAAGACTGGTTGCTCAAGGCTACAGTCAGCAGGAAGGAATAGACTACACTGAGACATTTGCTCCAGTTGCAAGACTGGAAGCAATCAGGTTACTTCTTTCCTATGCAGTTAATCATGATATCATCTTATATCAAATGGATATTAAGAGTGCTTTTTTAAATGGAGTTATTTCTGAAGAAGTTTATGTCAAACAACCTCCTAGTTTTGAAGATGTAAAACATCCAGATTTTGTTTTTAAACTTAAGAAATCTTTATATGGTCTGAAACAAGCTCCCAGAGCTTGGTATGAAAGACTAAGTAATTTCTTACTTAAAAATAATTTTGTAAGAGGACAAGTTGACAATACACTCTTTAGAAATACTCTTAAGAAAGACATCTTAATTGTGCAAATATATGTTGATGATATCATATTTGGTTCTACTAATGCTTCTCTTTGCAAAGAATTTTCCAAGTTAATGCAGGATGAATTTGAAATGAGCATGATGGGAGAATTGAAATTCTTTCTTGGAATTCAAATCAACCAATGCAAAGATGGTGTGTAAGTTCATCAGTCTAAGTACACAAAGGAGCTTCTGAAGAAGTTCCAGCTTGATGATAGTAAACTGATGACAACACCAATGCATCCAACCTGCACCTCAAGCAAAGAGGACAATGGCTCAAAAGTAGATCAGAAACATTACAGAGGTATGATAGGTTCTCTGTTATACTTAACTGCTTCTAGGCGAGATATTTTATTTAGTGTATGTTTGTGTGCAAGATTCCAGTCAGATCCTAGAGAATCTCATATGACTGTTGTCAAGAGAATCTTCAGGTATCTGAAGGGAACAACTAATCTGGGACTTCTGTATAAGAAATCCTTAGATTATAAGCTAGTTGGATTCTGTGATGCTGATTATGCTGGGGACAGGATTGAAAGAAAATCCACCAATGGAAATTGTCAATTTCTTGGTTAGAATCTGATATCTTGGGCCAGCAAAAGACAAGCAACTATTGCTTTGTCAACAGCAGAAGCAGAATACATCTCAGCTGCAAGTTGTTGCACACAACTGCTCTGGATGAAACATCAATTGGAGGACTTTCAGATTCATAAAAACAACATTCCTATCTATTGTGATAATATTGCTGCAATTTGTTTGTCTAAAAATCCAATTCTGCATTCTAGAGCCAAACATATAGAAATTAAACATCATTTTATAAGAGATTATGTTCAGAAGGGAGTTTTGGATATTTGATTGATTGATACTGATCATCAATGGGCTGACATATTTACAAAACCCCTCACAGAAGACAGATTTAACTTTATTAAAAAGAATCTGACCATGCATTTTATCTCTTGAAAAATTGCTTGACTCTGAATAGAAACTGAGATTCTAAAGTTCATCAGAAGTTAAGACTTAATAGTCACTCATTTTGAGAGTCTGAAGAAAGTTAAGCATCTGAAAACTTCAGAGTCTGAGTTTCAGAACCTGGATTTTTGACTTCTGAATCTGCATAGTTATCTAACTTTTGGTCAGAATCTGATAAGTTATAACTCTGGGCAATGATGAATTAAGCTTTGAAAGTT
Source organism: Medicago ruthenica (assembly GCA_018208015.1). Taxonomy (NCBI): domain Eukaryota; kingdom Viridiplantae; phylum Streptophyta; class Magnoliopsida; order Fabales; family Fabaceae; genus Medicago; species Medicago ruthenica. The sequence continues at coordinate 36,542,131 of CM031372.1, forward strand.
ATACTGTGTCCCTCCCAAAGTCATCAATTTGCAAATGTGTTTTTCTATTTTCATTTCTGAAATGTTTTAACAAAAACACAGACAAATTTTTTCATCATAATTGCTCAAACTGGTATCAGACATGTTCAGTTTTTCAAACCTATTTAAAAAACTCTGAACAGTTTTGTCTGAAAGAGTTCAACAGCACTGAGCTAAATGCTCTGTTTTTCAGTTTTCTGAAAAGAGTTCAGTTGTGCTAAAACCTTCAGTTGGTATATGATCTGAACAATTTTGGTCTAAAATAGTTCAGTGATACAGAACAGAATGTACTGAACAAAAATGCTCTGAACATTTTTTTATCTCACATGTTTTCAAACTCTCTTAAAAATTCTGAAAATTTTCTTTTTGTTGATGACAAAAGGGGGAGTAAAAGTAAACAAGTATTAAGGCTCCTGAGCTCAGAATATAAGTTAAATTCTGTCAGTTAATTAACTTATGAGGGGGAGTAAAGTATTAAGGCTCCTAAGCTTAGAATATAAGTTAATTTCTGATTGAAATTAACTTATGAGAACAAATTATTATCTCTTAGTCTCTGCATTAATTCTGTGAGATAAATTACTCTTTAATGAGTTGAAATGAATTTAAATAACTTGGATAAGACTCAGGGAGCTTACAAAACTCATCATGTGGATTATCAGACTTAGGGGGAGAGCTTACAAACCTCATAACCTGAAGTCAGCTTGTTATTTATAATTCTGAGTGATAATTTCACATTATTGTTTTAAGTTAAATTTAATTAACATGGATAAGAATCAAGGGGAGCTTGCAAACCTCATCTTGAAGTCAACTTGTTAGTTAAAGTAACAACAATTCTGAAATTTTCACCTGTTTTGATCTAAACTGAATTTAATTAACCTGGATCAGACTCAGGGGGAGCTTACAAACCTCATACCCTGCAGTTAACTTGTTAATTAAATTAACGACAATTTTCTATTAATACTTGTGTTTGTCATCATCAAAAAGGGGGAGATTGTAGGAACAAAATGTATGAACAACTCTCTTTTGGGTTTTGATGATAACAAAGTGTTAAAAAGAAAATTGGAATTGCTAATGCTTTGTTCTAAGTGTGCAGAACCATGTTCTTATTGTTTGGTAATTAATAATGGTTATGAAAGAACAAGCTAAGAGCAAGAAGGAAAGCATAGAAGCCTTTGTTGCAAGTCTGAAGCAAAACTGGGTCTGAAGCAGCTTCTGAAGGCAGAGTCTGAAGACTGCGTCTCAAGGGTGCTTCTGAAGACTGAGTCTGAAGGGTGCTTCTGAAGCCTGAGTCTGAAGGTCAACAGAAGTCAACGTCTGAAGGCTGAGTCTGAAGGTCAACAAAAGTCAACGTTTGAAGGCTGAGTCTGAAGGTCAACAAAAGTCAACGTCTGAAGGGAGCGTCTGATGAACAGTGCTTCAGAAGGGTGAGTCTGAAGACCTGCTTCTGATGAACAGTTCCTGAGAAGCTTCTGAAGTCTGACCTGGAAGGAAAAGCAACTGTCACTATCTGCATTTAATGCCTGCACTGTCTGAACAACTCAATTGAACAGTTGTCTCCTTGGCCAAAACATTTCCCAGCTTTTAAGGAAAACTTATTCAAAAATTGCGTGCTCTGTTCTGCAGTTCAGCACACAATTTCAGCTGACCTAGCTTCTAGTTTTGCAACGGCTCTTTGCTGCAAATCTGGGCAATTCTCAACAGCTATCTTTTCCTCTATAAAATGGTGAAGATTTGAAGAAGAAAATAGTTAAGACTCAAGAAACAAAAGAACTGAAAGTGTGCTCTGTTTTGCTGTCAAAATTTCAAGTTCACCAAAACTCTTAGAAATTCTTTCAAACTTATCATCTTAGAATTTCTTAAGTTTAGAGTCTTAAACCTGAGTTGTATTTTGTGAACACCTCTGATATTTGATCATGTGTTCAACTCAAACTTACTTTCTTTGTAAATCAGTTTGATTCAAGTCTCAGTCTGCGTGCTAAGCAACCAGAAGTCTCTTTACTTTGTGTATTGAGCAATTAGAAGTCTCTTAGCTTTATGCTTTGAGCAGGGAAGTCTCTTGACTTTGTGTCTTGAGCATTGGAAGTCTCTTGACTTTGTGTCTTGAGCATTAGAAGTCTCTTACTAGGTGTTTGAGCATTGAAGTCTCTTAACTTTGTGTTTTGAGCAATTGTAATCAGTTTGATTATAGTTAAATCTCCTATAAGTGACAGGGGGACTAGACTACTTCCGGGTTGTGGAAGGAACTAGTATAAAAACCATTGTGTCCTTCTTTCCTTATCTCTTACTTTTTAATCCGCTGCTATAACACTCTGAAAAAGTTTCAGAATCCAATTCTGAATCTAACATAAGTTTTTTGAGAAAGGAAAAACAACACACACAATTCAACCCCCCCTTCTTGTGTGTTTTTCTCACCTTCAAAGATGATGAGGATGATTGGAGTTATAAATGACAATGTCGAGAGATGATGTAATGACGATGTTGTAAAATGTTGAATGATGAAGTAAAAACAATGTTGTATAATGTTGAATAAAATGACGTAAATGTTATTTATGAAGATGAGTAGCGACAAAACATACCTTGTCCATAAATGATGAATCTGATGGATGAATTATGTTGAAATTGTGAGTTGTTGATGATGTGTTATATGTAGTTGTCGCGGTGATTTTTGGATATCAAGCTATTAGTTAGCATTGACTCGCAATTTTAAGTTCACCTCCGATCTTTTATTTTTCCGAGGAAAAGGGAGAAAGTTCGAAAAACCCTATTATTTAGAGATCAAGGTCCGGGGGTTGGTTACGCAAATGGAAGGTGTTAGCACCCTAAACGTCTATAGTACTCTATAGGAACCTCTTGTTTTTAATTATCTTTATGCTAAATTGATTATTTGTTTGTAAATAAATGCTTAAGTGTAAAAAGATTAAAGTGATGAGTGAAAAGAAATATGTTTTTGTTATTTTGTTGATTTGGAAAGACAAAGTCTTTTGCCTACGTACCCGAGCGGGATCAAAATCACGTAGTTTGGGGTAAAAAGCCGAGTGATTTGTTTTGGTTGATTTTAAAGTTTTGAAAATGTTTTGAGAAAGATAAGAGGCCGAAAAGGCATAGAAGAAACAAAATGTGGGTTTGATTGATTTTAATTGAAGAAAAAGTTTGATTGATTAAAGATTGATTAAAATTTGATTAAGAAAGAAAATGCACTTGGTTTGAAATCCAAGGTTGATTTTTTGGGATTTTGATTATATGAAGTGTTTTTGATTTTTGACTATTTGACTTTTTTTTGAAAATTTTGATTAATTCCTAAGGTCCAGAGCTAAAGTATGCTGAGATAATCTAAAGCGCGCCGGATCCCTCAAAATGACGTTGGATCAAGTGAGGGTCCTTTTCCTCGGATACGGTCATTATTACATTTTTATCGTTTTAGACATAAAGCATAATAAATAAATGTGAGTGTCGGTGCAATATTCTCATTTATATTTTACATTGTCCCTAAATACATTCTAATGAAATGAAAATGACAAAATAATAAATAAAAATAAAATTGCAAATGCATTAAAATAAATATGCTAAAAGATAAATGAAGATGCATGAAATGTAAAACAATAAATAAATATGTTGCATAAAAAATATAAAGAAAATAAAAATGCATGAAATGCAAGACAATAAATAAATATGTTGCATAAAATTAATAAAGAAAATGAAAATGCATGAAATGCAAGACAAGAAATAAATATGTTGCATAAAATAAAAAAAAATGCATGAAATGCAAGACCAAAATAAATATGTTGCATAAAATAAATAAAAAAATAAAAATGCATGAAATGCAAGACATAAAATAGATATGTTGCATAAAGTAAATAAGAAAAATAAAAATGCATGAAATGCAAGAAAATAATTAAATATGTTGCATGAAAGTAAAAATGCATGAAATGCAAGGCAATAATATAAATATGTTGCAGAAAAATAAAAATGCATGGGAAATAAATAACGGCTTAAAAAAAATAAAAGTAAATGCAAGATATGAAATGAAAATAAAAAAAAATGGAGAAAGGGGGAGGTGTAGAAGCAGGGAAAGGGGGTGGAGAAAGGAAACAGAAGGGAGGAGGAAAAAAAACGAAGTGGGCCGAGCTAAGCCCACTGCCATTGGGCTGGCTCGGTGGCGCATAAAAGAGAAAACTCAGAAGAATTTTCTCATTCTTCTTCTTTTTCCCTCTCTCTAACCTTCTTTCTCTCTAAAAAAACACTCTCACTTCTCTCTAAGTTTAGTTGCCGGAAAAACACTCCGGCGCGGTGGTTGGCCGGCGGCGCCACCGCGCTGGAGCGATTTTTGCTTCCTCTTTTCAAAAGCTTTTATTTTTTAAACTCTCCTCTCCTCCCTCTTGGCAAATCCGGTTTTAGTTTTCGAAAAAAACTTCAAAAATGCAACAGATCTAGGTTTTAAAATTTCGGTGAACTACCTTTTTTGCTCAGATTCTTGGTTTGGTTCGGAACATGTGGCTATGGACTTGATGGTATGCTTTGGTTCGGCCTTGGTTTAGTTTTGTTTCGGCCTTGGCTTAGTTTGGATTGTGAGTTTTGTGTTGTTTTTGGATTTGGACTTGATTCGGTTTGGATTGTGAATTTTGGTTTCTGGTTGTGGATTTGAATGATTTGTGCGATTTTGAATGGTTTGAATTGGTTTGTTTTTGGGCTTTGTGATTCTGATTTGTGATTGTTTTTGGTTTTTGATGAATGGTTGGTTCGAAAAAGAGAAGGGAAATTTTTTAAGGTTTTTGGTTATTTTTCTGGTGGCCAGAAACTGGATTTTGTGGTGGTTGTTGGTGGTTCACGGTGGTTTGTGTATTGTGACTCTGACTGATTCTTCTGACTGATTATTGGTACTTGGCTGATTGATTGGGATCCGTGAACAGTACCATTAATGATACTATTTATAGGCCAAATTAGGGTTAAATGCAATTAGACAAAAATGCCCCCTGGGGTCTGGACTAAAAATTGGACTCCAAATGACTAAAATAAAAAATAAAAACTAAAAACAATAATAAAAATAAAAACGAAAATAATTAAAAATAAAAAATAAAAGACTAATAATAAGACTTAAAAATAAAATAAAAATAAAATAGTAAAAGTAAAAGAAAGAAAAATTAATAAAAATAAAAACGGTCGCCTTCAGAACAAAAATGAGGTATTTTAAAATACCTCTCTGCCGAAATTTCGTCTGAAACGACAAAAATTTCCGGCTTACAAAGACGAGAAAAACGAATCGAAAATGGGTCAAAAATGGGGTATGACAGATGCCCCTATTTAAGTTTCTTCGTTACGGAGATTTAAAAGTGAAATTTTTAATTCGACGGGTCGAAGAGACTTAAATATAGAGTACACCATTTTTGACCAATTTCGACTGCGAAATGCTATGAATGCAATGCTATGAATGCGATGCTATGCATGCAATGTTGTGAATGTTCGCGATGCAGGTATGAATGCAAGACGGCAAAGATGACTCGGCTGGGGATAGCAAAACAAAAAGATACCCGAGTCTGTTAAAGAACAGGGTCTGACTCCACTGGGGATAACATGGTTTCACTGGGGATAAATGTCAGCTGTTCGGGTTATTGCCGAACTAGCCAACTGACGACAAGAAACAAAGGTAAATGTCAGCTGTTCGGGTTATTGCCGAACTAGCCACAAGAAACAAAGGTAAATGTCAGCTGTTCGGGTTATTGCCGAACTAGCCAACTGATGACAAGAAACAAAGGTAAATGTCAGTTGTTCGGGTTATTGCCGAGCTAGCCAACTGATGACAAGAAACAAAGGTGAATGTAAGCTGTTCGGGTTATTGTCGAACTAGCCAACTGACGACAAGAAACAAAGGTAAATGTCAGATGTTCGGGTTATTGCCGAACTAGCCAACTGATGACAAGAAACAAAGGTAAAATGTCAGCTGTTCGGGTTATTGCCGAACTAGCCAACTGACGACAAGAAACAAAGGTAAATGTCAGCTGTTTGGGTTATTGCCGAACTAGCCAACTGATGATAAGAAACAAAGGTAAAATGTCAGTTGTTCGGGTTATTGCAGAGCTAGCCACTGACGACAAGAAAAAAAGGTAAATGTCAATTGTTCAGGTTGTTGCCGAACTAGCCAACTGATGACAAGAAACAAAGGTAAAATGTCAGATGTTTGGGTTATTGCCGAACTAGCCACTGACGACAAGAAACAAAGGTAAATGTCAGCTGTTCGGGTTATTGCCGAACAAGCCAACTGATGAAAGAAAAAAAGGTAAAATGTCAGCTGTTCGGGTTATTGCTGAACTAGCCACTGACGACAAGAAACAAAGGTAAATGTCAGCTGTTCGGGTTGTTGCCGAACTAGCCAACTGATGACAAGAAACAAAGGTAAAATGTGAGCTGTTCGGGTTATTGCCGAATTAGCGACTGACGACAAGAAACAAAGGTAAATATCAGCTGTTGGGGTTATTGTCGAACTAGCCATTGACGACAAGAAACAAAAGTAAATGTCAGTTGTTCGGGTTATTGCCGAACTAGCCACTGACGACAAGAAACAAAGATAAATGATGCACAAGCTGTTCGTTTGAACTGCCACTTGGCAAAAGGACATAATAAAGGATGCACAAGTTGTTCATTAAAGAACTGCCACTTGGCGAAAAGAGGGTGACATCTCTGGACCAGACACACTGGGGATGACACTTGGGGAAAGAGAGGGTTACAAATTGTTCATGATTGATTAATATGAAAAGATAGTTAAAGCAAGACTCAGGGTGGTTAATGCAACCATGTATGAATGATATTGTATGTATGTTGTATATGCATGAATGTATGTATGATAGTATGACTTGTATGACTGGTATGACTGATTAACTTGTGTTATTGTATGATTGATGAACTTGACGAAACGAGATTGGACAGGTAAGATGGAAAGTGGACCGACGTCGCACGGTAATCTTCATTGGGGATGATGCCATCGGGGACATATCAAAACATTGACGGGGTAAAGCCTGACATATGCAACAACTGATGGGGAATAAACACTTCCTGGGGAAAGCGTGCTAATCTAAAAACCTGGCAGAAGAACCGGTGCTTCTGTGGTCATGCTTATCTTTTGTTTTTTCCTTTTTCTTGAATCCCTAATTTTTGCCTGGACCGCCTTTTCAAGTTTTCATCCCACCGGGAATATGTTATTTTTGTATGCCTCTAATTTTTGCCTGGACCGCCCTTTCGGGTTTTCGATCCACCGGGATGCTCATTCTTGCCTAAGCTGCCCTTTCGGGTTTTAGCCACAAGAAACAAAGGTAAATGTTAGTTGTATGGGTTATTACCGAACTAGCCAACTGATGACAAGAAACAAAGGTAAATGTCAGTTGTTCGGGTTATTGCCGAACTAGCCAACTGATGACAAGAAACAAAGGTGAATGTCAGCTGTTCGGGTTATTGCCGAACTAGCCAACTGACGACAAGAAACAAAGGTAAAAGTCTGCTGTTCGGGTTATTGCCGAACTAGCCAACTGATGACAAGAAACAAAGGTAAAATGTCAGCTGTTCGGGTTATTGACAAACTAGCCAACTGACGACAAGAAACAAAGGTAAATGTCAGCTGTTCGGGTTATTGCCGAACAAGCCAACTGATGACAAGAAACAAAGGTAAAATGTCAGCTGTTCGGGTTATTGCCGAACAAGCCACTGACGACAAGAAAAAAAGGTAAATGTCAGTTGTTCGGGTTGTTGCCGAACTAGCCAACTGATGACAAGAAACAAAGGTAAAATGTCAGTTGTTTGGGTTATTGCCGAACTAGCCACTGACGACAAGAAACAAAGGTAAATGTCAGCTATTCGGGTTGTTGCCGAACTAGCCAACTGATGACAAGAAACAAAGGTAAAATGTCAGCTGTTCGGGTTATTACCGAACTAGCCACTGGCGACAAGAAACAAAGGTAAATGTCAGCTGTTCTGGTTGTTGTCGAACTAACCACCTGATGACAAGAAACAAAGGTAAAATGTCAGCTGTTCGGATTATTGCCGAATTAGCGACTAACGACAAGAAACAAAGGTAAATATCAGCTGTTGGGGTTATTTCCGAACTAGCCACTGACGACAAGAAACAAAAGTAAATGTCAGCTGTTCGGGTTATTTCTGAACTAGCCACTGACGACAAGAAACAAAGATAAATGATGCACAAGCTGTTCGTTTGAACTGCCACTTGGCAAAAGGACATAATAAAGGATGCACAAGCTGTTCATTAAAGAACTACCACTTGGCGAAAAGAGGGTGACATCTCTGGACCAGACACACTGGGGATGACACTTGGGGAAAGAAAGGGTTACAAATTGTTCATGATTGATTAATATGAAAAGATAGTTAAAGGAAGAGTCAGGGTGGTTAATGCAACCATGTATGAATGATATTGTCTGTATGTTGTATATGCATGAATGTGTATATGCATGAATGTATGTATGATAGTATGACTTGTATGACTGGTATGACTGATTAACTTGTGTTATTGTATGATTGATGAACTTGACGAAACAATATTGGACAGGTAAGATGGAAAGTGGACCGACGTCGCACGGTAATCTTCATTGGGGATGATGCCATCGAAGACATATCAAAACATTGACGGGGTAAAGCCCGACATATGCAACAACTGATGGGGAATAAACACTTCCTGGGGAAAGCGTGCTAATCTAAAATCTGGCAGAAGAACCTGTGCTTCTGTGGTCATGCTTATCTTTTGTTTTTTCCTTTTTCTTGAATCCCTAATTTTTTCCTGGACCGCCTTTTCAGGTTTTCAGCCCACCGGGAATATGTTATTTTTGTATGCCTCTAATTTTTGCCTGGACCGCCCTTTCGGGTTTTCGATCCACCGGGACGCTCATTTTTGCCTAAGCCGCCCTTTCGGGTTTTCGACTTACCGAGCTATTTTATTTTTCTCTTTTTTTTTAAGCAATCGACCATGTTCAACCTGGAGAGTTTATCCGTTCTCAGGACAGCTGTTTACGCACCCTTCACTTATTCATGAGTTCATAGAGAATGTGTTTGTTGTTTATGCTTTCCAAAAGACATGAAAAAAAGAATTATAATTTTTGAAAAAATATTTTGCTTCAAGTATTACCATCAAAAATAGAAGAAATTTTATAAACAGACTAAATGGGAATTCCAAATAAAAGGCACAGGCTCAAATTTATTTAATAGGGTGGTGGCTCGCCAATGGCGTGGCTCCACAGATCTGATAAAGTTTGGAAAATGGTAAATATAAGGGGAAGGTACATTGAACACAATAACCACTATTCTCCCCCAACAACTTTGAATTCCACTATTTGGATGCTTCAGATTCAGAGTCTCTTTGACAGTTAATGTGCCCCAAGTGAGTCATGGCCAACCCGATGCAGTTACTTTGCCTTTTGATCCTTAATTTTTGCATAGATCGCCCTTTCGGGTTTTCGACCTATCAGGATGAGTGTTTTTCTGTTTTATGTCTCTAATTTTTGCTTAGACCGCCCTTTTGGGTTTTCAGTCCACCGAGACGCTCATTTTTGCCTAAGCCGCCCTTTCGGGTTTTCGACTTACCGAGCTGTTCTTTTATTTTTTAGACAAAGTATTTCTTGACTGCATCGGCGTTCACAGGACGGGGAAGCTCATCACAATCCATAGTCGTAAGCGTCATCGCGCCATCGGAGAAAGCTCTCTTGACGACATATGGGTCTTCGTAGTTAGGCGTCCATTTGCCTCTGGAATCGGGTTGAAAAGATATGATCTTCTTGAGCACAAGATCTCCTTCTTGGAACACACGGGGACGAACTTTCTTGTCAAAAGCTTGCTTCATCCTCCTTTGATATAACTACCCATGACACAAGGCATTCATGCGCTTCTCTTCAATCAAATTCAGCTGATCATATCTGTTTTGGCACCATTCAGCCTCTGACAACTTGGCTTCCATTAAAACTCTCATTGACGGAATCTCAACTTCTACGGGGAGAACAACTTCCATACCATATACCAAGGAGAAGGGGGTTGCCCCTGTTGAGGTACGCGCTGAAGTACAATATCCATGTAAAGCATATGGTAACATCTCATGCAAGTCCTTGTAGGCGGTTACCGTCTTCTGCGCCATCTTCTTGATGTATTTTTTCTTTTTTGTTCTTTTTTTTTTGTTTTTTTCTGTTTTTTTTCTTGTTGTTTTTTTTACAGCCTCGATGGCACCATTCATCTGGGGTTTGAGCAGGAATACTGTAGTGCCCAAGTTAATCACTTCCAGTGCTTCTTCATGAGGCTGAATGATGTTCTTTTCATATTCTAGTAACAGAGAGATCTTTTCGGGAATCCCTTCATCCTCTTCCTCTTCAGCTTCGAAGACAGGGAACTCAAAGTTGGGAGAGAGCATAAGGTTGCAGTGTTCAACGGGTTTATTGGTGTTTAAACTTTTTGTATGATTCATGATTAGTCTTAGTAAACAAGTAAATGCATGTATTTGGAAATTGATTAAAGAAAAATAAGTTCATTTGGTTTTTTGTGTTACCATTTTCTAGAAAAAAACAAAATATAAAAATACAAAGTCGAGGACAAAACGACTTTTTATTTAATGATGGGAATGCATGAAGCAAAATGCCCTAAAAAGTTCACTTTCGTCTCGGGCGGAACGAAATGATTTTTTTTAAAAAAAAAAAATGAAAAGTGAAAACAACAAAATGCTATTTGGAAAAATGAATAGCGGAAGGAACGTGAACAGTGATCCAATTGCGGCAAACCCCGCCATGTGTCACAAAACTAACTGCCACCTTCTTCAACAGGGTAAACTTCTGAACAATCTTGCATCATATTAACAGATGAGGTCCCATGATCCGGTAGTGGATTAGCTTGCACATTGGGGTTCGACTCTTTGAAGGACAAGATATTAGCCTAGATCAACTTTTGGACTTCAGCCTTCAGGGCGTAACAGTGCTCAATGTCGTGACCGGGTTCCCCTTGATGGAAAGCATAAAAGAGATCAGGTCTATACCAACTCAGTACCCTTTTAGGTACCCGAGGAGGTGCCTTAGTCTGAACAAGATTTTTCTCAAGCAAAGCGGGAAGCAACTCTGCATATGCCATAAGGATTGGATCGAACTGCGATATCCACTGAACCTGATTCTGTTGTCGAGGCTGTTGTTGATACTGTTGCTGAGGCTGCCTATGGGCCACCATACTTACCTCTTGCACTTTCTTTCCTGAGAAGCCATTCCCAAACTTCTTTGTACTGCTGGCAGCAAAAGCACTTTACATAACTAAACGTCCTTCTCGGACTCCTTCCTCCAGACGCATTCCCATATTTACCATCTCGGTGAAATCTGTTGGCGCACTGGCAACCATCTTCTCATAATAGAACTGGCCAAGAGTCTTCAAGAAAATCTTTATCATCTCTTCCTCTTCTAGAGGCGGGCTAACTTGTGTAGCAACTTCTCTCCAACGCTGGGCATACTCTTTAAATGTTTCCTTGTCCTTATGGGTCATGGCACAAAGCTGGTCCCTATCGGGGGCCATGTCCAAGTTATACTTATACTGGCGAATGAAGGCTTCCCCTAAGTCATTGAAAGTTCAGATATTAAAGCGCTTTCCAAATTCATGTACCACTTTAAGGCAGCCCCGGTCAAACTGTCTTGGAAGAAATGGATAAGAAGCTTGTGATTGTCAGTGTGCATAGACAACTTTCTCGCGTACATCACTAGATGGCTGCGTGGGCATGTGTTCCCCTTGTACTTTTCAAAGTCGGGGACCTTGAATTTGGGCGGTATCACAATGTTGGAAACCAAACAGAGTTCACAGGCATTCTTCCCGAATAAGTCTTTCCTGCGGAGAGTTCTGACTTCCCGCTGCATCTCGTCAAATTTCTCTTGAAGTTCATCCATCCTATCGAAGGCTCCAATACTTTCAGCATGAAAGATAGGTTCCGCCTCTTGTTGAACAGTGTGGATGAGAGGTGTTGAATAAGTCATAGCTGCTTGAGTGAACGACAGACCGGGCGGAGGAGTAAGCACGGTAGAAGTTGGCAAAGCAAACGAGATTGGTTGTTCAAGAGTAGTAACAGCATGCTGAGGATCTGATGCTTGGGCTTGGGAAGCTAATAGAGCGTTCATCATGGAGGTCAACTTCTCCATCCCCTCCCTGAGACTAGCTACCTCTTCCCTGAGATTCTGGTTATCCTGCTCTAACAAATCCATTCTTCTTCTTTGATGTGCCCGAGTGTTGTAGATTTGAGTAGGCTTGTAAAGGATGCGCCGGGCAACTTTCTTTGTCGGCGGCAGATTAACCTTTTGTGATGAAATGAAAGATGAGACTCGATTTAGAAACCATGAATGCAGTATGATGCATGATTTATGCTTATGCAAAAAGGAATGATTCGTTATCGAAGGACTTGTCGAAATAATTGTAAATATCATAGTTCGAAAATTCGTTGAGAAATAAAATATTACAGACAATCCCCTTTTTAGGAACAAAGAAAGGATATGCTTAAAAGTTCATCAATAGAAATCTTTAAAAAGCCCCAATATTTCAAACTCGAGGATGCCAAGTGATCTCCCAAAACGAGCTTGAAAAGTCCTCCGGACTAGTCACTAAAGATCCTAGCTTCCTTAAGTTTGTCAAAGTCGGGCTTTTGAAATTATACTTCTGAGTGTTCCTCTTTGCGAAGTTCATCCCTACGATGTTTTCAACAAAACATGTCTAAGTCCTCCGATACTTGATGGAAAAAATGTTTATGAATGAATGCATGTATGCATGATTATGCTAAAGAAACGGAGAAAACATGGTGAGGTTAAGTCAAAAATGTTGGAGTCGAGGGTAAAAACGCCATTTGGTAAGGACTATATGGTTTCACATGTACATGTATCACGGGTTCTACCAAGTTCCCAAAGTCTTCAACCCCTTCCAAATATCGTCGGGTTACGAGATTGACTCCCGGTCCAACAACATTTTTAAGAAAGTCTCGTTTGAGTGTAGTATCGCGTATCAACTAATTCAAGATTACTCTTGGTTAGCCACCGCACTACGTCCTAAAAAGGCCAAGATGGGTTAAGTGACTAAAGGTCCTCAACTTCATAGGTCACTTGAAAATAACGACGCCAAACACAACTACTCATGCCGACATAGGAATACTTCCAAGATTCCTCCATTGAGTGGGGTTATCACATGTGCCACATCCGAAATTTACTCTCGGAAAGACACTTTGATTATACCACCGTCCTATCTTATGTTTCCCTCAAGTCCGGGTGTAGGACTTATCTCACTACTCACGTAAAAAGATAAACACTTAAGCACATATTTACAATTACAAATAATAATACAGCATAAAGATAAATAAAAGCAAGATAGGTCTAACCCACTTAGAATTTTGGTCCCCAGTGAAGTCGCCATTTTTCTGTCGCGGTGATTTTTGGATATCAAGCTATTAGTTAGCATTGACTCGCAATTTTAAGTTCACCACCGATCTTTTATTTTTCCGAGGAAAAGGGAGAAAGTTCGAAAAACCCTATTATTTAGAGATCAAGGTCCGGGGGTTGGTTACGCAAAGGGAAGGTGTTAGCACCCTAAACGTCTATAGTACTCTATAGGAACTTCTTATTTTTAATTATCTTTATGCTAAATTGATTATTTGTTTGTAAATAAATGCTTAAGTGTAAAAAGATGAAAGTGATGAGTGAAAAGAAATATGTTTTTGTTATTTTGTTGATTTGGAAAGACAAAGTCTTCTGCCTACGTACCCGAGCGGGATCAAAATCACGTAGTTCGGGGTAAAAAGCCGAGTAATTTGTTTTGGTTGATTTTAAAGTTTTGAAAATGTTTTGAGAAAGATAAGAGGCCGAAAAGGCATAGAAGAAATAAAATGTGGGTTTGATTGATTTTAATTGAAGAAAAAGTTTGATTGATTAAAGATTGATTAAAATTTGATTAAGAAAGAAAATGCACTTGGTTTGAAATCCAAGGTTGATTTTTTGGGATTTTGATTATATGAAATGTTTTGATTTTTGACTATTTGACTTTTTTTGAAAATTTTGATTAATTCCTAAGGTCCAGAGCTAAAATATGCTGAGATAATCTAAAGCGCGCCGGATCCCTCAAAATGACGTTGGATCAAGTGAGGGTCCTTTTCCTCGGATACGGTCATTATTACATTTTTATCGTTTTAGACATAAAGCGGAATAAATAAATGTGAGTGTCGGTGCAATATTCTCATTTATATTTTACATTGTCCCTAAATACATTCTAATGAAATGAAAATGACAAAATAATAAATAAAAATAAAATTGCAAATGCATTAAAGTAAATATGCTAAAAGATAAATGAAGATGCATGAAATGTAAAACAATAAATAAATATGTTGCATAAAAAATATAAAGAAAATAAAAATGCATGAAATGAAAGACAATAAATAAATATGTTGCATAAAATGAATAAAGAAAATAAAAATGCATGAAATGCAAGACAAGAAATAAATATGTTGCATAAAATAAAAAAATAAAAAAAATGCATGAAATGCAAGACCAAAATAAATATGTTGCATAAAATAAATAAAAAAATAAAAATGCATGAAATGCAAGACATAAAATAGATATGTTGCATAAAGTAAATAAGAAAAATAAAAATGCATGAAATCGAAGACAATAATTATATGTTGCATGAAAGTAAAAATGCATGAAATGCAAGGCAATAAAATACATATGTTGTAGAACAATAAAAATGCATGGGAAATAAATAACAGCTTAAAAAAAATAAAAGTAAATGCAAGAAATGAAATGAAAATAAAAAAAAATGGAGAAAGGGGGAGATGCAGAAGCTGGGAAAAAGGGTGGAGAAAGGAAACAGAAGAGAGGAGGAAAAAAAACGAAGTGGGCCGAGCTAAGCCCACTGCCACTGGGCTGGCACGGTGGCGCATAAAAGAGAAAACTCAGAAGAATTTTCTCATTCTTCTTCTTTTTCCCTCTCTCTAACCTTCTTTCTCTCTAAAAAAACACTCTCACTTCTCTCTAAGTTTAGTTGCCGGAAAAACATTCTGGCGCGGTGGTTGGCCGACGGCTCCACCGTGCCGGAGCGATTTTTGCTTCCTCTTTTCAAAAGCTTTGATTTTTTAAACTCTCCTCTCCTCCCTCTTTGCAAATCTGGTCATAGTTTTCGAAAAAAAACTTCAAAAACGCAACAGATCTAGGTTTTAAAAATTTCGGTGAACTACCTTTTTTGTTTGAATTCTTGGTTTGGTTCGGAACTTGTGGTTATGGACTTGATGGTATGCTTTGGTTCGGCCTTGGTTTAGTTTTGTTTCGGCCTAGGCTTAGTTTGGATTGTGAGTTTTGTGTTGTTTTTGGATTTGGACTTGATTCGGTTTGGATTGTGAATTTTCGTTTTTGGTTGTGGATTTTAATGATTTGTGCGATTTTGAATGGTTTGAATTGGTTTGTTTTTGGGCTTTGTGATTCTGATTTGTCATTGTTTTTAGTTTTTGATGATGGTTGGTTCGAAAAAGAGAAGGGAATTTTTTAAGGTTTTTGGTTGTTTTTCTGGTGGCCGAAAACTGGATTTTGTGGTGGTTGTTGGTGGTTCACGGTGGTTTGTGTATTGTGACTCTGACTGATTCTTCTGACTGATTATTGGTACTTGGCTGATTGATTGGGATCCGTGAACAGTACCATTAATCGTACTATTTATAGGCCAAATTAGGGTTAAATGCAATTGGACAAAAATGCCCCCCCTGGGGTATGGACTGAAAATTGGACTACAAATGACTAAAATAAAAAATAAAAACTAAAAACAATAATAAAAATAAAAACGAAAATAATTAAAAATAAAAAATAAAAGACTAATAATAAGACTTAAAAATAAAATAAAAACAAAATAATAAAAGTAAAAGAAAGAAAAATTAATAAAAATAAAAACGGTCGCCTTCGAAACTAGCCAACTGATGACAAGAAGTAAAGGTAAAATGTCAGCTGTTCGGGTTATTGCCGAACTAGCCAACTGACGACAAGAAACAAAGGTAAATGTCAGTTGTTCGGATTATTGCAGAACTAGCCAACTGATGACAAGAAACAAAGGTAAAATGTCAGTTGTTCGGGTTATTGCCGAACTAGCCACTGATGACAAGAAACAAAGGTAAATGTCAGCTGTTCGGGTTGTTGCCGAACTAGCCAACTGATGACAAGAAACAAAGGTAAATGTCAGTTGTTCGGGTTATTGCCGAACTAGCCACTGACGACAAGAAACAAAGGTAAATGTCAGCTGTTCGGGTTATTGCCGAACTAGCCAACTGATGACAAGAAACAAAGGTAAAATGTCAGGTGTTCGGGTTATTGCCGAACTAGCCACTGACGACAAGAAACAAAGGTAAATGTCAGCTGTTCGAGTTGTTGCCGAACTAGCCAACTGATGACAAGAAACAAAGGTAAAATGTCAGCTGTTCGGGTTATGGCTGAACTAGCCACTGACGACAAGAAACAAAGGTAAATGTCAGTTGTTCGAGTTATTGCCGAACTAGCCACTGACGACAAGAAACAAAAGTAAATGTCAGCTGTTCGGGTTATTGCCGAACTAGCCACTGACGACAAGAAACAAAGATAAATGATGCACAAGCTATTCGTTTGAACTTCCACTTGGCAAAAGGACATAATAAAGGATGCACAAGCTGTTCATTAAAGAACTGCCACTTGGCGAAAAGAGGGTGACATCTCTGGACTAGACACACTGGGGATGACACTTGGGGAAAGAGAGGGTTACAAATTGTTCATGATTGATTAATATGAAAAGATAGTTAAAGCAAGACTCAGGGTGGTTAATGCAACCATGTATGAATGATATTGTTTGTATGTTGTATATGCATGAATGTGTATATGCATGAATGTATGTATGATAGTATGACTTGTATGACTGGTATGACTGATTAACTTGTGTTATTGTATGATTGATGAACTTGACGAAACAAGATTGGACAGGTAAGATGGAAAGTGGACCGACGTCGCACGGTAATCTTCATTGGGAATGATGCCATCAGGGCGTATCAAAACATTGACGGGGTAAAGCCCGACATATGCAACAACTGATGGGGAATAAACACTTCCTTGGGAAAGCGTGCTAATCTAAAAACCTGGCAGAAGAACCGGTGCTTCTGTGGTCATGCTTATCTTTTGTTTTTTCCTTGTTCTTGAATCCCTAATTTTTGCCTGGACCGCCTTTCAGGTTTTCAGCCCACCGGGAATATTTTATTTTTGTATGCCCCTAATTTTTGCCTGGACCGCCCTTTCGGGTTTTCGATCCACCGGGACCCTCATTTTTGCCTAAGCCGCCCTTTCGGGTTTTCGACTTACCGAGCTATTTTCTTTTTCTCTTTTTTTTTAAGCAATCGACCATGTTCAACCTGCAGAGTTTATCCGTTCTCAGGACAGCTGTTGACACACCCTTCACTTATTCATGAGTTCATAGAGAATGTGTTTGTTGTTTATGCTTTCCAAAAGACATGAAAAAAAGATTTATAATTTTTGAAAAAATATTTTGCTTCAAGTATTACCATCAAAAATAGAAGAAATTTTATAAACAGACTAAATGGGAATTCCAAATAAAAGGCACAGGCTCAAATTTATTTAATAGGGTGGTGGCTCGCCAATGGCGTGGCTCCACAGATCTGATAAAGTTTGGAAAATGGTAAATATAAGGGGAAGGTACATTGAACACAATAACCACTATTCTCCCCAACAACTTTGAATTAAGTGGATGCCCTTAATTTTTGCATAGATCGCCCTTTCGGGTTTTCGACCTATCAGGGTGATTGTTTTTCTGTTTTATGTCTCTAATTTTTGCCTAGACTGCCCTTTCAGGTTTTCAGTCCACTGAGACGCTCATTTTTGCCTAAGCCGCCCTTTCGGGTTTTCGACTTACCGAGCTGTTCTTTTATTTTTTAGACAAAGTATTTCTTGACTGCATCGGCGTTCACAGGACGGGGAAGCTCATCACAATCCATAGTCGTAAGCGTCATCGCGCCACCGGAGAAAGCTCTCTTGACGACATATGGGCCTTCATAGTTAGGCTTCCACTTGCCCCTGGAATCGGGTTGAAAAGATAGGATTTTCTTGAGCAAGAGATCTCCTTCTTGGAACACACGGGGACGAACTTTCTTGTCAAAAGCTTGCTTCATCCTCCTTTGATATAACTACCCGTGACACAAGGCATTCATGCGCTTCTCTTCAATCAAATTCAGCTGATCATATCTGTTTTGGCACCATTTAGCCTCTGACAACTTGGCTTCCATTAAAGTCTCATTGACGGAATCTCAACTTCTACGGGGAGAACAACTTCCATACCATATACCAAGGAGAAGGGGGTTGCCCCTGTTGAGGTACGCGCTGAAGTACAATATCCGTGTAAAGCGAACGGTAACATCTCATACAAGTCCTTGTAGGCGGTTACCGTCTTGTGCGCCATCTTCTTGATGTATTTTTTATTTTTTGTTCTTTTTTTTGTTTTTTTTTGTTTTTTTTTGTTTTTTTTTCTTGCTGTTTTTTTTTTGCAGCCTCGATGACACCATCCATCTAGGGTTTGTGAAGGAAAATCGACATGAAAAAGTGCAGCGGAAGTTTAAAATTTTTCGATTTCCTTTCCTTGGATCATTACGAATATTACATGAATCAGTGATAGAGTTGTTACCTCTTGTAGTGCAGAAATAGTTTCTTTGATCACAGCTAAGCAAGCATGCAAAGCCTCTACTCGTCCACACGAACGGCTTCCTCTGGTTCCCGGTGCTAGCCAAGCGATCAAAGGTTAGGGAGAGAAGTAGGGATTTCGGTTTAGCCTTTTAGGGTTACACGAAAATTGCATGTGCTGATTTCAGCACTAGAGCTCTATTTATAGAGCTCCTTGCTGCACAAAATCAGCCATCATTGTTGAGCTTCCATAAGCCCATTAACCCATCAGCTTCCGCTAACTAATTAGCGTCAATTGCTAAACGCACCCCATCATATAAGTATTACTTATATTTCTCCTTTTTACCGTTCTATTGTGTGTGACCCTATAGGTTCTTGCAACGTTGGCAATAATATTAAATCCTATATTTAATATTATAAACAGTGAGCGGTATCTAGCAACACATCACTGCTACCCAAGTGACAAGAATGTCAAGTGATCTGACGAAACCTTTCCATGATAATATCTATGTGTACAATTACTCCTTTGTCCTGATATCTTTATTGAACACAAGGCATAGTTTGCGTCACCCTTGTTTAGCTCAATATTTATATTTCTTGATCCCGAAATATACTGAATAACGAATAAGTCTAATATCGCATATTGACTTAATTCGGCATGGCCATGCATTTTTCCAGTCATATTTCATCAAGAGGCCTAAAGATATATCTCCTGTTATGAGGAGGGACAAATCCCATCTAGGACACTCATGTCCCTTAGCATGATTCGTCGAGTGCCCATTAACCAATGTTATAGTTATCTTGTTACAGATAACGTTTGAATGGCAATAAAACACTTGAGTCCACATCTAGGGATCACAGTGGTTTCAGGTCTAAGAGTGATATACACTATTATCATTATGAGAATAACTTATGAAGATTTCATAACATACTATGTAGTATTCTCACGATGGGTCAATCTAGTATAAATATTACTCCTAATACTCATACCTATGTATAGACTTAATATCTCATATTCATGACCCATGAGATATGGTCATCAGTCTACATACATAATAGTCTCCACGCTTTTTTATTATCCCAATTCATATTAAAGCTTGACTACGGATACATTTAAGAATAGTGTTCTTTCTGTTGATGTAATCTCATGATTAAGTCACACTTAATATTCCATCACATGAACCAACTATTCTAGGGACTTTATTAATCTTATAACAAGTGTAATAAAGAACGCCATATTTTATTTAATAATAAAAGCCATGATACATATGAAAAGTTTAACATAAACTATTGGCCTCTAGGGCTTACACCAACAATCTCCCACTAGCACTAGAGCCAATCAGGCATAGACCTAATACCCATAGATCTAGTATGACCATCATGCTTCTGTTGAGTTAGAGCTTTAGTCAGAGGATCAGCAACATTGTCTGATGTTGGTACTCTGTATATTTTCACATCTCCTCTATCGATGATTTCTCGAATGAGATGATAGCGCCTAAGTATGTGTTTGGATCTTTGGTGAGATCTAGGTTCTTTAGCTTGTGTGATTGCTCCATTGTTATCACATAATAATTCAATGGGATCCACAATGCTTGGAACTATACCAAGATCAGAGATGAATTTCTTGATCTAAACAGCCTCTTTTGCGGCATTAGATGCAGCAATATACTCGGCCTCAGTTGTAGAATCAGCGACTGTTTCCTGCTTTGAACTTTCCAGCTAACAGCACCGCCATTTAAGCAAAACACGTATCCAGATTGCGATTTGAAATCATCATGATCTGTCTGAAAACTAGCATCTGTGTAACCAATTACAGAGAGCTCTTCTTGACCTCCATAGATCAAGAAGGTATCCTTAGTTCTTCTCAAGTACTTAAGGATGTTCTTAACAGCAACCCAATGACTGTTACCTGGATTAGACTGGTATCTGCTCGTAGCACTTAAAGCATACGAGACATCTGGTCGAGTACATAACATAGCATACATGATAGATCCAATTGCGGATGCATATGGAACATTGATCATTCGATCCCTTTCTTCATCAGTTGAAGGGGATTGTGCCTTTGACAAACTTATACCTGATGACATAGGTATGAGTCCTTTCTTGGACTCATACATATTGAAACGTCTCAAGACTTTGTCTATGTATGTACCCTGACTTAAGCCAAGCAATCTTTGTGATCTATCTCTATAGATCCTGATTCCTAATATGTAGGAGGCTTCACCTAAATCTTTCATAGAAAAGCATTTCCCTAACCAAGATTTAATTTCTTGTAGTGTAGGGATGTCATTTCCGATAAGCAATATGTCATCCACATATAATACCAGGAATGAGACTATGATCCCACTAACCTTCTTGTAAACACAAGGTTCATCTTCATTTTTAATGAATCCATACTGTTGTACAGTTTCATCAAAACGAAGATTCCAACTTCTGGAAGCTTGCTTCAATCCATAGATTGATCGCTGCAATTTGCATACCTTTTGGATGTTATTAGGAATGCCAAATCCTTCAGGTTCTGTCATGTACACATCCTCAAGGAGATTTCCATTAAGGAAAGCAGTCTTGACATCCATCTGCCATATTTCATAATCATGGTATGCAGCGATAGCAAGTAAGATCCGAATGGATTTAATCATTGCGACTGGTGAAAAGGTTTCATCATAGTCTACACCATGAAGTTGTTTGAAGCCTTTAGCAACCAATCGTGCTTTGTAGGTGTTTACCTTTCCGTCCATTTCTGTTTTCTTTTTGAAAACCCACTTGCAACCTATAGGATTAATTCCTTTAGGTGCTTCAACCAAGTTCCAAACTTGATTTGTGTACATGGAATCCATTTTAGATTTCATGGCCTCAAGCCACTTCTCAGATTCAGGACCAGTAATGGCCTCTTGATAAGTCATAGGCTCATCTTGATCCATGAGCAATACGTCATTTTCTTCTGATATGAGATACCCATATCTCTCAGGTTCTTGACGTATCCTATTTGACCTACGTGGTTCTTGTGTTATTGGAGTAGGATTTTCTGTCACAACAGTTTGTGTATCCTGCTCTTGTTCCTCCATTGGCGTACTACTTTGTGGGTCTTGAACTTCTTCAAGATCTACCTTTTTCCCACTAATTTCTTTTGAAACAAATTCCTTTTCAAGGAATACTCCATTTCCAGCGACAAACACTTAGCCCTCAGATGGTTTGTAAAAGTAGTATCCTTTAGTTTCTTTAGGATATCCCACAAAGAAACATTTGTCAGATCTTTGTTCAAGTTTAGTGGACATTAGTCGTTTCACATAAACTTCACAACCCAAAATCTTTAAATGTTTCACATTGGGTTTTCGACCACTCCACATCTCATATGGTGTCTTTTCTATCGCTTTGGATGGAACATGGTTAAGTGTATAAGCTGCAGTTAATAAGGCGTGTCCCCAAAAGGAGTTTGGAAGATCAACATGACTCATCATAGATCGGACCATGTCTAACAAGGTTCGATTTCTCCTTTCGGAAACACCATTCCATTGTGGTGTTCCAGGAGGTGTGAGCTGGGATAAGATCCCACACTCTTTTAGATGATCGTCAAACTCTTGGCTCAAATATTCGCCACCTCGATCAGATCGAAGCATTTTGATTTTCTTGCCAAGTTGGTTTTCTACTTCATTTTGAAATTCCTTGAAGAAAGTAAATGATTCAGATTTATGTTTCATTAGATACACATATCCAAATCTACTAAAGTCATCAGTGAATGTAATGAAGTAATAAAACCCTCCTCTAGCAGATGTGTTTAGTGGTCCACATACATCAGTATGTATGGGTCCCAAAAGATCACTAGACCTTTCACCTGTTCCGGTGAATGGGGTCTTTGTCATCTTTCCCAATAAACAGGATCGACATGTCTCATATGATTCTAAATCAAAAGAGTCCAAAATTCCATCTTTATGGAGTTTGGAAATGCGATTTTCGTTTATATGGCCTAAACGACAATGCCAAAGATAAGTTGGATTCAACTCATTAGGTTTCATCCTTTTCGTATTTATGTTATAGATTGGTATATCAAGATCAAGAATATAAAGTCCATTACTCATAATGGCATTAACATAGTGAATATTATTCAAATAAATAGAACAACATTTGTCTTTTATTGTAAATGAAAAACCAGACTTGTCCAAACAAGAAACGGAAATAATATTCCTGCTAATTGCAGGTACAAAATAACAGTTCTCTAACTGTATTAAAAGACCACTAGGTAAAGTCAATTCATAAGTTCCAACAGCTAAAGCAGCAACCTTTGCACCATTGCCAACTCGTAGATCGATCTCCCCTTTTGCCAATGTTCTACTCGTTCTCAGCCCCTGCACATCAGTACAAATATGAGAACCACATCCAGTATTTAATACCCATGATGTAGAAGTAGACATATTAATTTCTATAACAAAAATACCTGAAGAAGTGGAAGCAACCGTTCCATTCTTTTTGTCTTCCAGATATTTTCGGCAGTTGGGCTTCCAGTGCCCGGTCTTACCGCAGTAGAAGCACTTGCCCTCCTTAGCCACACCTCCAGTAGGCTTCAAAGCTTTGGTTGATGGCTTAGCAACTGCTTTGCCTTTGCCATTTCCCTTAGACTTTTTTGGCTTCTTATTATGCTTTTTGACCTTTCCATTGTTAACCATCAAGATGGTCTTTCCCTTTCCCTTCATGTTCTTTTCAGCAGTTCTTAACATTGCTGCAAGCTGTGGAAGAGTTTTGTCCATGTCATTCATGAGGAAATTCATGACAAAGTGGCTAAAGCTTTCTGGCAACGATTGCAAGATAAGATCAATAGCAAGTTCCTGCTCAAGGGGTAAACCCAATCGCGCGAGGTTCTCAACGTACCCAATCATCTTGAGTACATGAGGTCCTACAGGACTTCCTTCTGACAGCTTCGTTCCAAAAAGGGCCTTGGAGACATCATACCTTTCATGCCTAGCGTGCTCTTCATAAAGAGTCTTAAGGTGTTCGATCATATCGAACGCAGCCATGTTCTCGTGTTGCTTCTGAAGCTCAGAGGTCATAGTTGCAAGCATGATGTAAGCGACTTCCACGGCATCATTGACATGCTTACTATAAGCATCTCTCTCAGCCCTGGGAGCATTTGCAGCTGGTGCCTCTTCAGGAACAGGTTCATCAAGCAGATACAGCTTTTTCTCATGTGTGAGGACAATCCTCAAGTTACGGTGCCAGTCTAAAAAATTTGTTTCATTCAGCTTATCCTTATCAAGGATTGATCGCAAAATGTTGTTTGAAGTGTTAGTTGCCATCTACAATTTAAAATATACAAAATAAGTATCATGAAAATAACATATTTAATTTGGCCTTTAATTAAATACGCTCCCACTATTTTATTCAAATCAAATGACCTTCAAACATTTAATTCGGAAAATCCCGTTGGAAGATTTTCTAGCGGGTTGAAATCCTTATTTCACCTTGTTTTGAGTCAGCTAGGGCTGATCACCCAAAACTCAGCTATTTAGGTTGGAACATTTCCAATTGTATCTCATACAACTTTCAAATCAATTGGGCGAGTAACTCTTACTCTGATCTATCATATAGATATTTCCCAATTCTTGCTTCTAAATTTATTCTAATCATATTAAAATTAATTTAGTTAAGTTAAACCCAATAGAATAATAATCGGGTAAATGATATTACCGCACCGCGACTTACAAACATAGAACATGTGCTTCACTAAGGCAGAACCCACACATTCGATATTAGTCTTGAAGGGTGTTATTCTTTTGGAAAGCATTAAACTTAATATATTACTTTGAAGGATTTTATTTAGTTTGATCTCACCTCACCACGGCTTATATATCATATATATTCGCACTCCAATCATTCAAGCATGCATAACAATTATACAAAATAAAAGTGACATGATTATGGCCTCCTAACACTATGATTCTCTCAAGCCAATGAAAGAATCTAAACTAATCCTAGAAACGACCTTGCTTCTCCAAGCTAGACTTCTAGGGCTAATCCAACGTCAATGGTCCTATTACCTCCTTGTATTCTAATTACATTACATATAAAGAAACTCGTTTTACATACGAGGGATTGGATGAGAAGAGAATGTACATATAGAATTCAAGATAGAGGCACGACACGCAGGCCGTATTTCAAAATCCAAAATAAAAGAAATAATAAGACTAAGGCCATAATCATTCACACAACAACAATAAAACACCTTTTATTATTATTAACACCTCATAATTAAATAAATTAAATTAAAATTCGGCGATTGATCACACTACGCAGATTAGTCGGGGGTTCCGCTGCCCAGTCAATATGAACGATTCACTTTGAATTAAGGTGCTGTAAAAATCGTGTCATGATTTTGCCATCGTGTCACGATTTTGTAGGCAGAAGCAAACAATTTGCTGGGCATAAAA
Organism: Medicago ruthenica; assembly: GCA_018208015.1. Taxonomy (NCBI): domain Eukaryota; kingdom Viridiplantae; phylum Streptophyta; class Magnoliopsida; order Fabales; family Fabaceae; genus Medicago; species Medicago ruthenica. The sequence goes on from CM031372.1 coordinate 36,567,227, forward strand.
TCGTGTCACGATTCTACAAATTGTGTCACGATTCTGAACCAGGTTTCAGCCCTTTTCGTAACCCTAATCATGACGGCACAACACTTGCGGCGTTATGAATCCCGTTGTAACAATATGATCACACCAATCAAAGTACTCTGATTGTTTATCCAATATGGAGATCGAACTTAGAATGCTTCACCTGATACGGTTCCGAAGCTCCAGTTTACAATCATCCAATATGAACAAATATCATCTGACTTAATTTAGTGAACGATCATCACGAGTATATCATATATACTTTTGTTACACAGAATTTATCAATCATATTTCTGTCGATATGGATAATCGAAAATATCGATGCTTCACCAGAATACGGTTCCGAAGCTTCAAACAAATCGAAAAGCCATGCACAGAAAAGTGATACGATTTAATTATGTGCGTATGTGATCGAGCAACACATCTCCGTCGATATGGATAATCGATATATTGATGCTTCACTAGATACGGTTCCGAAGCTTCAAACAAACCGAAAATCCATGCACGGAAACGTGATGCCTTGCCAATTTTAATTCGTCTTTATTATTTAATTGTGTTCGATTATGTTTAATCCAATTAAAACATAAAGCAGTAAACAAAACAATCTGATTCATGATTTCGTAATTGGCTCTGATACCACTGAAGGAAAATCGACATGAAAAAGTGCAGCGGAAGTTTAAAATTTTTCGATTTCCTTTCCTTGGATCATTACGAATATTACATGAATCAGTGATAGAGTTGTTACCTCTTGTAGTGCAGAAACAATTTCTTTGATCACAGCTAAGCAAGCAAGCAAAGCCTCTACTCGTCCACACGAACGGCTTCCTCTGGTTCCCGGTGCTAGCCAAGCGATCAGAGGTTAGGGAGAGAAGTAGGGATTTCGGTTTAGCCTTTTAGGGTTACACGAAAATTGCATGTGCTGATTTCAGCACTAGAGCTCTATTTATAGAGCTCCTTGCTGCACAAAATCAGCCATCATTGTTGAGCTTCCATAAGCCCATTAACCCATCAGCTTCCGCTAACTAATTAGCGTCAATTGTTAAACGCACCCCATCATATAAGTATTACTTATATTTCTCCTTTTTACCGTTCTATTGTGTGTGACCCTATAGGTTCTTGCAATGTTGGCAATAATATTAAATCCTATATTTAATATTATAAACAGTGAGCGGTATCTAGCAACACATCACTGCTACCCAAGTGACAAGAATGTCAAGTGATCTGACGAAACCTTTCCATGATAATATCTATGTGTACGATTACTCCTTTGTCCTGATATCTTTATTGAACACAAGGCATAGTTTGCGTCACCCATGTTTAGCTCAATATTTATATTTCTTGATCCCGAAAATACTGAATAACGAATAAGTCTAATATCTCATATTGACTTAATTCGGCATGGCCATGCATTTTTCCAGTCATATTTCATCAAGAGGCCTAAAGATATATCTCCTGTTATGAGGAGGGACAAATCCCATCTAGGACACTCATGTCCCTCAGCATGATTCGTCGAGTGCCCATTAACCAATGTTATAGTTATCTTGTTACAGATAACGTTTGAATGGCAATAAAACACTTGAGTCCACATCTAGGGATCACAGTGGTTTCAGGTCTAAGAGTGATATACACTATTATCATTATGAGAATAACTTATGACGATTTCATAACATACTATGTAGTATTCTCACGATGGGTCAATCCAGTATAAATATTACTCATTGTTGAGTCTTTTGTGTTGGCTGCATGTTTTGGCAAAACCAATGTATTGAATAGAAGCATCTCCATATTTGAAACATTTCTTCAGTTGCAAGTTTTGTGTTTTAAAGCCATTCAGAAGCAGAAAATGTCATCAGAAGCTGAATGCACTGTAGCAGTTCAGAAGCTAATTTCAGGTTCTGAAGCCAGCGTTGACTTTTGTTGACCACATCAGAAGCTGGGTTTTCAGATTAGTCTTTGCGCGTATCTTGGGAGATTTAGCAAGGAATTATGGTTGTTTAATAGCTTCTAGATTGCTGGTTGATTTGAAGAAGATTTTATTGAAGATTTGGTTCAAAGATATGAAATTCATATTTTCCTGTTATAATCTTTAAAAGATTCAGTACAGTTTTATTTGTTACATTATTGGACCAATCTTATTTCAGTAACAAATCAAATCAGAAGATTAGTTTTATTTTGCAAGACTGAAGGCTATATAAGGAGGAGGGCTGCTGCTATTCAAGACACGAATTCATAGAGATTAAGATCAGAGAATTGAGTCTTAGTTGTTTTTTAAGCTTTTGCTTTATTTTTGTACGCCACTCATATGCTTTGAGTTGGTTTAGGATTGTTATTGAGTTGTAATTCATTCTAAGCCTCTAGGTACGAATGAAGTTGTGTTTTTGAAGTTTTCTGAAAAACAGAGGGTTTTTGATTAAGGGTTTCAGTAACAGGTTTGTTACTTGAATAGGAAGTTAGTGGTCTCTAATACTCAACGTGTTGGGTAGAATTCAAGACTAGGAGGAAGTTAATTGCTTAGGCTGGGAACTGGGAGTCAGTGTCTTGAGTCATAAGGATTAATTCCTATAGTGGAATTCCTTCCTGGATTGGTATCCCCCAGAGTAGGAGGTGTTTACTCCAAACTGGGTTAACAAACCTTGTGTGTTCTTTAGCTTTCCTGCACTTTTTATTTCTGCTATTTATCTGCTTTAATTTGTGCTAAGTCATTGTTCAGAACCTGTTTTGGTTCAGAACCTGAAATCTCCTAAGTATTGCCTGGCCAGAATTTCAATTGGCATCAGAGCAGGCACCCTGCCTGTAATTTGGGTGAGATCCAGAGGACTTAATATCTGGCAAGCATGGATAGAGAAGGAGGCTATGTCAATAGACCACCCCTACTAGATGGCACAAACTATGAGTATTGGAAGTCAAGAATGTGTGCTTTTCTAAAGTCTATTGACAGCAGGCCTTGGAAAGCTGTGATTAAAGGCTGGGAACATCCTGTGTATACAGACAAGGATGGTAACAAGACTGAGGTTCTGAAGCCTGAGGAGGAATGGACCAAAGCTGAAGATGATCTGTCACTGGGAAATTCAAAAGCTTTGAATGCTATCTTTAATGGTGTTGATCAGAATATGTTCAGACTTATCAAACAATGTACAGTGGCTAAGGATGCGTGGGAAATTCTGAAGACCACTCATGAAGGAACCTCTAAAGTGAAGATGTCCAGATTGCAGCTGCTGACCACCAAATTTGAGAACCTGAAGATGAAGGAGGATGAATCCATTCAGGATTTTTACATGAATGTGCTGGACATGGCAAATTCTTTTGATTCACTTGGGGAGAAGATGTCTGATGAGAAGTTGGTGAGAAAAATCCTCAGGTCCCTACCCAGAAGGTTTGACATGAAGGTGACAGCAATTGAAGAGGCTCATGATATCACCACTATGAAGCTTGAGGAGCTGATTGGGTCTTTGCTCAACTTTGAAACTGCCTTTTGTAAACAGACTGAGAAGAAAGGAAAAGGTGTAGCTTTTAGTGTGAATTCTGAAGCTGATGATCAACAAGAATCTGAAGAAGATGACTTATCAGAAGCTCTTGTGTTGCTGGGAAAACAATTCAACAAGATTCTGAAGAATGTTAACAGAAAAGCCAAAGCCAAAGGTCAGAACTTCAGATTCAACAACAAAAAGCAACAAACTGATGAAAAGAAGACCAAGTCTGAGGATAAAAGTAACCAAGCTAAAGGTGTGCAGTGCTATGAGTGTGAAGGGTATGGACACATCAAGTCTGAATGTCCCACTTTTCTCAAGAAGCAGAAAAAGAGCCTAGCTATTTCATGGTCTGATGATGGTTCTGAAGATGATGATGTTAGTGAATCTGATATGTGTGATACTGGTCTGGTAGTGAGGTCAGGAGCTATTTTGAAGAAGGAAGCTGGTTTAGAGTCTGAGACTTTTTCAGAGTCTGACTCAGAGTCTGAAGCCTCATCTGTATCTGAAGTTGCTAAAACCTCATATGATGAGCTAGCTGACAACTATAGGAAGCTGTATAACAGAAGTGCTGAGGTTTGCAAACAAGTTTTGGATCAGAAGGAGACTATTCTTCAACTGGAGGCTGAAAAAGGAGAACTTCTTGTGCAGAATTCAGATTTGAAAGAAGAAGTGAACCAGTTAAATTCCCAACTTGAACATATGAAAAAGCAGGTTAGAATGACGAATACTGCTACTGATAAGTTGGAGGACATTTTGGGGAATCAGCAACAAGGAAAAACTGGCTTAGGTTTTGTTGATCAGACTCAGATTCCTAAACAGATGAGTTTTGTTCCTGCTAATCAAACTCATGATTCTATGGCTGGAACATCAAAGGAGAGACCTCAGAAGCAAGCCCAGATGCAAGGTCAGAAGCATATTCAGATGAGATCTCAAAAACTAGCTCAGAAGAGACCTCAGATGCAAGGGCAGAAGCATGTTCAGATGCTACCTCAGAAGCAACCCCAGAAGTACAACAAAAGAAGGAGGAATCATACATGGACCTGTCATCATTGTGGTAAGAAGGGACATATCAAACCTTTTTGCTTTAAACTGTATGGCTATCCTGAACACTTTCAATATAGAAGAGTGCAACCAGCTGCACCCAGACACAGTGTTCAGAAGGTGTGGAAACCTAAGGTTCAGAATGTAGGGCTGATTGCTCATACTTCATTAAGAGCCACCTCAAAAGAAGACTGGTATTTTGATAGTGGGTGTTCAAGGCACATGACTGGTGTGAAGAAGCTACTGAGCAATATCAGATCATACTCCAGAAGTTATGTGACATTTGGAGATGGTGTAAAAGGTCAGATTCTGGGAATTGGTGATTTGATCAGAGAAGGTCTGCCCAAACTTAATGATGTGCTACTGGTGGAAGGATTAACCTCTAATCTGATCAGTATTAGCCAGCTATGTGATCAGGATTTAAAAGTGAATTTCAACAAGCAGGAGTGTATTGTTACTGATCAGGATGGTAAAATTCAGATGAGGGGCTGCAGATCCAAAGACAACTGTTATTTGTGGGTTTCTGAAGAAGAAAGAAGTTTGACTTCTTGTCTTATGAGCTCAGAAGAAGAAGTCAAGCTCTGGCACCAGAAGTTAGGTCATCTGCATCTGAAAGGCATGAAGAAAATCCTAAGTACTGAAGCTATCAGAGGTGTACCTAATCTAAAGATCAATGAGGACAATGTTTGTGGTGATTGTCAAATTGGGAAACAAACAAGAAAGTCTCATCCCAGATTAGTTCACCAGGTAACTACTAAAGTACTAGAACTTGTTCATATGGATTTAATGGGGCCTATGCAAGTTGAGAGTATTGGAGGCAAGAGGTATGCTTTTGTAATGGTTGATGATTATTCAAGATTCACTTGGATCAGCTTTGTTAGAGAAAAGTCTGACACTTTTGAAATCTTCAAAGAGATGTGCATTCAACTACAAAGAGAGAAGGATAGTGGGATTATCAGAATCAGAAGTGATCATGGCAAAGAATTTGAAAACAAGAGCTTTTCAGAATTCTGTGCTTCTGAAGGTATAAAGCATGAGTTTTCTGCACCCATCACACCTCAGCAAAATGGTGTAGTTGAGAGGAAGAATAGGACTTTGGCAGAATGTGCAAGGGTTATGCTGCATGCTAAGAAGTTGCCATATATGTTCTGGGCTGAAGCAATGAACACTGCTTGTTATATTCATAACAGAGTTACTTTGAAGAAGGGTACTACATCAACTCTGTATGAATTGTGGAAAGGGAGAAAGCCAACTGTGAAATATTTCCATGTTTTTGGGAGCAGATGCTATATTTTGGCTGATAGAGAAAATAGGAGAAAGCTGGATCCTAAGTCTGATGAGGGCATATTCCTGGGTTATTCAGTAAACAGCAGAGCTTATAGGGTGTTTAATTCAAGAACTAAAGTTGTGATGGAGTCCATTAATGTGGTAATTGATGATCTGACTGCTGAGAAAGATAGAAGTGAGTCTGAAGTTGTTCCAGAGTCTGAACCATTAGAAGAACAAACTTCAGAAGCTGAAAAGCATTCAGAGTCTGAAGAAGCAGAAGATCAACCAGATCAAGTTCCAAATGGTAAAGGGCCATCTATTAGAATTCAGAAGGATCATCCTAAGGAGCTTATCATTGGGAGTTTGGATCAAGGGGTCAGAACCAGGAGATCAGAACCAGCTGCTACTGATTCATGTTTTGTGTCTAAGTTTGAACCTAAAAATGTGAAAGAAGCCCTGACTGATGAATTTTGGATTGAAGCAATGCAAGATGAGTTGAATCAATTCAAAAGGAGTGAAGTGTGGGATCTGGTTCCAAGACCTGAAGGGTTGAATGTAATTGGTACTAAATGGATTTACAAGAATAAAACAGATGAGAATGGTACTGTAGTCAGAAACAAGGCTAGGTTGGTTGCTCAGGGTTATACTCAAGTGGAGGGATTGGACTTTGATGAGACCTTTGCACCTGTGGCCAGACTAGAGTCCATAAGATTACTGTTGGGTGTATCCTGCATTCTCAAGTTCAAATTATTCCAGATGGATGTGAAGAGTGCATTTCTGAATGGATATTTGCAAGAAGAGGTATATGTTGAACAGCCTAAGGGTTTTGTGGATCCTAAGTTTCCAGAACATGTGTTCAAGTTAAAGAAGGCTTTATATGGATTGAAGCAAGCACCAAGAGCATGGTATGACAGATTGACTCAGTTTCTTGTGGCTCAAGGTTACAGAAAAGGAGGTTCTGATAAGACTTTGTTTGTGAAAGATGAAAATGGGAGTCTGATGATTGCTCAGATTTATGTGGATGATATAGTGTTTGGAGGGATGTCTCAGAAGATGGTCAAATTGTTTGTTCAGCAGATGCAGTCAGAATTTGAAATGAGCCTAGTTGGTGAGCTGACATACTTTCTTGGGTTACAAGTCAAACAAATGGAAGATACAATCTTCATTTCTCAAAGTAAGTATGCCAAGAACATAGTGAAGAAGTTTGGAATGGAGTCTGCTGCTCATAAGAGGACACCAGCTGCTACTCATTTGAAGCTAACCAAAGATGAACATGGAGTATCAGTTGATCAAAGTCAATACAGAAGCATGATTGGGAGCCTATTGTACTTGACTGCTAGCAGACCAGACATTACTTTTGCTGTTGGAGTATGTGCAAGATATCAAGCTGATCCTAAGATGAGTCATCTGACACAAGTTAAAAGGATCCTGAAGTATGTGAACAGCACAAGTGACTATGGAATCATGTATTCTCATAGTTCAAGTTCTGAATTGGTGGGATTTTGTGATGCTGACTGGGCTGGAAGTGCTGATGACAGAAAGAGCACCTCAGGAGGATGTTTCTTTTTGGGAAATAACTTAATTTCATGGTTTAGCAAGAAACAAAACTGTGTGTCATTATCAACTGCTGAAGCTGAGTACATTGCTGCTGGGAGTAGTTGTTCACAACTGGTTTGGATGAAACAGATGCTGAAGGAGTACAACTTGAAACAAGGTGTTATGACATTGTTCTGTGACAATTTGAGTGCCATCAACATTTCTAAGAATCCAATTCAGCACAGCAGAACCAAACACATAGACATCAGACATCATTTTATCAGAAATCTTGTGGAGGATAAAATCATTCAGCTGGAACATGTAGCTACTGAAGAACAAGTTGCTGACATTTTCACAAAGGCCTTGGATGCTAAGCAGTTTGAAAACTTAAGGAGCAAGTTAGGTGTGTGCTTATATGAAGAATTCTAGCAATTAAAGCAAACAGGATGTGAGGAAGATAGAGTACCTGCCAGCTTTGTTAGTACTAAGTGTGATACTGTCTCTGATACTAAGTCTGAAGTTCAAACTAGGACAGTAGTTGAAGTTGTTTGTGCAGTTTTTCTTCTCTATATGAAGGGTATGATTTGTCAGAATTTTATGGCTAAAAAGGGGGAGAAAATCTTATGCAATGTGTTGGCTCTGTTGGCTCTGATACCAAGAGTTAGAAGATGTATTGCTGCATTTCAGATAGATGTGTCTTTGATTCAGAAGGTGTTTTGCTCTAAAACCAAAGCATTATATGCAGATATGATCAAGGGGGAATATGTGTCTCAGGGGGAGTACAAGGTTGTTTTGATCCTGAGTGTTTTTGTGATCCTGAAGTGTGCCTCTGATATGCTCTGATACCATAAATTCAGAAGAAAGGGGGAGTTTGATGTATGCTGAGTGTATGCTGAGTTACAGGGGGAGTAGATGTGATGATCAGGAGTAGATCAGTAGCTCTGATACCTTGAAGTAGCTCTGATACCATGATTCAGGAGTCAGAAGCTGAAGCTGATGTTTAACATAGCTGAATCCGCTGCCTAAACTAATTGCTATGATGTATAATTGTGGAGTTCTTCATTGTTGAGCTGATTATAATGAAGATTGAAGGACTTGGATGGTTTTAGCCAAAAAATTTGCCAAAGGGGGAGATTGTTGAGTCTTTTGTGTTGGCTGCATGTTTTGGCAAAACCAATGTATTGAATAGAAGCATCTCCATATTTGAAACATTTCTTCAGTTGCAAGTTTTGTGTTTTAAAGCCATTCAGAAGCAGAAAATGTCATCAGAAGCTGAATGCACTGTAGCAGTTCAGAAGCTAATTTCAGGTTCTGAAGCCAGCGTTGACTTTTGTTGACCACATCAGAAGCTGGGTTTTCAGATTAGTCTTTGCGCGTATCTTGGGAGATTTAGCAAGGAATTATGGTTGTTTAATAGCTTCTAGATTGCTGGTTGATTTGAAGAAGATTTTATTGAAGATTTGGTTCAAAGATATGAAATTCATATTTTCCTGTTATAATCTTTAAAAGATTCAGTACAGTTTTATTTGTTACATTATTGGACCAATCTTATTTCAGTAACAAATCAAATCAGAAGATTAGTTTTATTTTGCAAGACTGAAGGCTATATAAGGAGGAGGGCTGCTGCTATTCAAGACACGAATTCATAGAGATTAAGATCAGAGAATTGAGTCTTAGTTGTTTTTTAAGCTTTTGCTTTATTTTTGTACGCCACTCATATGCTTTGAGTTGGTTTAGGATTGTTATTGAGTTGTAATTCATTCTAAGCCTCTAGGTACGAATGAAGTTGTGTTTTTGAAGTTTTCTGAAAAACAGAGGGTTTTTGATTAAGGGTTTCAGTAACAGGTTTGTTACTTGAATAGGAAGTTAGTGGTCTCTAATACTCAACGTGTTGGGTAGAATTCAAGACTAGGAGGAAGTTAATTGCTTAGGCTGGGAACTGGGAGTCAGTGTCTTGAGTCATAAGGATTAATTCCTATAGTGGAATTCCTTCCTGGATTGGTATCCCCCAGAGTAGGAGGTGTTTACTCCAAACTGGGTTAACAAACCTTGTGTGTTCTTTAGCTTTCCTGCACTTTTTATTTCTGCTATTTATCTGCTTTAATTTGTGCTAAGTCATTGTTCAGAACCTGTTTTGGTTCAGAACCTGAAATCTCCTAAGTATTGCCTGGCCAGAATTTCACTCCTAATACTCATACCTATGTATAGACTTAATATCTCATGTTCATGACCCATGAGATATGGTCATCAGTCTACATACATAATAGTCTCCACGCTTTATTATTATCCCAATTCATATTAAAGCTTAACTACGGATACATTTAAGAATAATGTTCTTTCTGTTGATGTAATCTCATGATTAAGTTGTGCGCACCCCGTTTTTTTCCTGAGAAAAAGACGCGCAAATCCTCCGAGGTCGTTCGTAAACGCTCGGAGGGCCTTTGTGAAGCCGCCACCAAAGTTTTTGTGTAAAGGGAACGTTGATAAACCCTTAAGTTTTTTTTTGTTTAAAGGGAAACAATAATAAAACCCTTTGACGATGAAGAAAGGATGGTCATCGCAACCATTGTCGGGTTCGGGAGTCGATTACGCAAGGGGAAGGTATTAGCACCCCTCACGTCCGTTGTACTCAACGGGAACCTTCTATTTGGCTAAAGCTTGAATTGTTTTTAAATGTTTTGCGCGCATGCTTATCCATGTCAAAAGAAAATATACTAAAAAAGGGGGGAAAAAAGATAAAAACAAACGAAAGAAAAGAAAAAAAAAGTTTTTATTATTGCGCTTGACGAGATGTCGATCTTGCTCCTACGTATCTCCCGGTAGTCGGAGAATTCAAAGCGTACGTAGTTCTTTGGTAGAAAAACGTGCGTGTGTTGGTTTTTTTTTTAAAATGGACGATGTTTTAACCGAATTCTTGCAATTAAAACGTAGCTTGTATGCTCGCGCTTGGGAGACTTATTAAGCGTTTGTTCGTGAATCGCACTAGAATTGTTAAAAGGTACGTCCGTTAGGGTAAAAGGTTCGAATTGGTCGCTATGGGACCGAGAGAGGTGCAATGGACTCATACAAGTCAATCATTGACCGAGTGGACTCTAACGAGTCGGGCGATTGTTCAATTGATCCACTGAGATCAAGAACATGTACAATGGACTCGAACGAGTCGAACATTGACCGAGTGACTCAAACGAGTCGAGGGATCGAATCTAATGGCCACGGGGGACCAAAAGGTTTGGATTGACCACAAGGGGCCAAGTTTTGGTTTGGTTGGGGTTGTATATATTAAAAAAGGGAATGACGATTGTCCGAACGACGAGACATACGTCACGCATTCGTACAATCGGGGCGATGGAGAGACATACGTCACACCATCCCTTTTTCATTCAAGTTTTTGGGTAGAATTCTTTTAGAAATCCCAAGGTATGTCAAAACATTTGGTTTGAAAACCCAAAATGGGAAGATTTAGCAATTTTGCTAGAAAACGCACAAGTTCGGCTCATTTTGCGAACGGTTTTGAAAAGCGAACAAATTTGGCGTATGTTCATGCTTGAGTTTTGAAAATCATGAATAATATTTATTGTTCAAGTTTTGATTGAAATGATGAACATAGCTTATTTGTTCATGCTGTTTTTGAAAGTTTTGAAACATAACTTGTTTTACAAGTTATCCACAAAAAGTCATACGAACTTGTGATTTTGTCAAGATTGTGCAAAATCCTTGTTATAGTTTGAAAAACATGGGTTTAAAAACTCTTAGGTTCTGAGCTCTTGGGCTAGAACCTCAAAAAATGGTCATTTGGACACCAAAACTCAGATTCTGAGTTCTGTCATGGTCGCACTGCGACCATGACTTCGCACTGCGAAGCATGCGAATTTTTGAGTTCAGAAGCTGTTTCTGAACTTTTGTTCAGAAACAACTTCTGAACACACTCAGGACCTTTTAAGTGAGTGAAAAACTTTGAGTTTTTGGGATGAAAAAGGCTGGACAAACCAGTTTTGGTGTTTTGAAAACCTTGGGATTTCTTTGAAATTCAAAAGGGGTTTTTTAGAACCAAATGGTTTTGAACCAAAATTGCTATGCAAACATAAATGAAAATGCAAAACAAAAGCTTGGAAACTTACAGAACTCCTTAGCAAAGCTCCAGCTGCAATGGATTTGATTTGGTTGAAGGTTCTTGCAAGAGGTTTGAATATTTGGTGATGGTTTTGAACTTTGTAATGCTTTGTGTTTGATTGGTTTTTCTCTGGTTGTTTGGCTGAAATGAGTAGTGTTTCTTTGCTCTCTTAATGCTCTATTTTCTGCTTTGTATTATGCTATGCAATTGCTGCATTTTCCTTTGCCTTGGGTCTCTATTTATAGGCCAAAATGCAATCTTAAGTAATGATGAAAAAATCCTAGAACCTAGCTGATTTGTGTGCTAAACTCAGGCTATTTGGCTTTGCATTTAATGCTAATGGATAGAGGCAACTCTGCCTTGTGCCAAAGGTTAAGTCTTTGACTGATTTCAGCCACAAAATCAACTAATTCTAGAAGGTAATGATGAAGAACAAAGCTGAATTGCAATTGGCCAAGCTTGGGGATCAATCCTTGCAATCTCAATGGTTGATCAATGAAAACGTGCACTGTAATGTGCAGAGATTGAGGGATGAAAAAGGCTATCTATGGCTGGTGTGAGGGGTGAAAAGCTGCTGCAAAAACAGGGTAGGCACTCATGGCTTTTCAAGTGAGAAAATCCAGCTAGTTTGACTGGTTTTGGGGAAGCAAGCAGGAGGAAAGTCCTCAAGCAGGTGGCTGGCAACCTTGGGGTGGTTAACAGGTCACATGGGAGGGGCTAGAGCTGCCCAAGGGCAAGCCCACTTGCTTGTCACATGCTAGGTTGGAAGAAAAAGCTTCCAACCTTGGCATTAATGGCAAGTCCTTCAACTCTGGTTTTGCTTGGCCCAAATAGCCATGAATGCTGCTTAAAATAAATATGGAAATGATATGCAACAAAATCTGGAATTAAATCAAAGAAACCAAAAATCTGCAGAAAAATCGCAGACTTCGCAGTGCGAAGTGAGCTTCGCAGTGCGAAGTCAGCATTTTTGAAATGTTGACTTTTTTGTTGACTTTTGTTGACTTTGACTTTTTTTTCCCTCTTTGATGATTTTTTTTTTATTTTTGTTTTAAAATGCTTAGGACAAAATTAGGGTACTACAGCTGCCCCTACTTAATTGGGTCTTCGCATAGAGTGCGTGAGTGCCGGGGGCATCTCACGAACTCTTTGCGAAGATCAATTAAGTAAAAAGAAGGACCCGAATTTTGTCCTTCGCGGAATGCAAATGCAATGGTTTGAAAAGGTTGATCGTATCCAGCTGCTAACACTGGAGGTAGATCCACTGGGGGAGGTGATCTTATCTAGGCACTTTCACTAGAGGTCGATACCTAAGCTAGGTAATCTTATTCAGGCACTTTCACTGAAGGTCGATTCCTAACGAGCTGTGATCTTATTCAGCCGCTAACACTGAAGGTCGAACACTGAGAGAGGTGATCTTATCTAGGCACTTTCACTAGAGGTCGATACCTAAGCTAGGTAATCTTATTCAGGCACTTTCACTGAAGGTCGATTCCTAACGAGCTGTGATCTTATTCAGCCGCTAACACTGAAGGTCGAACACTGAGAGAGGTGATCTTATCTAGGCACTTTTCACTAGAGGTCGATACCTAAGCTAGGTAATCTTATTCAGGCACTTTCACTGAAGGTCGATTCCTAACGAGCTGTGGTCTTACCCTAAATAGGTGCCCCTGGTTGAACTGGAAAACATGTTTGTATGATGCATGTTATGTAGTATGATATGCAATGATATGCGATGCAATATGATATGAGATAGACTCAAACAAAGATTCCTTCTGGGGAATTGGGGACAGTTAGTGAAGGAGGTTCACTGGGGAACGCTTATCTGACTGTTGATGGATGTTGGTAAATATGTGATATTCACTGGAGAATCCTTATTGAGGATGCATGACATGATTTATGAAATGCATGTGTATGAATGATTTGTATATGTATGCATGAATGAAATTGACATGATACATGAATTATGTTATGCATGATATGTGGGATGCTGGTTGGGTGCCGAGCAAAGTCGGTCTTGGTTGTGGTCGTGCCAACGATGATTGGACTCTCCTTTTTTTGTTTTGTTTTTTGTTGGTCGGTTTGGAAGGACAAGGTCCTTTGCCTACATACCCGAATGGGATCAAAACCGGTGTAGTTCGGGCTTAGCCCGAAGATTTGTGTGGGTTTGCCAATAATGATTGGACTTTTTGTTTGGTGTTGAGACTCCCTGGGGGGTGTCAATGAGGTTTGGCTCATGGGGATGTAAGGATTATTTTGGAAGCATGATCGATATCCAGCCTTGTTGTTTGGATGTTTAGGGTGCTTACTGGGGAATTTTGCTCCTCTTAACCCTTGGGGTTTTTGTGCTCCGCGTGCCGTGAGCTACGCACTTGCCTTTTGCTGAAGAGCATAAGTCCTTTGGTGCAAAATTTGGTGGGAATTACCGCAATTCCTTCGAATTTTACGAAAATTCAAATAAAACAACGCTTGTTTGCTTTTTTCCCTTTTCTTTTTTTTTTGGAAGAAATTTCTTTTGTTTATTTCCCATGTTTTAAAACATTTTCATCATGAATAAAACAAAATCTTATGTGCTACTGAGAACACAAAATAACAAAAGGAAATTTATTCAATGCAGATTTGACTTCTTAAATGGGTAAAAAATACACAAAGTGAGAAGTGAGATAGAGAAAGACAAGAAAAAAGAAAAAAAGAAAATTGTTGGTTTTGGCACAACACATGCTATTTCCTTATGACTTCGAGATTTTTTTTTTCGGAAGATGCTGACGAGACCGATTCTTCTCCTCTTGAATCTTGTCCGGAGCTTGGATGCTGCAGTCATTGCCTTTCTTCTTTTGTTAACCCCTAACTTTTGCCTGGACCGCTCTTTCGAGTTTTCAATCCACCGGGGTATATTTCCTTTTTTAATGTCCTTAATTTTTGCCTAGACCGCCTTTTCAGGTTTTCGATCTAGCAGGACGCTCTCTATTGCCTAAACCGCCCTTTCAGGTTTTCGATTTAGCGAGCTCTTTTTTTTTTCTTTTTTTTTTCTTCTCTTCTTAGGCATAATACCTCTTGACTGCATCGGAGTTTATTGAGAGTGGGAACTCTTCTCCGTCCATAGTGGTGATGATCAGGGCTCCGTCTGAGAAAGCTTTCTTTACCACGTACGACCCATCATAGCTGGGAGTCCACTTCCCTCGGGGATCTTTGTGGGTAGGTAATATCTTCTTGAGCACTAGGTCTCCTTCTTTGAACTCTCAAGGACGGACCTTCTTGTCGAATGCCCTCTTGAGCCTCCTTTGATAGAGTTGTCCGTGACATATTGCCGTCAGACGCTTTTCCTCTATGAGATTCAGTTGGTCGAACCTTGTTTGAACCCATTCAGCTTCCTCTAGCTTGGTTTCCATCAAGACCCTTAACGAAGGAATTTCCACCTCTACGGGGAGCACAGCTTCCATGCCGTATACTAGGGAGAAAGGGGTTGCCCCAGTTGAAGTGCGAATGGCTGTTCTGTAGCCATGTAGCGCAAAGGGAAGCATCTCATGCCAATCCTTATATGTTGTTACCATCTTTTGGATGATCTTCTTTATGTTCTTATTGGCTGCTTCTACCGCACCGTTCATCTTTGGTCGGTAAGGGGAGGAATTATGGTGCTCAATCTTGAAATCTTTGCACAACTCCTTCATTGTCTTGTTGTTTAGGTTTGCCCCATTATCGGTGATGATTTTGTGGGGAGTGCCGTAACGGCAAATGATTTCCTTCTTGATGAATCGGGCTACCACTTGTTTGGTTACGTTTGCATACGAAGCTGCTTCTACCCATTTGGTGAAGTAGTCGATGGCAACGAGGATGAAGCGATGTCCATTTGACGCTTTGGGCTCGATCATTCCAATCATGTCTATGCCCCACATAGAGAATGGCCAAGGTGAAGTCATGACGTTCAGTGGAGTAGGTGGCACATGCACCTTGTCGGCGTAAATCTGGCACTTGTGACAAGTCTTGGCATAGTGGAAACAGTCAGCTTCCATGGTTAACGAATAATAGCCCGCCCTTAAGATTTTCTTTGCCATTGCATGCCCATTGGCATGGGTTCCAAAAGATCCCTCGTGGATTTCTTTGATGAGCATGTCCGCTTCATGTTTATCCACACATCTGAGCAGGACCATGTCGTAGTTTCTTTTGTAGAGGGTATTTCCACTGAGGAAGAACTGGGATGCCAATCTTCTGAGGGTCCTCTTGTCGGTGTGTGAGACATTTTCTGGATACTCTTGCTCTTCGAGGTATCGCTTGATGTCGTAGAACCAAGGTTTGTCGTCAAGTCCCTCTTCGACTGATGCACATACAACTGGTTTGTCTCTACGATCCATCCTTATGATTGGTGCTTCGTTGTAGAAATTTACTTGGTACATTGATGATAATGTAGCCAAAGCATCTGCCACCTGGTTTTCTTCTCGAGGTATGTGATGGAAGTTGATTTTATCAAAATGCTTAATCAACTCTACAACCCGGGCTCGGTAGGGAATTAAATTGGGATGTTTTGTTTCCCATTCTCCTTTGACTTGATAGATGACTAAGGCTGAGTCACCGTATACTTCAAGGTTTTTGATCCTTAGATCAATTGCTGCTTCGAGGCCTAGGATACATGCTTCATATTCTGCCATGTTATTGGTGCAGTCAAAGCATAATCTTGCTGTGAATGGCTGATATCCATTTCTTGGGGAGATTAAAACTGCTCCGATACCGTGCCCCATGGCATTTGAGGCGCCGTCGAAAGCAAGCTTCCATTGAGCACTAGGTTCTGGCCCTTCATCATCGCTTGTGGCTTTTTCGTCATTCAAAGCTACGACATCTTCGTCTGGGAAGTCGAATTGTATGGGCTGATAATCCTCCAATGGTTGGTGAGCAAGGTGCTCGGATAAAACACTCCCTTTGATGGCTTTTTGAGCAACATATTGGATGTCGTACTCAGACAGCAGCATTTGCCAACGTGCTATCTTCCCTGTGAGGGCAGGTTTTTCGAAGATGTACTTGATGGGATCCATTTTTGATATCAACCAAGTTGTATGGGTTAACATGTATTGCCTTAGGCGTCGAGCAGCCCATGCTAAAGCGCAGCAAGTCTTTTCAAGTGAAGTATACCTTGTTTCACAGTCGGTAAACTTCTTGCTTAGGTAGTAGATTGCGTGCTCTTTTCTTCCCGTTTCATCTTGTTGTCCTAACACACAACCCATTGATCCTTCAAGTACGGTTAGGTATAAGATGAGGGGTTTACCCGGAACCGGAGGTATTAAAATTGGTGGTTCTTGCAGGTATTGTTTGATCTTGTCAAACGCCTCTTGGCAATCCTCATTCCAATGAACGGCTTGGTTTTTCCTTAGCAGTTTGAAGATTGGTTCGCAGGTAGCTGTCATATGTGAGATGAACCTGGCGATGTAGTTCAATCTTCCTAAGAAACCCCGGACTTCTTTCTCGGTATTTGGCGCTGGCATTTCTTGGATGGCCTTTACCTTATCGGGATCCACTTCAATACCTCTTTGGCTGACGATGAAGCCCAATAACTTCCCGGATCTAACGCCAAATGTGCACTTGTTAGGATTTAAGCGCAGCTTGAATTTTCTTAGGCGTTCGAAAAGCTTTTGTAGGTGGACTAGATGATCCTCCTCTGTTTGGGATTTGGCAATCATGTCGTCGACGTAGACCTCAATTTCCTTATGGATCATGTCATGGAAAAGAGTCACCATTGCTCTTTGGTATGTTGCTCCGGCATTTGTTAATCCGAAAGGCATTACCTTATAGCAGAAAGTCCCCCATGGGGTGATAAATGTGGTTTTCTCCATGTCCTCTGGAGCCATCTTGATTTGGTTATATCCCGAGAAGCCATCCATAAAGGAAAAGACTGAGAATTGGGCTGTGTTGTCCACCAATATGTCGATGTGTGGTAGCGGGAAATCATCCTTTGGGCTTGCTCTATTCAAGTCCCGATAATCCACACACATTCTCACCTTGCCATCCTTCTTCGGAACTGGCACAATGTTGGCAACCCATGTTGGATACTTGGTTACAGCTAAGAAGCCGGCATCGAATTGCTTTTTGACCTCTTCTCTGATCTTGAGAGCCATATCGGGTCGAGTTCTTCTCAATTTCTGCTTTACTGGCGGGCATTCCGGCTTGAGTGGCAGCTTGTGTACAACGATGTTAGGGTCTAAACCTGGCATGTCTTGGTACGACCAAGCGAATACGTCCACGTACTCTCGCAGAAGCTTAATCAACTTTCCTTTCACATCCTCGTGCAGGGAGGCTCCTATCTTGACCTCTTTCTTATCCTCTTCGGTCCCCAAGTTGACCTTTTCAACTGATTCTTGGTGAGGTTGTATTACCCTATCCCCTTGATTTGCAAGTCTGGACAATTCTTCAGGCGGTTCATAATCGTCCTCTTCATCATCTTCCGTTTGATTAATCGGGAAATCGAAGTCATAAGGGTTTAAGGCAGTGTTGTTTTTGGAGGGTGGATGTGTAGATCTGCATGAGTATGATTTTTTTTAGGCTTTTTGTAGAAATTTTTTTTTAAAACAAATGCAAAAAGGAAAAAGACTCAAATGAACATAAAAGAGTGTTTTTATTCATGATTGCAAATAACTTTTAAAACATGGGGGCCCCACACGACTAAACATTTGCCTTGGGCAGAGCTAAATGATTTTTTTTAAAAGTAAAAAAAAACAAACAAAACATGGTTTATTACTTGATCCTGGTAACGATCTCGGGAATTGCGATAGCCCTCCAATTGTTCAAAGCTTCATCCGAAGCGTAACGGTACACCAAATCAGGCACGTCTTCATCTACGTCTTCGAGTAGAGCCACTTGCTCTTCATGGATAAACCCCGCACTGATGAATGTTTCTGAAATGGGGAGGATCCCTTGCTTTGGAGGCTTTGAGAAAGTTTCGGCTGATGGACGATACCCCAACCCGAAGCGATTCTTCTTCTCCGGTATGTCCACTAACTTGCCCCATCCGGTAGGTCGGCTTTCTTCTAGGGCCTCTCTTATCGCCCTCCACGATGACATGGCTGTCCTAGCCTCTTCTTTGGGCTTCGAGCTCAATGTCACGACATTCGCCACTTCCAAAGATTGGAATGGGACATCCACAGCTTCTTCATCCGTTTCTATATAACGGAAAGATGAGAGATGGCTTACCATCATGTCCTCTTGCCCGGAAACTACAATCATTTGGTTATCAATGATGAACTTCAGTTTCTGGTGCAAAGTAGAGGTAATGGCTCCGGCCGCATGGATCCATGGTCGTCCGAGAAGACAACTGTATGTTGGATTAATATCCATGACTTGGAAGGTTATGGTGAAAACCTTAGGCCCGATTTGGACTGGTAAGTCGATCTCCCCTATGACGGCTCTTCTTGACCCATCGAAAGCTTTTACGACCAAGGCGCTGGGCTTCATTACTGTCCCTTCACATGATAGCTTGAGGAGGGTAGTCTTGGGCATGACATTCAATGATGACCCCGTGTCCACTAGCACTCTTGAGAGGATGTGGTCCATGCATTTCACGGAGATATGTAAGGCGCGGTTATGAATGTGCCCCTCGTCGGGTAGCTCATCGCCATTGAAACCCAAGTACCTACTTGAGGTAATATTTCCGAGAACTGGTCCACAGGAATGTCCTTGGTGACATGTGCCTCACTGAGGATCCGCAGCAGTGCTTCTCGGTGTGCTTCCGAGCTTAGTAGTAAGGATAGCATGGAGATCTTGGAGGGAGTTTGACCTAGCTGGTCAATGATTTTATACTCGCTCTTTTGGATTATCCTTAGGAACTCTTCGGCCTCTTTTTGCGGGATTGTCTTTTGAGAAGGCCCCGCTTGGTTCTCTTCTTCCTCCACGCTCTTTTCTTTGAGCGGCTCCTTTGGTAGTACGGCTGGCATCTTCCCGAGTTCTTTCGGAGCGAAGACTCTACCACTTCTGGTTATTCCTCCAACACCGGTAATGTTAGTGATGCTGGGCTCAATTTTGGCTAGTGGTTTTCCTTCCACATAGGCCACAGGTTGGTAATTCCACGGTACCCTCTTCGTGCTTTCAAAAGAGAAGGGTGCAGGTACGTGGAATGTTATGGGTTGTATTGGCCTTGGTACCTCTCTCCTTTGGTATGAGATTTCGAGAGGTTTTGGGTTGTTAGACTCTAAGGTGGCAACGTCCGTGCCCTCCTTTATATAGCCAATTTGGATCCAACCTTGGTCCATTAGCTCTTGAAGACAGCTCTTCAACTCTTCGCACTCGTTCGGGTTGACCTTGCAGGCTTCACAGTTGGCGTGCATTTCCTCGAACAATCCAAAGCCGGTTAAACGCTCCCTTATGGTTGACAGGGGAGTCTTAACATTGGCTACTCTTTTGACTGGACCAAAGTCCTCTTGTTCCTCCACCGCATTTGCAGAGGGACCCGCATGCCCCGGCAATGGGTTATTCTTTACATTGGGGTTTTCCTCTTTGAAGGACAACAGCTTCTTGTCAATGAGATCCTGCACCTTGTGTTTGAAAACTCTACAGTTCTCGACATTGTGCCCCACGGTTCCTGCGTGGTAGTCACATTTGGCATTCGCGTCGTACCAATGTGGGTACGGTGGCGACATTGGTGGTAGTAGTCTTGTCTCGACCATACCCTTTTGGATTAAGTATGGCAAGATTTGACCATAAGACATAGGTACAGGATCAAACTGCCTATTATAATAACTGTTCCTCGAGCTCGCTTGATTCCTTGATGGGTACCCGCCTTGTTGTTGTTGCTGTTGATTTTGAGGCAATACTACCGATTGTCGAGGTGGAGTTGCGGGAATCACTTGAGGTGAGTAACGCCCTTGAGTCGTTGCTGCTGCCACATAAGGATAGTGGTAGTGAGGCATTTGATTTAGCGGTGGGCAAGATGGTTGTAACACCCATACTAACATTAACTAGTATATTAGCATGTGCGTTAAACTGATACTGGATACATTTAAAAATTTCAATAATAAAACTCATACATCACAAATGAAAGAATACATATTACTCGTTGTACAAATAATCCAATATTTATACAATGCTTATACAAATGTCCTTTAAGCTTCTGAGCTGGTACACAACGAGCAACTGTACTCCATCCAGCACCTCTGCGAAGATCTTCGTCACGAACCTCTGGTTAACATGTAAACCTGCACCAGAAGGAATGGGATGAGACATAATGTCTCAGTGAGCTCTACCCAACCTACTGTTTGGCAACCACAGGGAACCTAGGGTCGCCATGCCTACCTTGGCAATTTAGGGGAATTCTAGAATCGCCAAGTCTTTAACCTGCCTATGACTATAACTATGATCTGGCTTTAACTATAACTGTAGCTTCCTATGACTATAGCTTAGTGGTTGAGGGGAAACCTAGAACCACATTCTGTTAACTGTCCATAACTCTAACTGTAGTCTGCCTATAACTTTAACTTAGTGATCGAGGGGAGAACCTAGGATCACTTTCTGATAACTGTCTATAACTATAACTATGACTATAACTGTAACTTTGACTTTAACTGTGAAACATAAAACATATAACAGTTCTATAGCAGTTTTATGTTAGCTGTTAGCGTTGAACAAGCAATTATCTGAGTTCATTTTACGGAGGGCACCCCGGGTGGAGCAACCCCGAGATACGTCTCCCTATAAACCGGTGAAATTCCTATCATATCAGGCTAACACCGGACTCCCTATGAAACGTGTGGACAACCCTCTCGGTGAAGTCCCATCCGGCGAATCCCGGAGTCTGATGAACACGCCCTATGACTGTGAAACGTGCAAGCACGCCAATATCTTTGATCTTTAATTCTTTAACTTTGACATATAATCATATAATCAATACTATGAACGTATAGCATCCTATGACATATAACCTATGATTCTTGGCTCATCGTTCTCATGAGTCATCTATGATTGTTGTAAAACCAACTCTATAAACATATCTTTAACTATGATTGATAAACTTTCCCATGCCTATGCATTTCAAAGGAACATTTATATGACTTTGTTCACCTCTTTAGGCTCTCTAATTATCAAACTATAAGCCTTCCCTAATGATCTAATCATGTTCTAAGGGATAGGTCCTTTAACGTTTAAAAGAGATACATAGCCTTTACACATTGCTTAATGAGTTTGGGATAGCATTGGATGGCTGAAATGGTGCAAGAAAAGTGAAAGAATTTTCATGTTCTGTCCCTGCCAAAATCGTGACACGATTTTGGAATCGTGTCACGATTCCATGCCCAGAATTCGTGTTTTGCACTGCCTATAAAATCGTGACACGGTTGTAAAATCGTGACACGATTTTACCTGCAGTTGGACAGCATAGGGCAATTTCAAAGCATAATTTCCACCATTTTTTGGCACAATCAATCATACCCAAACATCATACAGCTTATGGCATATTTCTAAGTCCTATAAACAACTTGTAACATGTTTAAACAAGGAAAACCATCCAAGGGAAAATAGGGTTCTATGAATCACATCAATTGATCATATAACTATAAATTCAAAACTTAAGCAAGGAGGGTTCTAAAACCCACTAGGAGCTCACCTTAATCAAGATTTGGTGCTGGTTTGCTTGCTTCCAAAATCCTCAAAACCCTAGCTCATAACCCTTCCTTTCCTCTTGCTTTTCTTTAACTTTTCTCTTGCTCCAATCTTCCCAAAGCCTTGCTTGCAACACAAGAATTTAGGTAGGAGTTTGATTCTTTAAAAGGGTGATGATTTGATGATGAAGAGGATGAAGATGGGGGACGAAAAAGAGAGAGGGAGAGGGAGTAACATTTCAGATTTGTGAGGGAAAGAAAATGAGTAGAAACTTGGCCAAAATTCATATTTATCCAATAAGCCTTTTCCTCTTATTTACAACTATGCCACTTCTCTTATTACCACTTTGCCATTGCTTGCAAACGATGCTTCTAACGCTTATAACTGATACTTCTAAGCGGGATATTACACTCTACCCCCCTTAAAGAAATTTCGTCCTCGAAATTTAGAAAATCCTTATGAGATCCTGAAGGTTAAATCCTTTCTACCTCTTCCTCTACTATGAAAATCTTCAATTCTATTAACTTATTTGAATTTCATGGCAACTCCAGGGTCGGACATATAGATTAATCACGTACCCTGATCAAACCATACCGGTTAAAACTTGTTCTTTAGCCATGATTTCCATTTCTACAAACCAAAACGTATGACAATTTCTTTCCTATAAAGATCTGATGCATGTTACATAACTATCACTTGCTAAGACGTATGGTTATCTGAACCAGCATATCCATATTATCAGACTATGTCCTCTATTCGACATATTCCTTGTAAATCCAAAGTAAAATTATTAAACCTTTGATTTCCTTTACTGAACTCTATCAATTTTTCTTTAATTGACCATTCCATGTTACCCTGAAGATGACAAGTCATTCTGTTTTTCCTCAATTATTTCAACTTTCCGAGGAATCTATTACATTACTTTTAGTTCAAAGAACTTTTGTCTTTAACTTCGCCTCGCAAGACGACCTTTTACTGTTACATTCGTATCATCCTTCACATAAATTTATTCTTACACTGGAAAGTATCTGATATCGAGTATTCTCAAACGGAATTGAAATCTATTACAACTACCTCCACGATTCAAATTCAAAGTGGTGGCTGAACTTATGGTTTACATTCCTTTCTTTCAGTTGTCCTGGTGTAGCTATTATCACAATCATGAGCATTGCTCACATTCCCACTGCGGGAAACTTTAAACTCTAGAAATCACATGAGTCACTCATGCTCCGATGGTCTTAGGAACTTTCTTCTTTCCATGACTCTGACAATCTTGCATCAATCAAGATATTCCTTACTCAGGGGATTAATATTTTCTTTACCAATCAACTCAACTTATGAAAGTCTAATACAAGTGACGGGTGGCATAAGCCGTCTCACATATCATCATATCATATAATCCATAGCGTATAGCTTCCATACATGATCGAGTACATGTACACTACTATCGGGTACACAGTACACCGCTTTATCATTGTCCAACTACGGGACATCATACTTAGTCAAAATATACTTGAGACGAAGCCACGCCATCTAAGGTCACTCTTCTTGCTCTTAATTCATTCTTGTATCCTTTAAACATTCACAATCCCATAACGTAAGTTATGGTTACATTCCGTTGTCGTAATAACTTACTTGTCAAAAGACATTCTCTGTTTTCGAAAAGAAAACTCTATCCTGATCGCTGTCAGAACAGCACGTTAAAACTCTTAATCCTTTATTTCATAACTTTAATTCACGTATCCTTTTACTGTAAACTATGAGAAATCCTCTGATCCGTGTAAAACATTTCCTTCCTTTAACTATTAATATTAGGTTCAAGAATTTCTGAACTCCTCTACTGAGATTTGTTCGGTAACAACAAACCTGTTCTGCTTAAGACTTTCTTGTTAAAACATTTCCGACTGCGTACAACGGTTACCGATACATGTCACACGACTATAACTATATTACACTACTGTCTAAGTAGCATAAACTCTGCCTGATCAGTATACATAATACTAATCATAACCTGTTACATGCCTGTTACATGCGACATGCTAGCATAACGTGGGTACGATGCGGAATAACTGTATGCCACAACATAATTCTTCTTTAGTTAAACTTACTATTCAAATTAACTTTAAGTTACTGAGCTAAACAGATAGATCACCGTATAAAATGTGACCTCCTTCGCTATGTACTTATTTTACTGTAAACACATCCTTTCAAGTTATCAAACTGCTTCGATTCTCTTATCCCATGAGTTTCGAGATCTGAAACATCCCTCAACTATTCTATTAAATTTCCGTAGAACTGATGATAAGTTCAAGTCATCATTACTTACAATCATTCTGTAACTTGAAAATTAATCTCTGAATACCTTTCTTGTATTTCGTCTGGCAAGAACTTCACAGCATCCTTTTCCTCTAAACTTCAGCATTTGAATTGTTCATTAGCTCATCCTTTGACTACTTCTCCGCTGCGCAACTCTGATTTAAACAATTCACCTTGAGATAGAAGTAGTACACCACTATTACCATATAAAATCTCCTTGGCCAATCCTTTGACTTTATAACTTTGTAGTTACCATACTTAACCGTCTTACATTATAATTTCTCTTATGGTTTAAACCACCTGTTAAACTTACTGATTGCTCGACGCTTGGCTTTACTTTTCTTTTCAAACATAAACGAAATTCTTACTTTCACGAAACACGCCGAAACCTGTGAACAATTTTTAACAATAAATACGAGCCCAACGATGCTCCTGTTAAAACAACTTAAGTTCATACCTTATTCACTTGTGGTAACTTCTAGAAACATTCTATGACTTCCGGAAATTCTCGTCTTTCATATAATTAATCGATTAATGAATCGAGTCTCATCCTATAATCATTCGTAAGGATTTCACATCCACAATCCTTTTCCAAGACAACTTAGGTCCACATAATTCTATCGTATCTCTTTGTTACTCCTTGGGTTCTCTGGAATAATCCGTCTGGATAAAACTCAACTTTTACCGGCTCTCCTGTAAATTCAAACATATGATACACCTCTTCGAGTACCCGATTAATAAATCTGTAAGCTTCAATACTTAACATTTTCCATTGAATCCTTCCTATAACTTATTACTGTATCTACAATTTCATTCTAATCTTGTTATCTGAACAATAGTCCAATGTCTTCTCGACCGTTGCCCTCTTCATGGTTTCGAACAACCCAACGGTATGTATTTTCTACCATCTTTAACATTTACCAACATAAGGTAATCTTTGTCGACTTACCGAAAACTTGTGTAAGGAGCCCATTAAAGATAACATAGAACTCCTTAACATTAACCGTAGCTTTGACTATGACTCGTACGTTAGTGACGATCTTCCTGCTTAATCTTCGAAACCGGTCTACTATAATCTGCCAACATAAGATTCAATCTTTAATCCATACCCTTTCCGGGGGTTTCCTTTACTTATCGCTACACTCGCATTCTTCATACCAAGCATCCTGGTGCCCCATAATAAAGGAAGATAATTTATTTCATCCATTCAATATTTCGCTTAATACATAAATAAGTCTCTTACATATCGGATATCAAAATCTCATCCGGTCAAGTGCGCAAGTCCTTCCATTCTTACACTCTTTACCCTTACTGACAGTCCAGAGCTTCCAATCGTTAACTGGTCATTCCTTATTCCAAGTCGCTGGGTTAGGTATCACAATCCTTTGCATCTGCAGCCCAAAATTAAAACTCTAATTTACAATTCACTTTAACTTTCCAAATTTCGGTCCCCGTTAAAATTCCAAATCATTCTTCGGAGTATTCTATAATCCTTTACTCTACACACTCCCCGGAGAAAGTATCGCTCAAGGATGCGTCCAACTAGTTAAGGTACTTGACCCTTCTCTTAAATAACTCTTATAATCCTGAAACTATGCCATTAACAGGCTCAATCCCTTCACTGTTAGAGAATCATCCTTTGACATTAAATACCTCGCCAATCTCCGTCTTAAAAATCTGACGTCTGAACCTTCACCCTTCGTACACTTCTTTCCTCCTTGGTCACATTCAGCTCTCGGATATTTGTCCTAACTGTCATATACTAGACTGAGTTGATCAGGCTCAACTAGACATGACCTTTAGAACAACATCTGGAACCCAATGATTCCACTACTTTTATTGAATCTTAAACGACCCATGGCACGGTCTGAATCGACCTGCTCTGATACCAATTGTAACACCCATACTAACATTAACTAGTATATTAGCATGTGCGTTAAACTGATACTGGATACATTTAAAAATTTCAATAATAAAACTCATACATCACAAATGAAAGAATACATATTACTCGTTGTACAAATAATCCAATATTTATACAATGCTTATACAAATGTCCTTTAAGCTTCTGAGCTGGTACACAACGAGCAACTGTACTCCATCCAGCACCTCTGCGAAGATCTTCGTCACGAACCTCTGGTTAACATGTAAACCTGCACCAGAAGGAATGGGATGAGACATAATGTCTCAGTGAGCTCTACCCAACCTACTGTTTGGCAACCACAGGGAACCTAGGGTCGCCATGCCTACCTTGGCAATTTAGGGGAATTCTAGAATCGCCAAGTCTTTAACCTGCCTATGACTATAACTATGATCTGGCTTTAACTATAACTGTAGCTTCCTATGACTATAGCTTAGTGGTTGAGGGGAAACCTAGAACCACATTCTGTTAACTGTCCATAACTCTAACTGTAGTCTGCCTATAACTTTAACTTAGTGATCGAGGGGAGAACCTAGGATCACTTTCTGATAACTGTCTATAACTATAACTATGACTATAACTGTAACTTTGACTTTAACTGTGAAACATAAAACATATAACAGTTCTATAGCAGTTTTATGTTAGCTGTTAGCGTTGAACAAGCAATTATCTGAGTTCATTTTACGGAGGGCACCCCGGGTGGAGCAACCCCGAGATACGTCTCCCTATAAACCGGTGAAATTCCTATCATATCAGGCTAACACCGGACTCCCTATGAAACGTGTGGACAACCCTCTCGGTGAAGTCCCATCCGGCGAATCCCGGAGTCTGATGAACACGCCCTATGACTGTGAAACGTGCAAGCACGCCAATATCTTTGATCTTTAATTCTTTAACTTTGACATATAATCATATAATCAATACTATGAACGTATAGCATCCTATGACATATAACCTATGATTCTTGGCTCATCGTTCTCATGAGTCATCTATGATTGTTGTAAAACCAACTCTATAAACATATCTTTAACTATGATTGATAAACTTTCCCATGCCTATGCATTTCAAAGGAACATTTCTATGACTTTGTTCACCTCTTTAGGCTCTCTAATTATCAAACTATAAGCCTTCCCTAATGATCTAATCATGTTCTAAGGGATAGGTCCTTTAACGTTTAAAAGAGATACATAGCCTTTACACATTGCTTAATGAGTTTGGGATAGCATTGGATGGCTGAAATGGTGCAAGAAAAGTGAAAGAATTTTCATGTTCTGTCCCTGCCAAAATCGTGACACGATTTTGGAATCGTGTCACGATTCCATGCCCAGAATTCGTGTTTTGCACTGCCTATAAAATCGTGACACGGTTGTAAAATCGTGACACGATTTTACCTGCAGTTGGACAGCATAAGGCAATTTCAAAGCATAATTTCCACCATTTTTTGGCACAATCAATCATACCCAAACATCATACAGCTTATGGCATATTTCTAAGTCCTATAAACAACTTGTAACATGTTTAAACAAGGAAAACCATCCAAGGGAAAATAGGGTTCTATGAATCACATCAATTGATCATATAACTATAAATTCAAAACTTAAGCAAGGAGG
The DNA here is from genome assembly GCA_018208015.1 of Medicago ruthenica. Lineage (NCBI taxonomy): Eukaryota > Viridiplantae > Streptophyta > Magnoliopsida > Fabales > Fabaceae > Medicago > Medicago ruthenica. The sequence continues at coordinate 36,595,088 of CM031372.1, forward strand.
GTTCTAAAACCCACTAGGAGCTCACCTTAATCAAGATTTGGTGCTGGTTTGCTTGCTTCCAAAATCCTCAAAACCCTAGCTCATAACCCTTCCTTTCCTCTTGCTTTTCTTTAACTTTTCTCTTACTCCAATCTTCCCAAAGCCTTGCTTGCAACACAAGAATTTAGGTAGGAGTTTGATTCTTTAAAAGGGTGATGATTTGATGATGAAGAGGATGAAGATGGGGGACGAAAAAGAGAGAGGGAGAGGGAGTAACATTTCAGATTTGTGAGGGAAAGAAAATGAGTAGAAACTTGGCCAAAATTCATATTTATCCAATAAGCCTTTTCCTCTTATTTACAACTATGCCACTTCTCTTATTACCACTTTGCCATTGCTTGCAAACGATGCTTCTAACGCTTATAACTGATACTTCTAAGCGGGATATTACAATGGTCCCACTAGAACGGCATTTGTCTCCCCCTCTTTCTTTTTGTGAAAGTTGCTGGAGGGTTTTCTAGCTCCACTTTGAGCTTCTAGAGAGCCTTGGATTTTTCCTCTCTTTACTCCGTCCTCTATTCTTTCACCAACCATGACTAGATCGGAGAAACCGGCAGACGTGCTTCCAATCATCTTGTCGTAATATGGGCCTTGAAGTGTGCCCATAAAGGTGTCGACAAGCTCTCTTTCCAATAGTGGTGGTTGTACACGAGAAGCTAGTTCTCTCCACCGCTGAGCGTACTCCTTGAAGGACTCGTTGCTTCTTTGTAGGAGGTTTTGTAGTTGCATCCTATTTGGAGCCATGTCCAAATTATATTTGTATTGCTTTAGGAAGGCATCGGCTAGATCCTTCCAAGTTTGGACATGGGTACGCTCGAGCTGCATGTACCAATCCAAGGACGCCCCGCTTAAACTATCTTGAAACACATGCACCATGAGTTTCTCGTTCATTGCGTAAGCTGCCATCTTCCTACAGAACATCCTTAGATGGTTCCGAGGGCATTGAATTCCTTTGTACTTCTCGAAGTCCGGTGCTTTGAACTTCGGAGGGATTACCACGTCGGGCACTAGGCACATGTCCAAGGCGTTGTGGGCACCGTATGAGCCGAACCCTTCGACAACTTTCAACCTTTCTTCCAAAACTCGATACATTTGGGTGGTATTGTAACGCCCGAAAATTTAATTAATTATTTAATTAAATATTTCTGAGTATTTTCGGAATTAATTGTTGAAAGTATTGAGGTTGGAATTTAATCGGTGTATTTCTATGAAGTATTATTTAATTGGTGGATCGACGAAGTTGTAGAAATAATATTGATAAAGAAATTATAATAAAAATGAGTTTATTGGTTGGGTTTAATATTTGGTTGCATGAAGTAAAAGTGGGGGGGTGTGAAAGTGAAGCCCAATGGATTACACAAAGGTATTATTATTATTATTTGGTTATGAAAAAGAAAGAAATTAGGTTATTATGAGAAGAAAAGAATAAGGGTTTTGGAGAAGAGAAACTCATTCCCGTTTTTCTTGCAGCAGTCTCACTAAACCGACGATCCCCGATTCGTTAACCGTTGGATCGTTCTCAAATTTTGAGGGTAGGTTCGCAACACCTATATCTAACTTTTGACCGTTGGGATCTTCAAAATAAGGTGTGAGTTGAGAGATATCATCATCGCACTATAGCTGCATATTTGGGAAAATTTTCAGCTTTTGATTCTGATTTAGAAGAGGCAAAGGTTGAAGCCATGGATGAAGCTTGGATGCAACCGGATAATTATAGAGAGACCGTCATTCCAAGGTAAGGGTGGGGTTCTTACATTCTAAGGGATTGCATAATGATGGGGTATGGTAGACTCTAGGTATATGTGATTGTATGGATTTTGATCCCTTTTGTTCAATTCATGAGGTCTGTGATTTTGATGATGAAATTGGCATGATACATGCCGTTGTTGTGCATTATAATTGTGGTTTGTGACGTATGTTGATGTGTGTGATTCCATGAATTCGTATTCTGTGATGAATGGCTTTTGGGATGATTTGGGATGGGTTGAAATTGGGTATGAATTAATTATGATAGTAGAAGTTATAGTGATGATTATTAGTGAAGAGATATGAGGTTGATGAATTAAGTTGCATAACAATGGAATTAATGCGTAGAAGGAATAGCAGTAGTAATAACGATGATATATGTAGCAGGCTGAATTAGTAGCATAATTGGAAGTTAATAATAATTAGTATTAGAATTAATAAATAGTAAAATTGGAAATAGAATGATAGAAATTGTTTAGTAGCGGATTGATTAATAAATTGAAGGAATTAGTACCTAGATGTTTAGGGGCTGTTTTATAATTATTAATCCGTTGTGTTTTCTTTTGTGATGTGTATGTGATGTTATGATGTGCGAGTATGTTGTTGATGTTGTGATGTTGCGATGATTTTGCTGATAATGCGAAGTTGCAGGAATTATAGTGACGATGAAAGTACCTATATTAATTGGTACAGTGACGAGATAGGCTTATGCCTTGGCGACGATGATTGTTGTTGATTGTGATGATTTTGAATGAATGAGAAGTTTGAATAATATAAGTTGCTTTTCCTGAGTTTTCTTATCTCTGTCCCGAATTTTGAAATAAAAACTGGTATTGATCGGTACAGAATTGGTCTTAGGTGTAAACACAAAAGTTGTAGGTATGGATGTTAGTTTTCTAATGCCGTTGGTCTGACGTCAAAACGATTTATAGAACTTGAGTTATGGTCAAATTACTGCACGTAGGTCACAGTGAATTTTTATGGACTTTCTGCACAACTTTTCCGAATTTGAAACGAAAACTGGTATTGATCGGTACAGAATTGGCCTTGGGTGTAAACATGAAGGTTTTAGATAATTTTGTTAGCTTTCCAGTGGCTTTTGTTTGACGTAAAAATGACTTTTAGTTTTTGAGTTATGATGAAAATACTATAAGGAGGTTTTAGTGAAATTGTACGGTGACAGCATTCTCTGTTTCATGTTTTTGCGTCTTTTTCACACGCCTCTGTTTTAAATTGGTCTTTGGTATAAACATGAAAGTTGTTGATAATTGTGATATCTTTCTAGTATCCTTGGTTTGACATGGAAATATGTTATGTATAATTTGTTATGGTTTTACAAAAGTGTATGATGAATTGTTGATGTTTGAATACGATGTTATATGATGAATTGTTGATGTTTGAATACGATGTTATATGACGTTGTTTGTGTATGATGCTTGCATGTGTTTTGTTGTTTCATTTTAGAAGTCTCATTCATTGCATCTTGTGACGATGGCCTGAAATTATGGTAAAGCGACGTAGCCTTGTTTGGCAAAGTGACGTGGGGCTCCGGCCTGACATGCCCTATTTGGCATTATTTTGCGACGTTTGGTACCACATGCATATAGGTGAAGTCGGGTCTCATTGCATTATGTGTCGATGATAAATTGTTATAACCGTGACGTGTGGCGATGTTCATGATGTGCTCGATGTGATGATGCTTGAATATTGGTGATGATGATTGTTTATGAAAATGATGTGTGAACATGAATAAAATGATTGGTGAGATAATGAAGTATGATCCTGTGCTTATGTTTTTACTTGCTCATTATTATGCTTTCGTTTATATTGTTTGATATCTCACCCCTTCTGCTGATGTTTCCCCTACCATGGGAAATGGGCAGGTACTTAAGAATAGCTATGGAAGTTGAAGTAACTTTATGAAGTTTCTAGTTGCTGTTAGTTCAAGTTGGTGTCTTGCTCTGATACGTAGCACTCGGGGAAATAGTTGTTATTATTTCAGTTGTTGTATTCTAAGTTAAAAATTTATTTCAGTTGAAGAAAAATATTAAGTGGAATTTTGTTAAGTACTTTGTCGTTTAAAAGATGTTTCTAAGTTGATTCTAAATCATAAGAGAAGTTTGAATTCATGCTGAATAAAGTTGTGATTTCGAATGCTATGTATCAATGTTAAATGAAATACAGGTTGTTTTGTTGTTTCATGTTGAAATGTGACATCCCATGTTTGTTGGAAGTTTTTAAAATACTCTGATTTTCGTTTATATTTACCGGGTAGATTTGGGGTGTTACAATTGGTATCAGAGCAGGTCGGTCTGTCCGGCCAATGTTGTCTAATGTTGTTTGTCCCTTAGTACTCGACATGTGTGTGAAACACTGTCGGTACTTGTTTGTTAGCTCATAGTCGTTGTCTGCAGGAGTTGGTTTGGAATAAGTGGGGGAGAAGCTTGCCTCCCGGACGTGTTGATAGTATGTAGAAGTTGGTTCGAGGTGATGTTGATTGTAAGAGTGCAAACGTTATTGAAGTGATGTTGTTGGGAACCGGCGAGAGTATGGACTCATGAATTCGTATCAGTCGAGTTTGAGATGTGTGTAGATTATGGATGGTGAATTAATTGAGAATGAGGAATTATTCCAATGGAAGTGATAGTTGATGGATTAATTCGGTAGATGGTATGTCTTGAGTGTAGTTGGATTAAATTCGGGTGATTTTCGTAGTTGGATGAAAAGAAAGGATGTTGGTAGATCTTGGAAGCGAGAGGGAGAGATGGAACTTATGTTTATCAACCTCAAATTCTGATTTTTACAATTATGGAGCAGCTGTCAGTAAAAGGGGCATAACTTTTTACTCGTGTTTCTGATGGAAGCGATTCTGGACTTTTTGGAAAGCTCAAGAAATTCCCTACAGTTTGCATATAAGATTTGTCTTCAGGAAGTTTGTGAAGAGGAAGAAAAGTGCATTTTAATGTTTGGGTCTGATGCTGATTTTTGGAAAATTCTGCATACGGGAATTCTGGACCAGTCCCATTGCAAGGATGATAACTTTTTACTCGTAACTCGGATTTGGGAGATTCTTGAAGTTCTGGAATCTACACGAAATCCCCTTCATTTTGGAATATAATTTTGTGCTTGGGAGGTCTGTATTGGAAGATATAATTGTGTTTGAAGTTGGGTGATTCTTGCTGAAAATTGAAAAGGTGAAGAAGGGTGTAAGATATGGATAAGGAATGAAACGTTGGTATTTGTAAGAATGCGAAGGTATCGGAAAATGCATGGAGATGCAATTTATGTTGAATAAGAATGATTATAGTGACGGATTGTGGTAGACTTCATTGTGGAATATTAGTGAGTAATTATAATGAGTTGCTGAAGTTGTTGGAAATGCGAAGAATGAGATTTCAAGGATAGGAAGTGTTGGTAATGACCTAAAAGAAATTATGTCTGATGTTATCGTCAGAGGTGTATTAGTATGTAGCTGCAAGACGTCGGTGTTAGCATGTTCAGATGATTTTGGGAATTGTTGAAGTATGGTGCTTTTGGGTGACGTGAGTATAAGTTGGAAAAGAACTCTATTGTAGTTAGTAACGATAGTTTATGCTCCATTACGGTTGTCGGATATCTCTTGACAAATTGAGGACTTGATCACCCTCAATCTCTTGTTGATAGTAGACGAGATCGTGTTGGATGGTGTAGATTTGACTTGCTATCTTGATAGTGCATGAAGTGAATAATGTTATATCGTGTTTGTGTGAATTAATAAGGGAGTGGATAGGAAAGAGTCGAGAAGTATTGAACGATTCAGAGTAGAGGATTTATATGCGAGCTAACGTCGCAAAGTGAAAGATTGAGGATATTAAGTTAACGATGATGTTATGATGGATGTTAAAGAAAGTCCGAACTTAAATTAAGACTTGTAACCCATGTAGTTGATGGAAATTTTAATGAGTACGATGACTTAAGATAGATTATCAGAGTTGCGCAGCAGAAGTGTATGTAGCGCAGTTGCTATAAGTATACGACTCTACATGTTTGATTTGGTGAGTTATGGATGTGAGAATTATGTGTCAAGGTGTTTTGATGTCGAAGATGTTGTTAAGATAATAATGTGACGTTGTATGTCGAAGTATAAGAGTGTGATGGATGTTGCTCCTTAAATGATGGTGTGTTGGAATATAGTTGAAGATGGTTGTGTCGGATAGATTTTCGAGGACGAAAATATCCTAAGTGGGGGAGAGTTGTAACGCCCGGAAATTTAATTAATTATTTAATTAAATATTTCTGAGTATTTTCGGAATTAATTGTTGAAAGTATTGAGGTTGGAATTTAATCGGTGTATTTCTATGAAGTATTATTTAATTGGTGGATCGACGAAGTTGTAGAAATAATATTGATAAAGAAATTATAATAAAAATGAGTTTATTGGTTGGGTTTAATATTTGGTTGCATGAAGTAAAAGTGGGGGGGTGTGAAAGTGAAGCCCAATGGATTACACAAAGGTATTATTATTATTATTTGGTTATGAAAAAGAAAGAAATTAGGTTATTATGAGAAGAAAAGAATAAGGGTTTTGGAGAAGAGAAACTCATTCCCGTTTTTCTTGCAGCAGTCTCACTAAACCGACGATCCCCGATTCGTTAACCGTTGGATCGTTCTCAAATTTTGAGGGTAGGTTCGCAACACCTATATCTAACTTTTGACCGTTGGGATCTTCAAAATAAGGTGTGAGTTGAGAGATATCATCATCGCACTATAGCTGCATATTTGGGAAAATTTTCAGCTTTTGATTCTGATTTAGAAGAGGCAAAGGTTGAAGCCATGGATGAAGCTTGGATGCAACCGGATAATTATAGAGAGACCGTCATTCCAAGGTAAGGGTGGGGTTCTTACATTCTAAGGGATTGCATAATGATGGGGTATGGTAGACTCTAGGTATATGTGATTGTATGGATTTTGATCCCTTTTGTTCAATTCATGAGGTCTGTGATTTTGATGATGAAATTGGCATGATACATGCCGTTGTTGTGCATTATAATTGTGGTTTGTGACGTATGTTGATGTGTGTGATTCCATGAATTCGTATTCTGTGATGAATGGCTTTTGGGATGATTTGGGATGGGTTGAAATTGGGTATGAATTAATTATGATAGTAGAAGTTATAGTGATGATTATTAGTGAAGAGATATGAGGTTGATGAATTAAGTTGCATAACAATGGAATTAATGCGTAGAAGGAATAGCAGTAGTAATAACGATGATATATGTAGCAGGCTGAATTAGTAGCATAATTGGAAGTTAATAATAATTAGTATTAGAATTAATAAATAGTAAAATTGGAAATAGAATGATAGAAATTGTTTAGTAGCGGATTGATTAATAAATTGAAGGAATTAGTACCTAGATGTTTAGGGGCTGTTTTATAATTATTAATCCGTTGTGTTTTCTTTTGTGATGTGTATGTGATGTTATGATGTGCGAGTATGTTGTTGATGTTGTGATGTTGCGATGATTTTGCTGATAATGCGAAGTTGCAGGAATTATAGTGACGATGAAAGTACCTATATTAATTGGTACAGTGACGAGATAGGCTTATGCCTTGGCGACGATGATTGTTGTTGATTGTGATGATTTTGAATGAATGAGAAGTTTGAATAATATAAGTTGCTTTTCCTGAGTTTTCTTATCTCTGTCCCGAATTTTGAAATAAAAACTGGTATTGATCGGTACAGAATTGGTCTTAGGTGTAAACACAAAAGTTGTAGGTATGGATGTTAGTTTTCTAATGCCATTGGTCTGACGTCAAAACGATTTATAGAACTTGAGTTATGGTCAAATTACTGCACGTAGGTCACAGTGAATTTTTATGGACTTTCTGCACAACTTTTCCGAATTTGAAACGAAAACTGGTATTGATCGGTACAGAATTGGCCTTGGGTGTAAACATGAAGGTTTTAGATAATTTTGTTAGCTTTCCAGTGGCTTTTGTGTGACGTAAAAATGACTTTTAGTTTTTGAGTTATGATGAAAATACTCTAAGGAGGTTTTAGTGAAATTGTACGGTGACAGCATTCTCTGTTTCATGTTTTTGCGTCTTTTTCACACGCCTCTGTTTTAAATTGGTCTTTGGTATAAACATGAAAGTTGTTGATAATTGTGATATCTTTCTAGTATCCTTGGTTTGACATGGAAATATGTTATGTATAATTTGTTATGGTTTTACAAAAGTGTATGATGAATTGTTGATGTTTGAATACGATGTTATATGATGAATTGTTGATGTTTGAATACGATGTTATATGACGTTGTTTGTGTATGATGCTTGCATGTGTTTTGTTGTTTCATTTTAGAAGTCTCATTCATTGCATCTTGTGACGATGGCCTGAAATTATGGTAAAGCGACGTAGCCTTGTTTGGCAAAGTGACGTGGGGCTCCGGCCTGACATGCCCTATTTGGCATTATTTTGCGACGTTTGGTACCACATGCATATAGGTGAAGTCGGGTCTCATTGCATTATGTGTCGATGATAAATTGTTATAACCGTGACGTGTGGCGATGTTCATGATGTGCTCGATGTGATGATGCTTGAATATTGGTGATGATGATTGTTTATGAAAATGATGTGTGAACATGAATAAAATGATTGGTGAGATAATGAAGTATGATCCTGTGCTTATGTTTTTACTTGCTCATTATTATGCTTTCGTTTATATTGTTTGATATCTCACCCCTTTTGCTGATGTTTCCCCTACCATGGGAAATGGGCAGGTACTTAAGAATAGCTATGGAAGTTGAAGTAACTTTATGAAGTCTCTAGTTGCTGTTAGTTCAAGTTGGTGTCTTGCTCTGATACGTAGCACTCGGGGAAATAGTTGTTATTATTTCAGTTGTTGTATTCTAAGTTAAAAATTTATTTCAGTTGAAGAAAAATATTAAGTGGAATTTTGTTAAGTACTTTGTCGTTTAAAAGATGTTTCTAAGTTGATTCTAAATCATAAGATGAAGTTTGAATTCATGCTGAATAAAGTTGTGATTTCGAATGCTATGTATCAATGTTAAATGAAATACAGGTTGTTTTGTTGTTTCATGTTGAAATCTGACATCCCATGTTTGTTGGAAGTTTTTAAAATACTCTGATTTTCGTTTATATTTACCGGGTAGATTTGGGGTGTTACAGGTATCATTGTCTTGGTGGGTGGTGTCGGGAGCAGATTGCCTTAGCTGACTATTTTCCACATCATGGGGAATCACCTCATGCTGAGTAGTGGAAGTTCCTTGAGGACGACGCTCCTCATTCCTTACGGGGATTGTGAGTGGTGGTGGAGGCGGTCCTTGACCCTCATTTTCGAATGGTGGGGTATAATTCAGAGGTAAACCATAAGGAGGCCATTGCACATTGGCCGCATCCGTTGTTGGGCGAGGGTTACTTTCTCGTGCCGATAGAGCTTGCATTAACTCTAGCATCTGATCCATCTTTCCTTTCATTCCATCAACCTCTTCTCTCAAAGCCGCTTGAGTTTGTTCCAAATTGTCCATGATCCTTTGTTTGTTAGCTCGTGTTCCGTACGAGTGTTGAATATCTGGTTCTTGGACCGAGGGCTTTCGAGGTTTTCGGGCTATGATTGCTTTGAACTGTTTTTAGGGAAATGAATGAGTTTTTTTTTGAAAAAGATGCATGAAGATGCATGTATGCGATGAGTATGCAAAATATGCGTTTTTTTTTTTATTTTGCTTTATGGAGTTTAAAGGTGCACAATTAATATTAGCAAATTCGAAATATTAAAGACCGGGAAATTGATTATGCTTCAAAATATATTTGATTAAATAACATTTGTTTACAAAGTGTAACTAATGCTATTACAAATCAAATAGCCGCTCGCTTCTCGGCTTTGCTCATCTCCTCCCTATAGAAATTTATGGTGTCCTTGCAGAACTTCATAAACTTCTGGATCTCCATAGGGATGACAAAATAGGGCATGACCATCTCGGCCTCCGCTAGCTTCTTTGGAAGTTGGGTGATTACCAAATTTGAGAATGCAACCAATTTAGTGAAATCTTCACTTAATCGGGTGGCGTCTTGCCATACATACTCAATTACTTCCTTGCGCTGGTCTAGCTTGACTCTTGCACTTCTAATTTCATCATGTAGTTGTGCAATGTGGTCCCCGTGAGCTCTTGCAATCTTGTCGAAGTACTCTTCGAATTTCTTGATGTCTTCTTCGAGATGATTGCACTTTAGCCTCCCTTGATGAGAAAGGCTCTCATGTCTTTGCCGCTGGACGCGTTCGGCTTGAAGTTGCTCTTTGTAGTCTTTAACTACTTCTTGGAGCTGTTGATTTTTCTCTTGAAATTTCAACCTCCATTTCCGTTGAGCTTCGATGGCTAGTTCGCCAAACTTCTTGAGCTCTTGGTTGGAATGTAAGATTCTTTCCAACTCTTCGTCCTTGGCCACAAGGTTGGCATCCGCACTAACCAAGCCGCCTCCTATCCAATTTCTCTTCCCTTCGGGGATTCTTAGCCGTTTTTGGCACACTAGGAGAGAGTTTGTTACTTCATCATGATCTCTCTTCGTCCTAGTAATTTCTCCTAAAGCTTGGAGGTGCTTCAATTCTAAGTCTCCGTTTTTGTTTTGGAGTTCTTGAATTTTAGCTTTGAGGTCCTCCACTTCTTTGTTGGGAATGGTTGCAATAGGTTTAGGTGTAGGAGATTTTGGAGGGTTTATGACCACGAAGGGTAACTTGATCGCTTTGACCCTCTCCTTCACCCATTGAGTATAAAGGGGTTTGGCGACACAATTTCTCTTGCCGACCCTTCCTTTGCGTACTTGGCTCCATGCTCCCCGGATTCTCTCTAGCAATGCCGGGTCTTGATCGCCTTCCCTTAAGTAGAAAGCTTCCAACAAAAGGTCATTAGGTTTATCTTCCATTGAAAAACCTAGTTGTCGGAGAGAGAGGACCGGATTGTAATTAATACATCCCTTAGTACTAATGAGGGGTACGTTAGGGAAGTCCCCGCAACTGAGGATAATTTCCGGGTCCTCTAAGTTTGGTGAAAACCAATGGATGTCCTTTTCGGCAAGAGTTGTCATCCGTTGCGACCATTTAAGCTTGGCCCGGTTTTCCACAAAGTCTCGGTTTCTTGGCATGTGGGACATCATCCAAATTTGCACCACGGGAGTGCAACAAGTAATTTTGCGTCCCCTTGCTTGTTCACGCCTTGAGTAGAGGGTATGATAAAAATCCGCCAAGATTGTGGGAACCGGATTTTTGGTCATAAATACCTCTAGAGCCGGAAAGTCTACGAAAACATCCATGTTGGGGAATAAAACAATTCCGTAGACTAAGAGGGCTAAGATGGCGTTGAATGCCCTTCCCTCTTTGTTGGCTAACATTTCCCGAGCTTTGGCTTCCAAAAACTTTCTTGACAATCCCTTAAGGTTTCCTCTAACTTCCAAGTTAGATGCCACTTCTTGGGTGTCGAGGTATAAGGATTCGGCGATGGCTTCAAATGTGGGGTCCCTTCCCGGACCGAGATAGAGTTCATGACCCTTCATGCTACAACCCAAAATCTTCTCAAACTCTTCCAAAGTTGGTGTTAGTTGGAAGTCTTGAAATGTGAAGCACCGTAGAGGTGGGTCGAAGAATTGCGCCAAAGTGGTTAAGACCGTTGAATCTATTCTCACGGGTAGGAGATCGAGGATTAGCCCATAGCTTGCCTCGAAAATGTTCTTGTTGACCGAAGAGAGCCTCTTGCTTAGAGCTAATAAACTTTCCACCCTAGGAGCTTTAATCTTGAAGGCGAGCGTATTTTTGTTCCCGGAATCCATATTTCTTTTTGCTAATATTTGTTTGTTCTTTTTAAACTCCTATAAAGCAAAATGATGCGAAAATCACTTTCATGAATGCAAATGATATGCAAGGGTATGGTTTATGAAGGTTCGGAACTTCCCCCCATCCTCACATGTAGGCTCTAAATTGTGAAATCTCCTAAGAAGAGGTCCTTAGAGTCATAGACCTCACATGGAATTAGGGTTGTCTATGGACATACGTCGACATGACTTCAATTAATTCCACGTGAAAATCTCATCTAAGCGGGGTTGGGCATCCTACCTCACGGACATACGTCAACGCGGGCTTCCGCACACAACCTCCTTCTAACTTAGTTTTTTTCTCAAGCTCGGGTAGAGAGCCTCACACGTCCGGCATTAACCCGAACAATGTGGAGTAACATCACTCAAGTAACCCCCGCATTTGATATATATATGATATGAATATAAAGCAAAATAAAGCAAATATAAACATAAAGCATAGATATGGCATGTATGAATAAAATACAAGCGTGGCGCGCAAATAAATTAAAAACAATTGGCTTAAAGGCCAAATAGGTTAGGCTTGACTCGCTAGTGGGAAAAGGGTCCCCAGTGAAGTCGCCAGCTGTGCGCACCCCGTTTTTTTCCTGAGAAAAAGACGCGCAAATCCTCCGAGGTTGTTCGTAAACGCTCGGAGGGCCTTTGTGAAGCCGCCACCAAAGTTTTTGTGTAAAGGGAACGTTGATAAACCCTTAAGTTTTGTTTTGTTTAAAGGGAAACGATAATAAAACCCTTTGACGATGAGGAAAGGATGGTCATCGCAACCATTGTCGGGTTCGGGAGTCGATTACGCAAGGGGAAGGTATTAGCACCCCTCACGTCCGTTGTACTCAACGGGAACCTTCTATTTGGCTAAAGCTTGAATTGTTTTTAAATGTTTTGCGCGCATGCTTATCCATGTCAAAAGAAAATATACTAAAAAAGGGGGGAAAAAAGATAAAAACAAACGAAAGAAAAGAAAAAAAAAGTTTTTATTATTGCGCTTGACAAGATGTCGATCTTGCTCCTACGTATCTCCCGGTAGTCGGAGAATTCAAAGCGTACGTAGTTCTTTGGTAGAAAAACGTGCGTGTGTTGGTTTTTTTTTTTAAAATGGACGATGTTTTAACCGAATTCTTGCAATTAAAACGTAGCTTGTATGCTCGCGCTTGGGAGACTTATTAAGCGTTTGTTCGTGAATCGCACTAGAATTGTTAAAAGGTACGTCCGTTAGGGTAAAAGGTTCGAATTGGTCGCTATGGGACCGAGAGAGGTGCAATGGACTCATACAAGTCAATCATTGACCGAGTGGACTCTAACGAGTCGGGCGATTGTTCAATTGATCCACTGAGATCAAGAACAGGTACAATGGACTCGAACGAGTCGAACATTGACCGAGTGACTCAAACGAGTCGAGGGATCGAATCTAATGGCCACGGGGGACCAAAAGGTTTGGATTGACCACAAGGGGCCAAGTTTTGGTTTGGTTGGGGTTGTATATATTAAAAAAGGGAATGACGATTATCCGAACGACGAGACATACGTCACGCATTCGTACAATCGGGGCGATGGAGAGACATAAGTCACACCATCCCTTTTTCATTCAAGTTTTTGGGTAGAATTCTTTTAGAAATCCCAAGGTATGTCAAAACATTTGGTTTGAAAACCCAAAATGGGAAGATTTAGCAATTTTGCTAGAAAACGCACAAGTTCGGCTCATTTTGCGAACGGTTTTGAAAAGCGAACAAATTTGGCGTATGTTCATGCTTGAGTTTTGAAAATCATGAATAATATTTATTGTTCAAGTTTTGATTGAAATGATGAACATAGCTTATTTGTTCATGCTGTTTTTGAAAGTTTTGAAACATAACTTGTTTTACAAGTTATCCACAAAAAGTCATACGAACTTGTGATTTTGTCAAGATTGTGCAAAATCCTTGTTATAGTTTGAAAAACATGGGTTTAAAAACTCTTAGGTTCTGAGCTCTTGGGCTAGAACCTCAAAAAATGGTCATTTGGACACCAAAACTCAGATTCTGAGTTCTGTCATGGTCGCACTGCGACCATGACTTCGCACTGCGAAGCATGCGAATTTTTGAGTTCAGAAGTTGTTTCTGAACTTTTGTTCAGAAACAACTTCTGAACACACTCAGGACCTTTTAAGTGAGTGAAAAACTTTGAGTTTTTGGGATGAAAAAGGCTGGACAAACCAGTTTTGGTGTTTTGAAAACCTTGGGATTTCTTTGAAATTCAAAAGGGGTTTTTTAGAACCAAATGGTTTTGAACCAAAATTGCTATGCAAACATAAATGAAAATGCAAAACAAAAGCTTGGAAACTTACAGAACTCCTTAGCAAAGCTCCAGCTGCAATGGATTTGATTTGGTTGAAGGTTCTTGCAAGAGGTTTGAATATTTGGTGATGGTTTTGAACTTTGTAATGCTTTGTGTTTGATTGGTTTTTCTCTGGTTGTTTGGCTGAAATGAGTAGTGTTTCTTTGCTCTCTTAATGCTCTATTTTCTGCTTTGTATTATGCTATGCAATTGCTGCATTTTCCTTTGCCTTGGGTCTCTATTTATAGGCCAAAATGCAATCTTAAGTAATGATGAAAAAATCCTAGAACCTAGCTGATTTGTGTGCTAAACTCAGGCTATTTGGCTTTGCATTTAATGCTAATGGATAGAGGCAACTCTGCCTTGTGCCAAAGGTTAAGTCTTTGACTGATTTCAGCCACAAAATCAACTAATTCTAGAAGGTAATGATGAAGAACAAAGCTGAATTGCAATTGGCCAAGCTTGGGGATCAATCCTTGCAATCTCAATGGTTGATCAATGAAAACGTGCACTGTAATGTGCAGAGATTGAGGGATGAAAAAGGCTATCTATGGCTGGTGTGAGGGGTGAAAAGCTGCTGCAAAAAACAGGGTAGGCACTCATGGCTTTTCAAGTGAGAAAATCCAGCTAGTTTGACTGGTTTTGGGGAAGCAAGCAGGAGGAAAGTCCTCAAGCAGGTGGCTGGCAACCTTGGGGTGGTTAACAGGTCACATGGTAGGGGCTAGAGCTGCCCAAGGGCAAGCCCACTTGCTTGTCACATGCTAGGTTGGAAGAAAAAGCTTCCAACCTTGGCATTAATGGCAAGTCCTTCAACTCTGGTTTTGCTTGGCCCAAATAGCCATGAATGCTGCTTAAAATAAATATGGAAATGATATGCAACAAAATCTGGAATTAAATCAAAGAAACCAAAAATCTGCAGAAAAATCGCAGACTTCGCAGTGCGAAGTGAGCTTCGCAGTGCGAAGTCAGCATTTTTGAAATGTTGACTTTTCTGTTGACTTTTGTTGACTTTGACTTTTTTTTCCCTCTTTGATGATTTTTTTTTTATTTTTGTTTTAAAATGCTTAGGACAAAATTAGGGTACTACATAAGTCACACTTAATATTCCATCACATGAAACAACTATTCTAGGGACTTTATTAATCTTATAACAAGTGTAATAAAGAACGCCATATTTTATTTAATAATAAAAGCCATGATACATATGAAAAGTTTAACATAAACTATTGGCCTCTAGGGCTTACACCAACAGTTTGATCAGGAATACTGTAGTGCCCAAGTTAATCACTTCCAGTGCTTGTTCATGAGACTGAATGATGTTCTTTTCATATTCTAGTAACAGAGAGATCTTTTCGGGAATCTCTTCATCCTCTTCCTCTTCAGCTTCATAGACAGGGAACTCAAAGTTGGGAGACAGCATAAGGTTGCAGTGTTCAACGGGTTTATTGGTGTTTAAACTTTTTGTATGATTCATGATTAGTCTTAGTAAACAAGTAAATGCATGTATTTGGAAATTGATTAAAGAAAAATAAGTTCTTTTGGTTTTTTGTGTTACCATTTTCTAGAAAAAAACAAAATATAAAAAGACAAAGTCGAGGACAAAACGACCTTTTATTTAATGATGGGAATGCATGACGCAAAAAGCCCTAAAAAGTTCACTTTCATCTCGGGTGGAACGAAATGATTTTTTTTAAAAAAAAAACGAAAAGCGAAAACAACAAAATGCTATTTGGAAAAATGAATAGCGGAAGGAACGTCAACAGTGATCCAATTGAGGCAAACCCCGCCATGTGTCACAAAACTAACTGCCACCTTCTTCAACAGGGTAAACTTCTGAACAATCTTGCATCATATTAACAGATGAGGTCCCATGATCCGGTAGTGGATTTGCTTGCACATTGGGGTTCGACTCTTTGAAGGACAAGATATTAGCCTGGATCAACTTTTGGACTTCAGCCTTCAGGGCATAACAGTGCTCAATGTTGTGACCGGGTGCCCCTTGATGGAAAGCACAAAAGAGATCAGGTCTATACCAACTCGGCACCCTTTCAGGTACCCGAGGAGGCGCCTTAGTCTGAACAAGATTTTTCTCAAGCAAAGCGGGAAGCAACTCTGCATATGCCATAGGGATTGGATCGAACTGCGATATCCACTGAACCCGATTCTATTGTCGATGCTGTTGTTGATACTGTTGCTCTGGCTGCCTATGGGCCACCATACTTACCTCTTGCTCTTTCTTTCCTGAGAAGCCATTCCCAAACTTCTTTGTACTGCTGGCAGCAAAAGCACTTTCCATAACCAAACGTCTTTCTCGGACTCCTTCCTCCAGACGCATTCCCATATTTACCATCTCGGTGAAATCTGTCGGCGCACTGGCAACCATCTTCTCATAATAGAACTGGCCAAGAGTCTTCAAGAAAATCTTTGTCATCTCTTTCTCTTCTAGAGGTGGGCTAACTTGTGTAGCAACTTCTCTCCAGCGCTGGGCATACTCTTTAAATGTTTCCTTGTCCTTATGGGTCATGGCACAGAGCTGGTCCCTATCCGGGGCCATGTCCAAGTTATACTTATACTGGCGAATTAAGGCTTCCCCTAAGTCATTGAAAGTTCGGATATTAGCGCTTTCCAAATTCATGTACCACTTTAAGGCAGCCAAGGTCAAACTGTCTTGGAAGAAATGGATAAGAAGCTTGTGATTGTCAGTGTGCATAGACAACTTTCTCGCGTACATCACTAGATGGCTGCGTGGGCATGTGTTGCCCTTGTACTTTTCAAAGTCGGGGACCATGAATTTGGGCGGTATCACAACGTTGGAAACCAAACAGAGTTCACAGGCATTCTTCCCGAATAAGTCTTTCCCGCGCAGAGTTCTGACTTCCCGATGCATCTCGTCAAATTTCTCTTGAAGTTCATCCATCCTATCGAAGGCTCCAATACTTTCAGCATGAAAGATAGGTTTCGCCTCTTGTTGAACAGTGTGGATGAGAGGTGTTGAATACGTCATAGCTGCTTGAGTGAATGACAGACCGGGCGGAGGAGTAAGCACGGTAGAAGTTGGCAAAGCAAACGAGATTGGTTGTTCAAGAGTAGTAACAGCATGCTGAGGATCTGACGCTTGGGCTTGGGAAGCTAATAGAGCGTTCATCATGGAGGTCAACTTCTCCATCCCCTCCCTGAGACTAGCTACCTCTTCCCTGAGATTCTGGTTATCCTGCTCTAACAAATCCATTCTTCTTCTTTGATGTGCCTGAGTGTTGTAGATTTGAGTAGGCTTGTAAAGGATGCGCTAGGCCACTTTCTTTGTCGGCGACATATTATCCTTTTGTGATGAAATGAAAGATGAGACTCGATTTAGAAACCATGAATGAAGTATGATGCATGATTTATGCTTATGCAAAAAGGAATGATTCGTTATCGAAGGACTTGTCAAAATAATTGCAAACATCATAGTTCGAAAATTCGTTGAGAAATAAAATATTACAAACAATCCCCTTTTTTGAAACAAAGAAGGGATATGCTTAAAAGTTCATCAATAGAAATCTTGAAAAAGCCCCGATATTTCAAACTTGAGGATGCCAAGTGATCTCCCATAACGAGCTTGAAAAATCCTTCGGACTAGTCACTAAAGATCCTAGCTTCCTTAAATTTGTCAAAGCCAGGCTTTTGAAATTATACTTCTCAGTGTTCCTCTTTGCGAAGTTCATTCCTACGATGTTTTCAACAAAACTTGTCTAAGTCCTCCGATACTTGATGGAAAAAATGTTTATGAATGAATGCATGTATGCATGATTATGCTAAAGAAACGAAGAAAACATGGTGAGCTTAAGTCAAAAAAGTTGGAGTCAAGGGTAAAAACGCCATTTGGTAAGGACTATGGTTTCACATGTACATGTATCACGGGTTCTACCAAGTTCCCAAAGTCTTCAACCCCTTCCAAATATCGTCGGGTTACGAGATTGACTCCCGGTCCAACAACATTTGTAAAAAAGTCTCGTTTGAGTGTAGTATCGCGTTTCAACTAATTCAAGATTACTCTTGGTTAGCCACCGCACTATGTTCTATAAAGGCCAAGATGGGTTAAGTGTAACTAAAGGTCCTCAACTTCATAGGTCACTTGAAAATAACGACGCCAAACACGACTACTCATGCCGACATAGTAATACTTCCAAGATTCCTCCAATGAGTGGGGTTATCACATGTGCCACATCCGAAATTTACTCTCTCGGAAAGACACTTTGATTATACCACCGTCCTATCTTATGTTTCCCTCAAGTCCGGGTGTAGGACTTATCTCACTACTCACGTAAAAAGATAAACACTTAAGCACATATTTACAATTACAAATAATAATAAAGCATAAAGATAAAGAAAAGCAAGATAGGTCTAACTGTAACACCCATACTAAATTATCTAGAATATTTAGCATGTGTATTAATCTGATACCGGATACATTAAAATTTTCAATAATAAAATACATACAACTGAATGAGTACAAGTTGGCTCGTTTATACATTTATCCAAATATCATTTACAAATACTTAAACATATACTGATAAACTGCTGAGCTTGTCCATAACGAGCAACTGCACTCCATCCAGCGTCTCTCTGAAGAACTTCATCTGAAAATCTCTTGCTAACCTGTAAACCTGCACCAGAAGGATTGGGATGAGACATAATGTCTCAGTGAGCTCCAGCCAAACCTACTGTTGGCAACCACGGGGGAAACCTAGGGTCGCCATGCCTACTCCTGGCAATCTTGGGGATTCCTATGATCGCCGGCATTCTCTACATATTTCGCGATCAAGGGGTAACCTAGGATCGCTACATGTCTTAATCTTATACTTATCATAATCTCGTCTTAAACTTAAACTCATTCTTAGTGATCTGGGGACATCCTATGATCACTTTCTTTCTCTGCTGACTAATCATCATATTCTCATAATAATTCATAAGTATTAATATACATCATTCTTAATCATAAAGTTAGTAAGTCAGCGTTGAACAAACAATCATTATCTTGGTTCATTTTACGGAGTGCATCCGGGTGGAGTAACCCCGAAGTACATCTCCCATCATACCGGTGAAACTCCTATCATATCAGGCTAACACCGGACTCCTCTTATCGCTGTGTGGACAACTCTCTCGATGAAGTCCCATCCGGCGAATCCCGAAGTCTGCTGAACACAACTTAACTTTGCATGTAGACAACCCTCTTGGAGAAGTCCCATCCGGCGTATCCTGGAGTCTGCTGAACATGCTTAATCTTTTAACATACGTGTGGACAATCCTCTCGGAGAAGTCCCATCCGGCGTATCCCGGAGCCTGCTGGACACGTTTAACATAGTCTTATAACTTACGTGTGCATAGCCCTTTCGGAGAAATCCCATCCGGCATAATCCGGAGTCTGATGAACACGTATAATCTTTATCATTAAGTTCTTAACTTAAGTTCATATGTATATCTAATACGTTTCATATTCTTGTGCATATCTGATGCATTCTTTAAGTATTCATTCTTAAATGCCTAACCTATAAATAGGTTCTTGACTTTGAACATAAAATCATTATTTGTGCATACGCACGCTTAATTGAGTGCATCTTAAGCTTGCTATCCTAGGTGCATTCTCATTCTCATTAATTCTTATCTTAAGTACTTGTAAGTACGTCTAATACTTTACTATGAGCTTTTGCATATTAATTCATTCTTTAAGGGATAGATCTTCTAATACTTAATGGTGACACTTTGTCATTACATGTTGTTATTGAGTCTGAAGCATTAATAGACAGCCAGAATGTAACACCCATACTAACTTTAACTAGTATATTAGCATGTGTGTTAATCTGATATCGGATACATTAAAATTTACAATAATATATATACAAATCACTGAATGAGTACATTTTGCTCGTTTACATAAATATCCAAATACAATATATATATTACACGTTCATATACATATATTGTATTTGGATATTTATGTAAACGAGCAAAATGTACTCATTCAGTGATTTGTATATATATTATTGTAAATTTTAATGTATCCGATATCAGATTAACACACATGCTAATATACTAGTTAAAGTTAGTATGGGTGTTACAATTGGTATCAGAGCAGGTCGATTCAGACCGTGCCTTGGGTCATTAAAGTTTCAATAAAAGTAGTGGGACCATTGGGTTCCGGATATTGTTCTAAAGGTCACATCTAGTTGAGCCTGATCAACTCAATCTAGTATGTGACAGTTAGGATAAATGTCCGAGAGCTGAATGTGACCAAGGAGGAATGAAGTGTATGAAGGGCGAAGATTTTGGTGACAGAATTTTTAAGACGGAATTGGCGAAGAAGTACTTATGTCAAATGGTGGCCATCGAACAGTGAAGTGACGAAGCCTGATAGTGGCAAGGTCTTAGAGACATAAAGGATAATTAACATTGAGGTGAAGAGCTTTAACCCAGATGGACGCATCGTTGGACGATGCCTCGTCTGCGGAAGACATAAGGAATCATGGAATGCTCTAAGGAATGACGTGGAACCTTGACGGAAACCGTAGTTTGAGAAGTTAAAGTGAAGTGTGGACTAAGCAACAATTCTGAGTACAGAGTTGTAGAATCGAACTTGAATCGGATGAAATTTTAATGTCCGGACAGTTAAGAGAATTAATTATGGACTAAGTGAGTTATTTGGATAGATGAGACTAACCACTCAAGTGTGGTTATTGAGTATGAATCACAAGAAGGTTTGACCCCATCAGATCAGCCACGTCTACTGAATCAGATTTGTGAAATAATAGAGAGGAGATGATATGCAGCCTAAGAACTAAGATGGATGAATAAGTAGTAACAATAAGACTTGTTGCACTTCAAAGTGTGAATTAAATTTTTGGATGTATCCTAATGGTAAGAAGATTAGAAGTAAGATAAGCTAGATTGGAATTTAGTATACTTATGGACGAATTAAGTTGAACACTCTTGATTAGACGAACAGTATTGGATTTCTCGGATTGGTTAAAGAAGGTAAGTTCGAGATAACACAAGGTTATAGTAGACCAGTGTTGAAGGATGATCGGGAATTCAGCCGAGAAACTATGTTGAGATTTTAATATACGAAGGATCGTCTTGAATATGAAAAGTTAAGTTTAAGGTTAAGGTGAAGGTGTTATATGTTTTCAACTGAAGAGTTTTCTTCCGCGAATATGCTAGAAGTGTAAAGAGGTCGCCCCGTGTGGTTAAGTTCCGAGGGCGATAATAAAGTATAGAATTCGGGTGGTTCAACTATATGCGGAATTACTCAGATGTTAAGAATCGAGATTGGTATTGTGAAAGCAATAATGAGTTACTGGAGGAACCCAATAGATCGTGATAAGTGCAAAAGTTTAAGATCGATTAAATTGGGCACTCGAAGAAACGCAACCGATGTTGGGCGTTCTAGAGAACCGGTAAGAGTTTGGAACTTTCAGGACGGATTGTTCTGTAGGAACTTAAGGGTAACTTAAGGAACATGATAGTACTAAGGAGACCAAAGTTGTTCCGGGAAGAATATAGATATGAAATCATTACAGATAAAGAAAGAGAGAATAGTAACAAGACTCAAATGAAAGGTATGAACCTTCAGAAGTTATAAGTGTTTTTAGAAGTTGCCAAAAAGGGATGTACATGAATTTAAGCTGCCTCAGACATACTTCCAGTTGGATTTCTGCAATGTTTAATGATTATACGTGAAGAGCTGACCAAGAGAAAAGGTAACGTCAGACAAATTTGTTACAGTGATTACAAAGTGATAGAGTAAAAAGAATTGATTGATGAAATTTTATATGACAATTGTGAAGTTTTCCTACGATGCTAACTCGAGTGTTAAAAAAATCAGAGTGGCGCAGCGGAGTGTAATCTAAGAATGATATAATGATCAGTGCTAAGCTGAAGCTTAGAGTATGAGAAGATGTTAAGTGTTTAATTCCTATTATACGGGATAGTAGTAAGTATAAGCGATTTGAATATATCATGAGTTCTAATGGAAAGTTATGGAAGTTAAGTTGATGAATACTTTAGACCTCGAAATCCATGAGGAATGAAATATTTGAATTAAGGCTTTGATCATAAACGATAATACAGTGGCGAATGAGTTTAATTCCATGTTGCAACCACGTCATGTTAATCTATATTAGCCGAAGATTTCGGAAGTCTTGAACTTAATGTTCACCAGTAAAGGAAGGAGAATTTTTACGCAGATTAAAAGTTATTCGCAGTTCATGGTAAAGGGCTACGTAATTTCAGGTTATGACTAAAGGATTAAAGACTAATTGTGCTATTTTTGGCAGCAACCAAGTAGAACCTTGGACTTGATGTTCAGAAATGAGAAAAGAGTTCACTATATCAATAAATGTAACCATGATCTAAGTTATGTGATAATGTATGTTCAAGAAACCAACATGAGTAACATTGGCGGGGCAAACCTGGCAAGCCAGTTGAAAGGCAAATCTCGGATGTTACGAAATGAGTTGAGAGTAAGAAAGATTCCCATTTGTGGTGGTAGTGTCTCAAATATGTTAAGGTTAAGAATGATGTCCCGTTAGTCGGACAAAGATGAGGTAATGTAAGTGTATACGTGTTCGCTTATGTATGTAAGATATATGCTATGAAATATATTGTATAATGATATGTGAGACGACTTAAGCCACTCATCACATAGACTGAACTCCTATAAGTTTGGGATTATCGGTGTAGAAAACGAGAATAAGTTGTGACAAGAACGATGGGAGACTGGCAAACTTCTAGTATGAAGAATGATTTCTAAGTTATTAAGATAAGTAACGTCATAGATCAATCGAAGCAGAACGCGGTTAATCAGTAAGAATTCGCGAGTCCTTGAGGAATTCCGTGATGGAAGCAATGATTAAGATTAGGGAAAGTAACACACCAGGATGTCTCCTCCTTGTATTTGTATAATGGAGGTAGTGCGGAAGTTTTACTCTCATTAAAGAATGGTATAATTATGTTAAAACCATAAATGTAAGATGCCGTTGCATAAGGCAAGGATCGAATATAAGAATTCAATGGAATCGTTGAGGATAATAAGAACGACCAATGTCGTCTAAGTAAGATTACGCGGACTATAACGAGAATATAAGTTTCAGCACAAGTGTTAGAATTGGATAACTCTAGTTTGGGTTACAAGAAGTGTATGAACAAGGATATAGTCAGCAAGTAGGATGCGATGGTTCAGATGACCTCATATTTTGCTACGCAAGAATTGTGTGATGCACACCAAGTATTACAGTCAACGAAAAGATTGTCGGATACATTCGACTTATAGAATTGGAATCTGAGGGATTCCGATAAGTAAGATGAACTGGAGTCTTAGATAATGAAGGAAGTAGTATGTGAGATTAATTCGTGTATGATAGTGGATTCTAAATTTCGAGGACGAAATTTCTTTAAGGGGGGTAGATTGTAACATCCCGCCCAAGACTCGAATATTTATTAATACTGAGACATTATGTCTCATCCCTATCCTTCTGGTGCAGGTTTTCAGGTTGCAGATCTTCAGGAAGACGCTGGATGAAGTGCAGATGCTCGTCAAGGCAAGCTCAGGAGATTGACGGAGTTTATATATGTATATGAACGTGTAATATATATATTGTATTTGGATATTTATGTAAACGAGCAAAATGTACTCATTCAGTGATTTAGCTCAATTGGTAGTGGGAATGCAAAGAACTTGTACTTAGGCCCCAGGTACACGGTTCGATTCCCACGGAAGGCATGAAACTCCACATGGGGGGTGGAGAAGTCCATGAGTACATCGCGGGGGATCGCGGGGGCCGTTAGTTGCCGAATCCCGGATCCGAATCCCGGATGTTACACAGAAGGTGCAAAAGCAGAAAAACAACAAGGTCCTGAAAACAGTGGCATCGTGACACGATTTGGAAATCGTGTCACGATTTTCTACCCAGAAATGGGGGTAAGTTCTGCCCATGAAATCGTGACACGGTTGCAAAATCGTGACACGATTTTGCGTGCAATTAGACAACATAGAACAAGTTGAAAACGTGATTTCCACCATTCTTGGCTTATCTAAGCATACCCAGACATCATAACAGCTTAAGGAATGAATTTCTAATGCATATTGATAGTTTATAACATGATTGATTAAGGAATTACAAGCAAAAGGGGATTAGGGCACTAAATCTTAACTTAACATAAATTGAGACATACACTCAAACTTACTCATAGTGGGTTCTAAAACCCTAGGGAGCTCACCTCAATTGCTGGAAAGACATGAGGAATTGATGAAATGATGAGACTTCAAGATTTTCCCAATTCCAAGCTAAATCTCTTACTCCAACTCAAGTTCTTGTACCCACTCCAAATTAAAGCTTCCCAAAAGTCCAATTTGATGATGGAAGGTGAAATCTTAGCATATAAGCTTGAATTGATGACATTGAAAGAAGTTAGGGTTAGGGTAAAGAGGGAGAGTTCGGCCAAGTGGGCGAGGGAAAGGAAGAATTTGTGCTTGAGCGTTGATCAGCTTGCTCTAAGGGCAATAATTTCACTTTTGCATGTTGATTGGTTGAGAATTGAGTGAGGATGATGAGAGGAGATGGAGGTGTGAGAGGTAGAAGGAGGAGGGGAAAGAAAAACATAAACTTTAGAGAGAGAAAGAAGTGATGGAAATGAAAAGGGTTAAAGGGCCTTTCCCTTAAATAGTCTTAGGTAAGAATTTACCAAATTGCCCCTCATATAAAACATCTCTGATGCATCGTCTCAATATTGTTAAATATTCAAGTCTTAAGCGGGATGTTACAATCTACTCGACAATACTCGACAATCTTTCCTTTTGAAATGCTTGATGTGCATTACACAACTCTTGCGTAGTAGGTTGTGAGGTTATCCGAACCATCGTATCCCACTCGCTGACTATGTTCCTTGTTCATACACTTCTTGCAATCCTAATCTGGAGTTATCCAGTCCTGACACTTGTACTGAATCTTATAAATCCCTTCATAGTCCGTGTATTCTCATCCTGACGACGTTGGGTCGATTTAATCTTCTCAACATTCCACTCTTTAAGAGGTCTATCGTATCACAATTAATTCCAATGAATTATTATCGTTATCTTTCGTCTCATATGAAGACATCTTACTTATAGGCATATGTCATACTTTTCCATGTAGAATCATCCTTACACCGAAAACATCTAATATCGTGTACGCACCTGCTTCTTTCTTTTCAACGTCTCGATGTGCTACTTATCACAATTCTAATCATTACTTCCACTATGGAATTCTCAAGAGCTCACGGAATCCTTACAGATTACTCGTGCTCCGCTTCACTTAGTCTACGGCGTCAACGCGTATCTTAATGATTTAAGAATCATTCTTCATATTGGGAGTTTGATGTTCTTCTATCATTCCTGTCACAACTTATTCTCGAATTCTTGCCGTAGCATAAATTTTTTCTATACTGATATATCCAAAACTCATAGGAGTTTAGTCCAAGTGATGAGTGGTATAGACCGTCTCACATATTATCATATGGTATATTTCATAGCATATAATTCACATACATAAACGAGCACGTGTACACTACTAATGGGTACGCTGCACGTCGTATCATCTTTGTCCGACTAATGGGACATCATTCTTGATCTTTACATATTTGAGGCACTACCACATCATTTGGAAATCTTTTCTTACTCTTAACTCATATTGTAACATCCGGGATTTGCCTTTCAACTGGCTTGCCAGGTTTGCCCCGCCAATGTTACCCATGTTTATTTCTTAAGTATACAACAACCTATAACGTAAATTGTGGTTACATGCTCTCGGCATCATAAACTTATTTTCTCATTCTGGACGTCGAGTTCAAGATCCTTGAGTATTCTTAACTAGAACGCGTTCGGTATCAACAAACCTGTTCTGATTGGCATCTTCTCACTTTAAACATTACTAGCTGCGTACCTTAGTGACTTATACATGTCACATAACAGAAAAGGAAAGGGCTACACTACCATCTGAGTAGCATAAACACCGTCCAATAAGTACACATTACTAAACATAACCCGGTACATGCGACATGTTAACATAGCGTGGTTACAATGTGGAATAAATTTACATGCCACTGCATTGTCGTTTCTGATCAAGGCCTCAAGTTCGATTATATTATCTTGCAAGCGCAACCTGTACCGCTGTTGGCTCATGCTTAATTCTCTTTAGACTAACTTACTCTTCAAGTATACTTGATGTTACTGAGCTAAAATAGTAAACTACCGTTTTAGCGATAACTTCCATTGATTCAGACTTATTGTGCTAGAAGTACATCCTTCTTATTCCCTAAGCTTTAGCTTAGCATTTTTCATTAATTCATTCTTGGATTACTACTCCGCTGCGCAACTCTGATTCTTAACAACTCAAGTTAGAATTTAGAGCAATACACCACTATTGCCAAATAAAATTTCCTCGACCAATCCTTTTATTTTATCACTTTGTAGTTACCGTAACAAAACCATCTATTGTGTTTGTTTCTCTTGTGGCTTAAACCATCTGCTTAACTTACGGACTGGTCATCACCTGACTTGGTGTTTCCTTTCGGACATAAACCTTATACTTACTTTTACAATAATACGCCAAAACCTGTAAACGGTTTTCAGCAACTGTTACGAGCCTAACAATACTCTTGCCAAACAGCTTATATTTGATTCTAACTCTACTTTCCGTATCTTGAATTCTGTAACCATCTCTTGGTCAGCTCACCATGTATAATCATTAAAACATTGCAGAAACCCGTCTGAAAGCATGCCTGAGGCAACCTAAGTTCACACACAAACACTTGTGACAACTTCTAAAACGACTTATGGTTTCGGAAGGTTCACATCTTTCATACACTGAATCCACTGATGATTCGAGTCTCGTTTACTTTCCCTTTTATCCTTATCCGCAAGGATTTCATACTTAAACTCTTTTTCCGAGACAACTTCGGTCTCTATTGTCTTACCATATTTCTTAGGTTACCTTCGAGTTCCTCCAGTTAACTGATCTTAAACTTCAAAACCTTATCATTACCTATTGGATTCCTCCAGTAACTTGTTATGGTATTCACAATTCAAATCTTGATCTCATTAGCTGAATGATTCTTCATATAGTTTAAACAAACCAAAATATGTACCTTATTACCGCCTCCGCAAGCTTATCAACACGAGGTGATCTCTGTCAGCTTCTAGAATAATTGTGTAAGGAAACCCATCAAATGAACATAGAACTCCTTACATTAACCACAACATTAACTTGCGTACTAGTGCCGATCTTTCTGATAATAAAGCCTCAAAATACTTCTCGGCTAAAATTCCGATCATTTCTCAAACTACCGGTCTACTTTAATCTTGTGTTGGCGTAAACTTGTCTTCTTTATCCAATCAAGGTAGTTCAACTTGGTTCGTCAATCAGTTCGCTAAATTCCAACAATTTATTATTCAATATCCACCCTTCAAGTAAAATTCCAGTTAAACTTAGCTTGTTTCCAATCTTCTTACTATTAGGACACATCTGAATATCTGATTCACGCTTTGAGATACTACAGGTCTTAGTATTACTACTTATTCATCCATTGTAGTTCTTAGGTTGCATACCATCTTCTCTCCTCAATTCACAAATCCGGCATTTATGGTTCGGGAGGTGCGGCTGACTTGATGGGGTTAAACTTACTTGCGATTCACGTTCAATGATCACATTCAAGTGGTTAGCTTCATCTGTCCCAATACTTCACTTAATCCATAATTAATTCTCTTAACTGCTTGGACATTAAAATCTCATCCGATTCCAGTTCGATTCTTCAACACTCTATCTTTGCTGGGAGTCTGGAGGTTTTAAAAACCGACTGATAATTCCTCATTTCAAATCTCTAGGTTTGGTACTGCAATTCCTTAACTCTGTGCTCATAATCGTTACTTAGTCCACACTTCACTTTAACTTCTCAAACTACGGTCCCAAGTCATTCCTTAGAGTATCCCATGATTCCTTAATCCTTATGTCTTCCGCAGACGAGGCATCGTTCAACGACGCGTCCAACTGGGTTGAGGTGCTTCACCTTACTCTAAAATATTTCTGACATTCCTGAAACTCTGCCATAAACAGGCTTAGTCACTTTACGGTTCGATGGCCACCATCTGGCGTTGAATACTTCTTCGCTAATTCTGTTTTAAAATTTAGACGCCAAAACTTCGTTCTTCTTACACTTCATTCCTCCTTGGTCACATTCAGCTCTCGGACATTTATCCTAACTGTCATATACTAGATTGAGTTGATCAGGCTCAACTAGATGTGACCTTTAGAACAACATCCGGAACCCAATGGTCCCACTACCTTATTGAATTTTTAATGACCCAAGGCACGGTCTGAATCGACCTGCTCTGATACCAATTGTAACACCCATACTAAATTATCTAGAATATTTAGCATGTGTATTAATCTGATACCGGATACATTAAAATTTTCAATAATAAAATACATACAACTGAATGAGTACAAGTTGGCTCGTTTATACATTTATCCAAATATCATTTACAAATACTTAAACATATACTGATAATCTGCTGAGCTTGTCCATGACGAGCAACTGCACTCCATCCAGCGTCTCCCTGAAGAACTTCATCTGAAAATCTCTTGCTAACCTGTAAACCTGCACCAGAAGGATTGGGATGAGACATAATGTCTCAGTGAGCTCCAGCCCAACCTACTGTTGGCAACCACGGGGGAAACCTAGGGTCGCCGTGCCTACTCCTGGCAATCTTGGGGATTCCTACGATCGCCGTCATTCTCTACATATTTCGCGATCAAGGGGTAACCTAGGATCGCTACATGTCTTAATCTTATACTTATCATAATCTCGTCTTAAACTTAAACTCATTCTTAGTGATCTGGGGACATCCTATGATCACTTTCTTTCTCTGCTGACTAATCATCATATTCTCATAATAATTCATAAGTATTAATATACATCATTCTTAATCATAAAGTTAGTAAGTCAGCTTTGAACAAACAATCATTATCTTGGTTCATTTTACGGAGTGCATCCGGGTGGAGTAACCCCGAAGTACATCTCCCATCATACCGGTGAAACTCCTTTCATATCAGGCTAACACCGGACTCCTCTTATCGCTGTGTGGACACAACTTAACTCTCTCGATGAAGTCCCATCCGGCGAATCCTGGAGTCTGCTGAACACAACTTAACTTTGCATGTAGACAACCCTCTTGGAGAAGTCCCATCCGGCGTGTCCCGGAGTCTGCTGAACATGCTTAATCTTTTAACATACGTGTGGACAATCCTCTCGAAGAAGTCCCATCCGGCGTATCCCGGAGCCTGCTGGACACGTTTAACATAGTCTTATAACTTACGTGTGGATAGCCCTTTCGGAGAAATCCCATCCGGCATAATCCGGAGTCTGATGAACACGTATAATCTTTATCATTAAGTTCTTAACTTAAGTTCATATGTATATCTAATACGTTTCATATTCTTGTGCATATCTGATGCATTCTTTAAGTATTCATTCTTAAATGCCTAACCTATAAATAGGTTCTTGACTTTGAACATTAAATCATTCTTTGTGCATACGCACGCTTAATTGAGTGCATCTTAAGCTTGCTATCCTAGGGGCATTCTCATTCTCATTAATTCTTATCTTAAGTACTTGTAAGTACGTCTAATACTTTACTATGAGCTTTTGCATATTAATGCATTCTTTAAGGGATAGATCTTCTAATACTTAATGGTGACACTTTGTCATTACATGTTGTTATTGAGTCTGAAGCATTAATAGACAGCCAGAAGGTGCAAAAGCAGAAAAACAACAAGGTCCTGAAAACAGTGGCATCGTGACACGATTTGGAAATTGTGTCACGATTTTCTACCCAGAAATGGGGGTAAGTTCTGCCCATGAAATCGTGACACGGTTGCAAAATCGTGACACGATTTTGTATGCAGTTAGACAGCATAGAACAAGTTCAAAACATGATTTCCACCATTCTTGGCTTATCTAAGCATACCCAGACATCATAACAGCTTAAGGAATGAATTTCTAATGCATATTGATAGTTTATAACATGATTGATTAAGGAATTACAAGCAAAAGGGGATTAGGGCACTAAATCTTAACTTAACATAAATTGAGACATACACTCAAACTTACTCATAGTGGGTTCTAAAACCCTAGGGAGCTCACCTCAATTGCTGGAAAGACATGAGGAATTGATGAAATGATGAGACTTCAAGATTTTCCCAATTCCAAGCTAAATCTCTTACTCCAACTCAAGTTCTTGTACCCACTCCAAATTAAAGCTTCCCAAAAGTCCAATTTGATGATGGAAGGTGAAATCTTAGCATATAAGCTTGAATTGATGACATTGAAAGAAGTTAGGGTTAGGGTAAAGAGGGAGAGTTCGGCCAAGTGGACGAGGGAAAGGAAGAATTTGTGCTTGAGCGTTGATCAGCTTGCTCTAAGGGCCATAATTTCACGTTTGCATGTTGATTGGTTGAGAATTGAGTGAGGATGATGAGAGGAGATGGGGGCGTGAGAGGTAGAAGGAGGAGGGGAAAGAAAAACATAAACTTTAGAGAGAGAAAGAAGTGATGGAAATGAAAAGGGTTAAAGGGCCTTTCCCTTAAATAGTCTTAGGTAAGAATTTACCAAATTGCCCCTCATATAAAACATCTCTGATGCATCGTCTCAATATTGTTAAATATTCAACTCTTAAGCGGGGTGTTACACTAACCCACTTAGGATTTTGGTCCCCAGTGAAGTCGCCATTTTTCTGTCGCGGTGATTTTTGGATATCAAGCTATTAGTTAGTATTGACTCGCAATTTTAAGTTCACCACCGATCTTTTATTTTTCCGAAGAAAAGGGAGAAAGTTCGAAAAACCCTATTATTTAGAGATCAAGGTCCGGGGGTTGGTTACGCAAAGGGAAGGTGTTAGCACCCTAAACATCTATAGTACTCTATAGGAACCTCTTATTTTTAATTATCTTTATGCTAAATTGATTATTTGTTTGTAAATAAATGCTTAAGTGTAAAAAGATGAAAGTGATGAGTGAAAAGAAATATGTTTTTGTTATTTTGTTGATTTGAAAAGACAAAGTCTTTTGCCTACGTACCCGAGCGGGATCAAAGTCACGTAGTTCGGGGTAAAAAGCCGAGTGATTTGTTTTGGTTGATTTTAAAGTTTTGAAAATGTTTTGAGAAAGATAAGAGGCCGAAAAGGCATAGATGAAATAAAATGTGAGTTTGATTGATTTTAATTGAAGAAAAAGTTTGATTGATTAAAGATTGATTAAAATTTGATTAAGAAAGAAAATGCACTTGGATTGAAATCCAAGGTTGATTTTTTGGGATTTTGATTATATGAAATGTTTTTGATTTTTGACTATTTGACTTTTTTTGAAAATTTTGATTAATTTCTAAGGTCCAGAGCTAAAGTATGCTGAGATAATCTAAAGCGCGCCGGATCCCTCAAAATGACGTTGGATCAAGTGAGGGTCCTTTTCCTCGGATACGGTCATTATTACATTTTTATCGTTTTAGACATAAAGCGGAATAAATAAATGTGAGTGTCGGTGCAATATTCTCATTTATATTTTACATTGTCCCTAAATACATTCTAATGAAATGAAAATGACAAAATAATAAATAAAAATAAAATTGCAAATGGAAATGCATTAAAGTAAATATGCTAAAAGATAAATGAAGATGCATGAAATGTAAAACAATAAATAAATATGTTGCATAAAAAATATAAAGAAAATAAAAATGCATGAAATGCAAGACAATAAATAAATATGTTGCATAAAATGAATTATAAAGAAAATAAAAATGCATGAAATGCAAGACAAGAAATAAATATGTTGCATAAAATAAAAAAATAAAAAAAATGCATGAAATGCAAGACCAAAATAAATATGTTGCATAAAATAAATAAAAAAATAAAAATGCATGAAATGCAAGACATAAAATAGATATGTTGCATAAAGTAAATAAGAAAAATAAAAATGCATGAAATCGAAGACAATAATTAAATATGTTGCATGAA
The DNA here is from genome assembly GCA_018208015.1 of Medicago ruthenica. Taxonomy (NCBI): domain Eukaryota; kingdom Viridiplantae; phylum Streptophyta; class Magnoliopsida; order Fabales; family Fabaceae; genus Medicago; species Medicago ruthenica. The sequence goes on from CM031372.1 coordinate 36,627,118, forward strand.
AGTAAAAATGCATGAAATGCAAGGCAATAAAATAAATATGTTGTAGAAAAATAAAAATGCATGGGAAATAAATAACGGCTTAAAAAAAATAAAAGTTGTAATAACCCACTTAGGCGAGACATTTAACAGTGTTACAGGAATTAAACGTATTGGAATGGCAAAGTCGTAAATAATGAGACAATGTATATAAATGGATAATTATGAATCTTTTCACAAATATCACATTTCTTTCTCTCTCAAAAATCACAAAATCTCTCCTCCTTCTCTCTAGATTTCGACTCACCCTTCCTTTCATCCTTAATCCATCTTTTCATCCTCAAACACTTGGGTTTCAAGCAATCAAAGCCTTGTAAGAACTTGGAGCAAGAAAAACTAGAGAAAAATCAAGAAAAAGGGAAGTTTACAAGTTGGAGTTTTGGATTGAAGCCAAGCAAGCTTGCTACCAGTTATTAGGTGAGCTCATCTTGGGTTTTAGAACCCTCATAGTGTGAGTTTTGTGTGTTTTTCTTCATAGGAGAAAATTATAGAAAGTTAGTGTTTTAACCCTAATTTCCTTGCTAGTCATAATCCTTGCTTGTGAATGTTTTTAAATGATGATTTATGATGGAAAATCGTTTTTAACAAGTTTAGGAAGCTTGGGTAACCTTGAATGGGCAAAAATGGTGGAAAATCACATTTTTACACAGTTTTCTACTGATACGGTCGCTGTAGCGACGGGCCGTCGCTTGTAGCGACCAGGCAGGAAAATTCCCTGCCTACCCGCGCTTCAAGCGACCACACTGGCGCTTGTAGCGACCAGGGGCGCTTGTAGCGACCAACCCTGTACAGCCCAACTTCGTTGAGCTGTCCTGGGGGTCTTGGTGCGCGCGGGCATGGCTTTTTGGCAACTGATTTTATATATATATTTTGGAAACCTTACCCACCATTTTAACTCATTCTAAATGCTTCCCAAAGGTCACAAAAGTTTAGAAGTAAGGATTATGCAAGGTTTGGAAACGTAGGGTTGAGGTTTATTGAATAGGCAAACTTCTTATAGTGGCATATGACAACGATATGCCTAATTCCTTGATAGGAAAACAAGGGTTATAGGATGAGGAATAAGTTCATAGTATTATCCACTTTAGGATATAAAGTAATAGGATTGGTACAGCAATTATAGTTTCACATAAGTTCATAGAGTTGTTTCTCCAACAATTATAGGCGGCTTATGAGAACGATAAGCCAAGATATTAAAGATTACAGCTTATAGGTTACAAGGTGGTTATAGGATTAAAGTGACAGTTTATATGTTTATATGTTATAGTTAAAGAATTAAAGATTAAAAACATTGGCGTGCTTGCACGTTTTACAGTTACAGGGCGTGTTCATCAGACTCCGGGATTCGCCGGATGGGACTTCTCCGAGAGGGTTGTCCACACGTTTTATAGGGAGTCCGGTGTTAGCCTGATATGATAGGAATTTCACCGGTTTATAGGGAGACGTATCTCGGGGTTGCTCCACCCGGGTGCCCTCCGTAAAATGAACTCAGATTAATTGTTTGTTCAACGCTAACAGCTAACATAAAACACCTTATTGCTTTATGTTTTACAGTTATAGTTACAGGCAGGTCATAGTTAAAGTTATAGGCGTGTTTATAAGACTTGGCGATTCTAGATTTTCCCTAAATTGCCAAGGTAGGCATGGCGACCCTAGGTTCCCTGTGGTTGCCAAACAGTAGGTTGGGTAGAGCTCACTGAGACATTATGTCTCATCCCATTCCTTCTGGTGCAGGTTCGCAGGCAGGATCTCAGACAGCACGCAACAAGGGTAAGGAAAAAGCTTTGGACTGATCGTGCTGATGTTTGGTGTTATGTTTTATAGTTGGACTGTATTATATGGTTGTGTTCTGATGTGCTTGTATCAAAAAGGATTGTATTAACTTTGGATTGTAATATTACAATGTGTTGTAATATATTTGAATGAATTTATATATTGTAAATTAATGTATCCAGTACGAAATTTTAATACTCGTATAAGATCCTAGGCAATCTTATTATGGGTGTTACAAAAGTAAATGCAAGAAATGAAATGAAAATAAAAAAAAAATGGAGAAAGGGGGAGATGCAGAAGCTGGGAAAAAGGGTGGAGAAAGGAAACAGAAGAGAGGAGGAAAAAAAACGAAGTGGGCCGAGCTAAGCCCACTGCCACTGGGCTGGCACGGTGGCGCATAAAAGAGAAAACTCAGAAGAATTTTCTCATTCTTCTTCTTTTTCCCTCTCTCTAACCTTCTTTCTCTCTAAAAAAACACTCTCACTTCTCTCTAAGTTTAGTTGCCAGAAAAACATTCTGGCGCGGTGGTTGGCCGACGGCGCCACCACGCCGGAGCGATTTTTGCTTCCTCTTTTCAAAAGCTTTGATTTTTTAAACTCTCCTCTCCTCCCTCTTTGCAAATCCGGTCTTAGTTTTCGAAAAAAAACTTCAAAAACGCAACAGATCTAGGTTTTAAAAATTTTGGTGAACTACCTTTTATGTTCGGATTCTTGGTTTGGTTCGGAACTTGTGGTTATGGACTTGATGGTATGCTTTGGTTCGGCCTTGGTTTAGTTTTGTTTCGGCCTTAGCTTAGTTTGGATTGTGAGTTTTGTGTTGTTTTGGGATTAGGACTTGATTCGGTTTGGATTGGGAATTTTGGTTTCTGGTTGTGGATTTGAATGATTTGTGCATTTTTGAATGGTTTGAATTGGTTTGTTTTTGGGCTTTGTGATTCTGATTTGTGATTGTTTTTGGTTTTTGATGATGGTTGGTTCGAAAAAGAGAAGGGAAAATTTTAAGGTTTTTGGTTGTTTTTCTGGTGGCCGGAAACTGGATTTTGTGGTGGTTGTTGGTGGTTCACGGTGGTTTGTGTATTGTGACTCTGACTGATTCTTCTGACTGATTATTGGTACTTGGCTGATTGATTGGGATCCGTGAACAGTACCATTAATGGTACTATTTGTAGGCCAAATTAGGGTTAAATGCAATTGGACAAAAATGCCCCCTCTGGGGACTGGACTGAAAATTGGACTACAAATGACTAAAATAAAAAATAAAAACTAAAAACAATAATAAAAATAAAAACGAAAATAATTAAAAATAAAAAATAAAAGACTAATAATAAGACTTAAAAATAAAATAAAAACAAAATAATAAAAGTAAAAGAAAGAAAAATTAATAAAAATAAAAACGGTCGCCTTCGGAACAAAAATGAGGTATTTTAAAATACATCTCTGACGAAATTTCGTCTGAAACGATGAAAATTTCCGGCTTAAAAAGACGAGAAAAACGAATCGAAAATGGGTCAAAAATGGGGTATGACAGTAGTATTTAAAGAGTCTTCCCTAATGCATCATATCATATTTAGGACCATGTTGAATGACGAATGACGAATGACGACTGATGTATGTATGTTCAGTAACACAACTCTGACATACAAATGTTGATTAGGTTGTATGTATGTTCAATAACACAACTCTGACATACAAATGTTGATTAGAAACCGTTATCGGGATGCATATAGGTCTAGGAACAAAGTGCATTTGCATATGGCTAACTTTAGGTGTATATGATGTATATGTGATATATGTGGTATATGTGATATGTGTTAATGTTGACATATTGTGAGTGTTATGTGAATTTCTTTAATGTGTTGAAACTGATGAGTTATGATAATGATGATGTGTGAATGATGCTGTATAACCTGATGAAGAATTGTGAATATGTTGTAAACAATGATCAATGATGCTATGCCTATTTATATATATTATTCATGTATCCCAATATATGTTATGATGAATATTCTCACCCCTTTGTGGTTGTTGTGTATTAAAGTGTCTGTACTCTCGGGGTACAGACACTCAGGACGAGGAGCTCTAGATTGCGGGACGTTTAGAAGGTGTCGACGGAGATATACTTCCATAGCTATTATCTAATTATTTACGTAGTCGAATAATCATGTGCACTGATCTGTAACACAAGGGTTGTGTAATATCCCAAATCTAATTAATACTAAGAGTAATATTAATTAAAATTAGAGATGGTTAACTGAGAACACTTGGAAGAAGATAAATTAATTATTACGAATGAGGATGAAGGTTATCTTGGTCATTTTCACTACTAGTGGCATTTTAGTAAATATGTCAACACTAGAATGGATATTTATCAAAGAATGAGGAGAGAAAATTCAGATTTTTCCCCTCTTTCCCTTTCTTCTCTCTCTCTCGTGTCCTTTCCTCCTCTAACCCTCTCCATCCACAAAATTCCTCCTTTGATGATTCTTGAAGCTTGCACACTCAATTTTTCTCTCTAATTCATCACTTAAGCAAAAAGGGAGACAAAAGTATTTGTGCAAGTTTGGGTTGCTAAATTCGAGTTTGGATTGGGGCGGGAATTTGCAGAAGCTATAAGTTGTTGGTTGAGCTACAAAAGTGTGGTAAGTAAGCTGAGATTTGGGATTTGCTTGGAGCTTTGGAAGGTAACCTTAAATAAATTGTTTTAAGAGTTGAAATTTTAAGATGGTGCTGTTAATATTGACTGGGTGTTGGGTCACGAATTTACTGAATTAAAAGAGATGAATACGCTGTTTTGGAACCTGCAGAAGAGATTAAGTGTATAACCTGTTTTGGCAGAATCGCTGTTTGGTTCGTGGCTGTTGCTGGGTAGCTCAGAATTGGGTAATTATTAGATTTTCGGATTCTGCATTTAATTCCCTTCAATTCGGATATAAGTTTCGCAGGATTCGGATTAGAAACGAATTCAGAAAACACTTTTGAAGTTTGGTTTTTGCTGCTGAATAACTGTTACGGGTTTTGGCGTGATTTTGCGAAATAAGCTGAATTACGAGTTTAAGTGCGCGGAATGACTCCAAAACGGATTACATGTGCTCGGTAGGCTTAATGAGAGTTATGGCGAAGCTTGGACTGAAATTGAGGTTCGCATAAGCCATAAGTTGTGAATAAGCTGATTCTGGAAAAGTGCTTATGGAGGATTGAAGATGGCAAAGGTTGTAAGCTGTTGAATGGGCTGCTTTGCAAAGTCATCAAAAGTGTTTAAGGTGAGCTCCCTAGGGTTTTAGAACCCACCATGAGTGAGTTTGAGTGTGTAATTTTATCTTAAGTTAAGTTGATGATTTAGTGCCCTAATCTCTAATACTTGTCAATTCCTTGTTCAATTATGTTAAAACTGTTTAATTGCAAAATAAAATCATTTTTAACATCTTTGGGAAGCTTGGGTAAGTTGGAATGAGTTGAAATGGTGAAAAATGCAATTTCTGAACATTTTCTGAACTGTCATGGTCGCTACAGCGATCAGTTCGTCGCTGCAGCGACCAGGCTTATTTTGTTACGGCAGCCCGTCGCTATAGCGAGCTCACCAGAAACCGCTTGGTCAGCTGAGCTGTTTCGGGTGATCCTGCGCGTGTAAGCAAGGTTTTTCGCAACCGTTTTCTTCAAAAACATTTAAGAATCAATGAACACCATTTTACCTCATCCTTAAGGCTCCCAAAGGATAAAATCATTTAAGAAAATAAGGTTTAGACAATGTGTTAAGAGAGTCGGGGAAAAAGGTTATTTAAGTTATGGAAGCTTTCGTTCAAAGTTTAATCTTTGAGAATGGTGTATGATAGGGTTATGATTAGAACCCCTTAAAGAATTAATGAGAATGAGAATGTACATAGGATAGCAAGTTTAAGATGCACTCAATTAAGTGTGTGTAAGCACAAGAAATGATTCAATATTCAAGGTTCAGGACCTTTTATTATAGGTTAAGCATTCAAGAATAATTACTGGAAGAATGCATCAGACATGCATAAGTTTATGAGTTATATGTGTATATATATATATAAAGAATAATAAGAACAAGTTGATAAAAGGACTAGATGTGTCTCCTGTAGTCTTGTTAGTTAGAATACAGGGGGTTCCAGCCTAAGCTGGAATGGTGAAGTTACCGTCCGCGAGGACAGCTACACATCAAAGTCAAGAAAGTTAAATGCATCTCCTGTAGTCTCGTTAGTTAGAATACAGGGGGTTCCAGACTAAGCTGGAATGGTGAAGTTACCGTCCGCGAGGGCAGCCACACAAAAGGAAAGAGGAGTCCGGTGTTAGCCTGATATGATAGGAATTTCACCGGTAGCAGGAAGATGTATTCTGGGGTTACTCCACCTGGATGCGCTCCATAAAATGAACCAAGATAATGTATTGTTTATTCAACGCTAACTTCTAACTTTATGTTATGAAAAAGATGAATATGTATATATATTATATATACTAAGAGATAAGGCAAGTAGTCACCAGTGAACAGAAAGTGATCGTAGGTTGTCCCCAGATCACTAAGTACGAGATTGGACATAAGTCAACATAAGATAAACACATATAGCGATCCTAGTTTCCCCTTGATAGCGAAATATGTAGAGAATGACGGCGATCGTAGGTTTCCCTGAGATTGCCAAAAGTAGGCACGACGACCCTAGGTTCCCCATGGTTGCCAACAGTAGGTTGGGTGGAGCTCACTGAGATATTATGTCTCATCCCAATCCTTCTGGTGCAGGTTTTTAGGTAAGCAAGAGGTTCGTGATGAAGTACTTCAAGGGAGACGCTGAATGGAGTGCGGATGCTCGCCTTGTACAAGCTCAGGAGGTTGTCAGACAATATATAAGTGTATTTTTTGGGTACTTAATTGGTTGTGTATACGAGCATGTTCGTATTCATTCAGTTGTATTGTATTATTATTATTATTGAAAATTTAATGTATCCAGTATCAGACTAATACACATGCTAAATATTCTAGACAATTTAGTATGGATGTTACAATTGGTATCAGAGCAGGTTGATTCAGACCGTGCCTTGGGTCATTAAAAATTCAATAAAAGTAGTGGGACCATTGGGTTCCGGATATTGTTCTAAAGGTCACATCTAGTTGAGCCTGATCAACTCCATCTAGTATATGACAGTTAGGATAAATGTCCGAGAGCTGAATGTGACCAAGGAGGAATGAAGTTTATGAAGAGCGAAGTTATGGCGTCTAAATTTTAAGACAGGGATTAGCTAAAGAGTAACCAATGCCAAATGTTGGCCATCAAACCGTAAAGTAACGAAGCCTGTTAGTGGCAAGGTTTCAGAAACATAAGAGATATTTAAAAATAAGGGGAAGCACCTCAACCCAGTTGGACGCGTCGTTGGACGATGCCTCGTCTGCGGAAGACATAAGGATTAAGGAATCATGGGATACTCTAAGGAATGACTTGGAACCTTGACGGGAACCGCAGTTTGAGAAGTTAAAGTGAGGTGTAGACTAAGTAACAATTCTGAGTGCAGAGTTAAGGAATTGCAGTACCAAACCTAGAGACTCGAATGAGGAATTATCGGTTGGTTTTTGAAATCTCTAGACTCCCAGTAAAGATAGAGTGTTGAAAAATCGAACTCGAATCGGATGAGATTTTAATGTCCAAACAGTTAAGAGAATTAATTATGGATTATGCGAATTATTTGGACAGATGAAGCTAACCACTCAAATGTGGTCATTGAGCGTGAATCGCAAGTAAGTTTAACCCCATCAGATCAGCCGCATCTCTCGAACCATAAATGCCAGATTTGTGAATTAAGAAGAGAAAAGAAACATAGCCGCATCTCTCGAACCATAAATGCCAGATCAGCCGCAACCTAAGAACTAAGATGGATGAATAAATGGTAATAATAAGACCTGTTGCATATCGAAGTGTGAATCAGATATTCAGATGTGTCCTAATAGTAAGAAGATTGGAAATAAGCTAAGCTTAACTGGAATTTTATTCAATGAAAGGTGGATATTGAATAATAAGTTGTTGCAATTTAGTGAACTGATGGACGAACAAAGTCGAATTTCCTTGATTGGATGAAGAAGGCAAGTTCAAGATAACACAAGATTAAAGTAGACCAGTATTTTGAGGAATAATAGGAATTTTAGCCGAGAAGTATTTTGAGGCTTTATTATCAGAAAGATCGGCACTAGTACGCAAGTTAATGTCGTGGTTGATGTTAAGGAGTTTTATGGCTTCAATGATGGGTTTCCCTATGCAATTATTCTGGAAATTGACAGTGAGCACCTTATGATGGTATGCTTCGAATGTGGTAAAATGTATAGATCTATGGAGGATGCTTAGTATAAATGGAGAATCATTCGGGTATTAAGAACAGATTTTGAGTTGTGAATGCGGTAAGAGTTCGAATCTATTCTGGAAGTATTGTTCTCATAGAAACTCGAAGGGTAACCTAAGGGACATGGTAGAGTTATGGAGACCAAGTTGTCTCAGAAAAGAGTATAAGTATGGAATGTTGGTGTAAGCCCTAGAGGCCAATAGTTTATGTTAAACTTTTCATATGTATCATGACTTTTATTATTAATAAAATATGGCGTTCTTTATTACATTTGTTATAAGATAAATAAAGTCCCTAGAATAGTTGGTTCATGTGATGGAATATTAAGTGTGACTTAATCATGAGATTACATCAACAAAAAGAATACTATTCTTAAAGGTATTCGTAGTCGAGCTTTGATATGAATTGGGATAATAATAAAGCATGGAGACTATTATGTATGTAGACTGATGACCATATCTCATGGGTCATGAATATGAGATATTAAGTCCATACATAGGTATAAGTATTAGAAGTAATATTTATACTGGATTGACCCATCGTGAGAATACTACATAGTATGTTATGAAATCGTCATAAGTCATTCTCACAATGATAATAGTGTATATCACTCTTAGACCTGAAACCACTGTGATCCCTAGATGTGGACTGAAGTGTTTTATTGCCATTCAAACGTTATCTGTAACAAGATAACTATAACGTTGGTTAATGGGCACTCGACGAATCATGCTGAGGGACATAAGTGTCCTAGATGGGATTTGTCCCTCCTTCATAACAGGAGATATATCTTTAGGCCTCTTGATGAAATATGACTGGAAAAATCATGGCCATGCCGAATTAAGTCAATATGAGATATTGGACTTATTCGTTATCCAGTATATTTCGGGATCAAGAAATATAAATATTGAGCTAAGCAAGGGTGACGTAATCTATGCCTTGTGTTCAATAAAGATATCAGGACAAAGGAGTAATCGTACACATAGATATTATCACGGAAAAGGTTTCGTCAGATCACTTGACATTCTTGTCACTTGGGTAGCAGTGATGTGTTGCTAGATACCGCTCACTGTTTATAATATTAAATATGGGATTTAATATTATTGCCAACGTTACAAGAACCTATAGGGTCACACACAATAGAACGGTAAAAAGGAGAAATATAAGTAATACTTATATGATGGGGTGCGTTTAGCAATTGACGCTAATTAGTTAGCGGAAGCTGATGGGTTAATGGGCTTATGGAAGCTCAGGCTGATTTTGTGCAGCAAGGAGCTCTATAAATAGAAGCTCTAGTGCTGAAATCAGCAAGTGCTTTTTCGTGTAACCCTAAAAGGCTAAACCGAATTCCCTAGTTCTCTCCTTGACCTCTGATCGCTTGGCTAGCACCGGGAACCAGAGGAAGCCGTTCGTGTGGACGAGTAGAGGCTTTGCTTGCTTGCTCAGCTGTGATCAAAGAAACTGTTTCTACAATACAAGAGGTAACAACTCTATCACTGATTCATGTGATATTCGTAATGATCCAAGGAAAGGAAATCGAAATTTTTTTAAACTTCCGCTGCACTTTTTCATGACGATTTTCCTTCAGTGGTATCAGAGCCAATTACGAAACCATGAATCGGATTGTTTTGTTTACTGTTTTATGTTTTAATTGGATTAAACATAATCGAATACAATTAAATAATAAAGACGAATTAAAATTGGCAAGGCATCACGTTTCCGTGCATGGATTTTCGGTTTGTTTGAAGCTTCGGAACCGTATCAGGTGAAGCATCAATATATCGATTATCCATATCGACGGAGATGTGTTGCTCGATCACATACGCACATAATTGAATCGTATCACTTTTCTGTGCATGGCCTTTCGAATTGTTTGAAGCTTCGGAACCGTTTTCTGGTGAAGCATCAATATTTTCGATTATCCATATCGACAGAAATATGATTGATAAATTTTGTGTAACAAAAGTATATATGATATACTCGTGATGATCGTTCACTAAATCAAGTCAGATGATATTTGTTCATATTGGATGATTGTAAACTGGAGCTTCGGAACCGTATCAGGTGAAGCATTCTAAGTTCGATCTCCATATTGGATAAACAATCAAAGTACTTTGATTGGTGTGATCAAACTGTTACAACGGGATTCATAACGCCGCAAGTGTTGTGCCGTCATGATTAAGGTTACGAAAAGGCTGAAACCTGGTTCAGAATCGTGACACGATTTTGTGTCCAGCAAATCGTTTGCTTCTGCCTATAAAATCGTGACACGATGCCAGAATCGTGACACGGTTTTGTGCCCAGCAAATCGTTTGCTTCTGCCTATAAAATCGTGACACGATGCCAGAATCGTGACACGATTTTTACAGCACCAGAATTCAAAGTGAATCGTTCATATTGAATCGTTCATAATCTGCGTAGTGTGATCAATCACCGAGTTTTAATTTAATTTATTTAATTATGAGGTGTTAATAATAATAAAAGGTGTTTTATTGTTGTTGTGTGAATGATTTTGGCCTTAGTCTTATTATTTCTTTTATTTTGGAATTTTGAAATACGGCCTGCGTGTCGTGCCTCTCTCTTGAATTCTATATGTACATTCTCTTCTCATCCAATCCCTCGTATGTAAAACGAGTTTCTTTATATGTAATGTAATTAGAATACAAGGAGGTAATAGGACCATTGACGTTGGATTAGCCCTAGAAGTCTAGCTTGGAGAAGCAAGGTCGTTTCTATGATTAGTTTAGATTCTTTCATTGGCTTGGGAGAATCATAGCGTTAGGAGGCCATAATCATGTCACTTTTATTTTGTATAATTGTTATGCATGCTTAAATGATTGGAGTGCGAATATATATGATATATAAGCCGTGGTGAGGTGAGATCAAACTAAATAAAATCCTTCAAAGTGATATATTAAGTTTAATGCTTTCCAAAAGAATAACACCCTTCAAGACTAATATCGAATGTGTGGGTTCTGCCTTAGCGAAGCACATGTTCTATGTTTGTAAGTCGCGGTGCGGTAATATCATTTACCCGATTGTTATTCTATTGGGTTTAACTTAACTAAATTAATTTTAATATGATTAGAATAAATTTAGAAGCAAGAATTGGGAAATATCTATATGATAGATCAGAGTAAGAGTTACTCGCCCAATTGATTTGAAAGTTGTATGAGATACAATTGGAAATGTTCCTACCTAAATAGCTGAGTTTTGGGTGATCAGCCCTAGCTGACTCAAAGCAAGGTGAAATAAGGATTTCAACTCGCTAGAAAATCTTCCAACGGGATTTTCCGAATTAAATGTTTGAAGGTCATTTGATTTGAATAAAATAGTGGGAGCATATTTAATTAAAGGCCAAATTAAATATGTTATTTTCATGATACTTATTTTGAATATTTTAAATTGTAGATGGCAACTAACACTTCAAACAACATTTTGCGATCAATCCTTGATAAGGATAAGCTGAATGAAACAAATATTTTAGACTGGCACCGTAACTTGAGGATTGTCCTCACACATGAGAAAAAGCTGTATGTTCTTGATGAACCTGTTCCTGAAGAGGCACCAGCTGCAAATGCTCCCAGGGCTGAGAGAGATGCTTATAGTAAGCATGTCAATGATGCCGTGGAAGTCGCTTGCATCATGCTTGCAACTATGACCTCTGAGCTTCAGAAGCAACACGAGAACATGGCTGCGTTCGATATGATCGAACACCTTAAGACTCTTTATGAAGAGCAAGCTAGGCATGAAAGGTATGATGTCTCCAAGGCCTTTTTTGGAACTAAGCTGTCAGAAAGAAGTCCTGTAGGACCTCATGTACTCAAGATGATTGGGTACGTTAAGAACCTCGCGCGATTGGGTTTACCCCTTGAGCAGGAACTTGCTATTGATCTTATCTTGCAATCGTTGCCAGAAAGCTTTAGCCACTTTGTCATGAATTTCCTCATGAATGACATGGACAAAACTCTTCCACAGCTTGCAGCAATGTTAAGAACTGCTGAAAAGAACATGAAGGGAAAGGGAAAGACCATCTTGATGGTTAACAATGGAAAGATCAAAAAGCATAATAAGAAGCCTAAAAAGTCTAAGGGAAATGGCAAAGGCAAAGCAGTTGCTAAGCCATCAACCAAAGCTTTGAAGCCTACTGGAGGTGTGGCTAAGGAGGGCAAGTGCTTCTACTACGGTAAGACCGGGCACTGGAAGCGGAACTGCCCAAAATATCTGGAAGACAAAAGGAATGGAACAGTTGCTTCCACTTCTTCAGGTATTTTTGTTATAGAAATTAATATGTCTACTTCTACATCATGGGTATTAGATACTGGATGTGGTTCTCATATTTGTACTGATGTGCAGGGGTTGAGAACGAGTACAACATTGGCAAAAGGGGAGGTCGATCTACGAGTTGGCAATGGCGCAAAGGTTGCTGCTTTAGCTGTTGGAACTTATGAATTGACTTTACCTAGTGGTCTTTTAATACAGTTAGAGAACTGTTATTTTGTACCTGCAATTAGCAGGAATATTATTTCCGTTTCTTGTTTGGACAAGTCTGGTTTTTCATTTACAATAAAAGACAAATGTTGTTCTATTTATTTGAATAATATTCACTATGCTAATGCCATTATGAGTAATGGACTTTATATTCTTGATCTTGATATGCCAATCTATAACATAAATACGAAAAGGATGAAACCTAATGAGTTGAATCCAACTTATCTTTGGCATTGTCGTTTAGGCCATATAAACGAAAATCGCATTTCCAAACTCCATAAAGATGGAATTTTGGACTCATTTGATTTAGAATCATATGAGACATGTCGATCTTGTTTATTGGGAAAGATGACAAAGACCCCATTCACCGGAACAGGTGAAAGGTCTAGTGATCTTTTGGGACTCATACATACTGATGTATGTGGACCACTAAACACACCTGCTAGAGGAGGGTTTTATTACTTCATTACATTCACTGATGACTTTAGTAGATTTGGATATGTGTATCTAATGAAACATAAATCTGAATCATTTACTTTCTTCAAAGAATTTCAAAATGAAGTAGAAAACCAACTTGGCAAGAAAATCAAAATGCTTCGATCTGATCGAGGTGCCGAATATTTGAGCCAAGAGTTTGACGATCATCTAAAAGAGTGTGGGATCTTATCCCAGCTCACACCTCCTGGAACACCACAATGGAATGGTGTTTCCGAAAGGAGAAATCGAACCTTGTTAGACATGGTCCGATCTATGATGAGTCATGCTAATCTTCCAAACTCCTTTTGGGGACACGCCTTATTAACTGCAGCTTATACACTTAACCAAGTTCCATCCAAAGCGATAGAAAAGACACCATATGAGATATGGAGTGGTCGAAAACCCAATGTGAAACATTTAAAGATTTGGGGTTGTGAAGTTTATGTGAAACGACTAATGTCCACTAAACTTGAACAAAGATCTGACAAATGTTTCTTTGTGGGATATCCTAAAGAAACTAAAGGATACTACTTTTACAAACCATCTGAGGGCAAAGTGTTTGTCGCTAGAGATGGAGTATTCCTTGAGAAGGAATTTGTTTCCAAAGAAATTAGTGGTAAAAAGGTAGATCTTGAAGAAGTTCAAGACCCACAAAGTAGTAGTACGCCAATGGAGGAACAAGAGCAGGATACACAAACTGTTGTGACCGAAAATCCTACTCCAATAACACAAGAACCACGTAGGTCAAATAGGATACGTCAAGAACCTGAGAGATATGGGTATCTTATATCAGAAGAATGTGATGTATTGCTCATGGATCAAGATGAGCCTATGACTTATCAAGAGGCCGTTACTGGTCCTGAATCTGAGAAGTGGCTTGAAGCCATGAAATCTGAAATGGATTCCATGTACACAAATCAAGTTTGGAACTTGGTTGAAGCACCTAAAGGAATTAATCCTATAGGATGCAAGTGGGTTTTCAAAAAGAAAACTGACATGGACGGAAAGGTTAACACCTACAAAGCGCGGTTGGTTGCTAAAGGCTTCAAACAAATTCATGGTGTGGACTATGATGAAACCTTTTCACCAGTCACAATGATTAAATCCATTCGGATCTTACTTGCTATCGCTGCATACCATGATTATGAAATATGGCAGATGGATGTCAAGACTGCTTTCCTTAATGGAAATCTCCTTGAGGATGTGTACATGACACAACCTGAAGGATTTGGCATTCCTAATAACATCCAAAAGGTATGCAAATTGCAACGATCAATCTATGGATTGAAGTAAGCTTCCAGAAGTTGGAATCTTCATTTTGATAAAACTGTACAACAGTATGGATTCATTAAAAATGAAGATGAACCTTGTGTTTACAAGAAGGTTAGTGGGAGCATAGTCTCATTCCTGGTATTATATGTGGATGACATATTGCTTATCGGAAATGACATCCCTACACTACAAGAAATTAAATCTTGGTTAGGGAAATGCTTTTCTATGAAAGACTTAGGTGAAGCCTCCTACATATTAGGAATCAGGATCTATAGAGATAGATCACAAAGATTGCTTGGCTTAAGTCAGGGTACATACATAGACAAAGTCTTGAGACGTTTTAATATGTATGAGTCCAAGAAAGGACTCATACCTATGTCATCAGGTATAAGTTTGTCAAAGGCACAATCCCCTTCAACTGATGAAGAAAGGGATCGAATGATCAATGTTCCATATGCATCTGCAATTGGATCTATCATGTATGCTATGTTATGTACTCGACCAGATGTCTCGTATGCTTTAAGTGCTACGAGCAGATACCAGTCTAATCCAGGTAACAGTCATTGGGTTGCTGTTAAGAACATCCTTAAGTACTTGAGAAGAACTAAGGATACCTTCTTGGTTAAGAAGAGCTCTCTGTAATTGGTTACACAGATCTATGGGTATTAGGTCTATGCCTGATTGGCTCTAGTGCTAGTGGGAGATTGTAACATCCCGCCTAAGATTCGAATATTTATTAATATTGAGACGATGTATCAGAAATGTTTTAAGCAAAGGACAATTTGGTAAATTGTCAGTTAATGGGTTATTTATATGACAAGTGTAATATCCCGCTTAGACGCGACTGTTATCAGTGTAGAAGTTTAATTCATAAGCAATGGCATTTTGGTAATATTGGTGGTTTGGGAGGGAAAGATTTATAAAAAGGGAATGAGATATTTTTCTTCTCATTTTCCTCTCATCTTTCTCCCTCTCCCATAATCGTTTTTCCCCTTCTCTCTTCTCTACTCTCCATGCCACTTCCTCCCCTCTCCTCCAAGATTCCTCAATCTTCATCTATGATTCTCAAGTTTGATGCTAGCTCTCAATTTTGGAAGTTTGGAGCAAAGAAAAGCAAGTAAAGATCAAGAATCAAGCTTGGGTTTTGGGAAGATATCAAGCTAAGAATTGAAAGGGAACTTGGCAAGGAAGCGAGCTAGTGATTCAGGTGAGTTCCCTTGGGGTTTTAGAACCCACCTTGTTGAATTTTGATGAATATGTTGTGTAATGGATACAAATTATTAATGCCCAATTCCTCATGCTTGTCAAACCTTTAGTTAATCATGTTGTTATCTATCATTATGCCTTGGAAAATTACTGCCATAAGCTGTTTTGATGATTGGAGGGATTTGGTTTAGCCTAGGAAGCAAAATTATGAGTGCTGCTGAAGCCAAAATCGGACTACGATTTCTAAATATCGGGCTACGATTTTGTGCCCTGTTTTTCATGAAATTTACGGCAAAAATCGTGCTACGATTTTAGCAAATCGGACTACGATTTTAGCAAATCAGACTACGATTTTAGCATATCGGACTCCGATTTTCCAGCCACCCAGATTCATGTTCTTAAGGAATGGTATGGAATTAAGGTAAGATGGGTAATGGGTACATATTGGGAGATGAATACTTAAATCCCTAAGATATATAGAGAAGTAAAGGAACTAGTAATTGGATTATCCCTTACCAAGCAACTTCATACACTCATTAAGTTTGTGCAAGTCAAGAATATTGTGGTATTTAAGTCTAGGACCTTTTATAGGATTAGCAATTACGAATGATTACCTAAAGAATAAGAGCAAGTTAAGAACCTATTTATAGGTTAGATATTTAAGAATGATTGCATAAGAATGCATTAGATATGCACAAGATTATGAACGTATAAGATATGTATATGAACTTAAGTTAAGAATTTAATGATAAAGAATATGTTGACGTGTTCATCTGACTCCGGATTATGCCGGATGGGATTTCTCCGAAAGGGATATCCACACGTAAGTTATAAGACTATGTTAAACGTGTTCAGCAGACTCCGGGATACGCTGGATGGGACTTCTCCGAGAGGATTGTCCACACGTATGTTAAAAGATTAAGCATGTTCAGCAGACTCCGGGATACGCCGGATGGGACTTCTCCGAGAGGGTTGTCTACATGCAAAGTTAAGTTGTGTCCAGCAGGCTCCGGATTATGCCGGATGGGGCTTCACCGAGAGGGTTGCCTACACAAAGATAAGAGGAGTCCGGTGTTAGCCTGATATGATAGGAATTTCACCGGTATGATGGGAGATGTACTTCTGGGTTACTCCACCCGGATGCACTCCGTAAAATGAACCAAGATAATGTATTGTTTGTTCAACGCTAACTTCTAACTTTATGATATGAAAAGATGAAAACGAATATGAAAATGAATATGTATATTTTATATGTAATACGAGACATGATGTTTAGTTCCTAGTGAACGAGTTGTGATCATAGGATGTCCCCAAGATCACTACGTATAAGTCTAAGATTTAGAATGGAATATGTTATGCATGAGATAAGACAATGAAGCGATCCTAGGTCTTCCCCTTGATCGCGATAAATGTAAAGAATGACAGCGATCGTAGGTATCCCCAAGATCGCTAAGAGTAGGCACGGCGACCCTAGGTTTCCCCCGTGGTTGCCAACAGTAGGTTGGGCCGGAGCTCACTGAGACATTATGTCTCACCCCAATCCTTCTGGTGCAGGTTCATAGGTTAGCAAGTGATGTTCATGAAGATCTTCAGGAAGACGCTGGATGGAGTGCAGATGCTCGTCATGGCAAGCTCAGGAGGTTGACAGATTTTATTTGTATATGAAAGTATATTTTATGATATTTGGATATTTATGTAAACGAGCAAATTGTATTCATTCAGTAGTTTGTATATATTAATTATTGTAAATTTTAATGTATCCGATATCAGATTAATACACATGCTAAATATTCTAGATAATTTAGTATGGGTGTTACAATTGGTATCAGAGCAGGTCGATTCAGACCGTGCCTTGGGTTATTAAAGTTTCAATAAAAGTAGTGGGACCATTGGGTTCCGGATATTGTTCTAAAGGTCACATCTAGTTGAGCCTGATCAACTCAATCTAGTATATGACAGTTAGGATAAATGTCTGAGAGCTGAATGTGACCAAGGAGGAATGAAGTGTGTGAATGGCGAAGATTAAGGTGACAGAATTTTAAGACGGAATTGGCGAAGAAGTATTCATGTTAATGGTGGCCATCAAACTATAAAGTGACGAAGCCTGATAGTGTCAAGGTCTTAGAGACATAAAGGATATTTAACATTGAGGTGAAGCGCCTTCACCCAGTTGGGCGCATCGTTGGACGATGCCTCGTTTGCGGAAGACATAAGGATTAAGGAATCATGGAATGCTTTAGGGAATGACGTGGAACCTTAACGGGAACCGCAGTTTGAGAAGCTAAAGTGAAGTGTGGACTAAGTAACAATCCTGAGTACAGAGTTGAAGAATAGCAATACCAAACCTTGAGAGATGAAGTGAGGAATTACCGGTCAGTTGTTGAAACCTCTGATTCTCAACAAAAATTGAGTGTTGAAGAATCGAACTTGAATAGATGAGATTTTAATGTCTGGACAGTTAAGAGAATTAATTATGGATTACGTGAGTTATTTGGACAGATGAAACTAACCACTCAAGTGTGGTTATTGAGTATGAATCACAAATAAGCTTGACCCCATCAGATCAGCCACGTCTCCTGAACCAGATTTGTGAAATAAGAAGAGGAGATGATATGCAGCCTAAGAACTAAGATGGATGAATAAATAATAACAATAAGACTCGTTGCATGTCAAAGCGTGAATCAAATTTTTGGATGTATCCTAATGGTAAGAAGATTAGAAGTAAGATAAGCTAGACTGGAATTTTACTTAATGCAGGTTGGATAATAAAAAAATAAGTTGCAGGAATTTAGTATACTGATGGACGAATTAAGTTGAACACTCTTGATTAGATGAGCAGTATTGAATTTCCTTGATTGGTTAAGGAAGGTAAGTTCAAGATAACACAAGGTGATAGTAGACCAGTGTTGAAGGATGATCGGGATTTCAGCCGAGATATTATGTTGAGATTTTATTATACGGAGGATCGTCTTGAACATGAAAGTTTAGGATTGAGGTTAATGCTAAGGAGTTGTATGCTCCCCATCGAAGAGGTTTCTTCCACAAATATTATAGAATAGAAAGAGGTCACCTCGTGTTGATAAGTTTCCGAGGGCGGTAATAAGGCATAGATTTGAATTGTGAATACAATAACGAGTTACTAGAGGAATCCAATAGATCATGATAATGTGCAAAAGTTTAAGATCGATTAATCGGGCACTCGAAGAAACGCAACCTATGTTGGGCGTTCTAGAGAACCGGTAAGAATTTGGAACTTTTCAGGACGGATTGTTCCGTAGAAACTCGAGGGTAACTTAAGGGACATGATAGAGCTAAGGAGAGCAAAGTTGTCCTGGAAAGATTATGGATATGAAATCATTACGGATAAAGAAAGAGCGAATAGTAACAAGACTCAAATGAAAGACATGAACCTTCAGAAGCTATAAGTGTTTTTAGAAGTTGCCACAAATGGACGTACATGAATTTAAGCTGCCTCAGACATACTTCCAGTCGGGTTTCTGCAATGTTTAATGATTATACATGAAGAGCTGACCAAGAGATGGTTATCGAATTCAGAATATGGAAAGTAAAGTCGGAAACCGAGTATAAGCCGTTTGATCGGAGCATTATTAGACTCGTAATAGTTACTAAAGACCGTTCACAAGTTATGGCATATTTTCATGAAAGTAAGTATATGGCCCTTGTACGAAAGGAAAGGTAAAGTGAGAAGATGACCAATCCGTAAGTTAAGCAGATGGTTTAACCTACAAGAGAAATGATAACGTCAGACAAATTTGTTACGGTGACTACAAAGTGATAGAGTAAAAGGATTGAACGATGGAATTTTATGTGACAATAGTGAAGTCTTCCTCCGATGCTAACTCGAGTGTTAAGAAAATCAGAGTGGCGCAGCGGAGTGGTAATCCAAGAATGATATAATGAACGACGCTAAGCTGAGGCTTAGAGTATGAGAAGATGTTAAGTGCTTAATTCTTATTATACGGGATAGTAGTAAGTATGAGCGATTTGAACATATCATGAGTTCTAATGGAAAGTTAAGGGAGTTAAGTTGATGAATACCTTAAACCTCGAAATCCATGAGGAATGAAATATTTGAATAGAAGCCTTGACCAGATACGACAATGCAGTGGCAAGTGAGTTTAATTCCATGTTGTAACCATGTCATGTTAACCTATATTAACCGAAGATTTCGGAAGTCTTGAACTTAATGTTCACCAGTAAAGGAAGGAGAACTTTTACGTAGATTAAAAGTTATTTGTAGTTCAAGGTAAAGGGCTACGTAATTTCAGGTTATGACTAAAGGATTAAAGACTGAGTGTGCTATTTGGGTAGCAATCGAGTAGAGTTTTCCGTTGGAAATAAGAATCTTGAATTTGACGTCCAAAACGAGAAATAAGTTTGTGATACCGGTGAATTGAAACCATAAATTTACATTATAGGTTGTTGTATACTTAAGAATAAACATGAGTAACATTGGCGGGGCAAACCTGGCAAGCCAGTTAAAAGGCAAATCCCGGATGTTACGAAATGAGTTAAGAGTAAGAAAAGATTCCCAATTGATGTGGTAGTGTCTCAAATATGATAAGATTGAGAATGATGTCCCGTTAGTCGGACAAAGATGAGGTAATGTATAGTGTACACGTGCTCGCTTATGTATGTAAGTTGTATGTTATGAAATATATTATATAATGACATGTGAGACGACCTAAGCCACTCATCACATAGACTGAACTCCTATAAGTTTGGGATTATCGATGTAGAAAACATTTATGCTACGACAAGAAAACGAGAATAAGTTGTGACAAGAACGATGGGAGATTGGCAAACTCCTAGTATGAAGGATGATTTCTAAGTTATTAAGATAAGTAACGTTATAGAACAATTGAAGCAGAACGTGGATAATCAGTAAGTTTTCACGAGCCCTTGAGGAATTCCGTAGTGGAAGCAATGATTAAGATTATGGTAAGTGACACACCAGGATGCCTCCTCCTTGTATTTGTATAATGGAGGTAGTGCGGTAGTTTTACTCCCATTAAAGAATGGTATAATTATGGTAAAACCATATATGTAGGATGCCATTGTATAAGGCAAAGATCGAATATAAGAAATCAATAGAATCGTCGAGGATAATAAGAAAGTCCAATGTCGTCAAAGTAAGAATACGTGGACTATGACGAGATTATAAGATTCAGCACAAGTGTTAGGATTGTATAACTCTAGTTTGGGTTTGCGAGAGGTGTATAAACAAGGATATGGTCGGCAAGTTGGATGCGATGATTCGGATAGCCTCATATTCTACTACGCAAGAAAAGTGTAATTGCACATCAAGCGCTTCAGATAACGAAAAGATTTTCGAATACATTCGACTTATAGAGTTGAAAATCTAAGGGATTCCGATAAGTAAGACGAACGGGAGTTTTGGCTGATGAAGAAAGTAGAACGGGAGATTAATTCATATATGATAGTGGATTCTAAATTTCGAGGACGAAATTTCTTTAAGGGGGGTAGATTGTAACATCCCGCCTAAGATTCGAATATTTATTAATATTGAGACGATGTATCAGAAATGTTTTAAGCAAAGGACAATTTGGTAAATTGTCAGTTAGTGGGTTATTTATATGACAAGTGTAATATCCCGCTTAGACGCGACTGTTATCAGTGTAGAAGTTTAATTCATAAGCAATGGCATTTTGGTAATATTGGTGGTTTGGGAGGGAAAGATTTATAAAAAGGGAATGAGATATTTTTCTTCTCATTTTCCTCTCATCTTTCTCCCTCTCCCATAATCGTTTTTCCCCTTCTCTCTTCTCTACTCTCCATGCCACTTCCTCCCCTCTCCTCCAAGATTCCTCAATCTTCATCTATGATTCTCAAGTTTGATGCTAGCTCTCAATTTTGGAAGTTTGGAGCAAAGAAAAGCAAGTAAAGATCAAGAATCAAGCTTGGGTTTTGGGAAGAGATCAAGCTAAGAATTGAAAGGGGACTTGGCAAGGAAGCGAGCTAGTGATTCAGGTGAGTTCCCTTGGGGTTTTAGAACCCACCTTGTTGAATTTTGATGAATATGTTGTGTAATGGATACAAATTATTATTGCCCAATTCCTCATGCTTGTCAAACCTTTAGTTAATAATGTTGTTATCTATCATTATGCCTTGGAAAATTACTGCCATAAGCTGTTTTGATGATTGGAGGGATTTGGTTTAGCCTAGGAAGCAAAATTATGAATGCTACTGAAGCCAAAATCGGACTACGATTTCTAAATATCGGGCTACGATTTTGTGCCCTGTTTTTCATGAAATTTACGGCAAAAATCGTGCTACGATTTTAGCATATCGGACTCCGATTTTCCAGCCACCCAGATTCATGTTCTTAAGGAATGGTATGGAATTAAGGTAAGATGGGTAATGGGTACATATTGGGAGATGAATACTTAAATCCCTAAGATATATAGAGAAGTAAAGGAACTAGTAATGGGATTATCCCTTACCAAGCAACTTCATACACTCATTAAGTTTGTGCAAGTCAAGAATATTGTGGTATTTAAGTCTAGGACCTTTTATAGGTTTAGCAATTACGAATTATTACCTAAAGAATAAGAGCAAGTTAAGAACCTATTTATAGGTTAGATATTTAAGAATGATTGCATAAGAATGCATTAGATATGCACAAGATTATGAACGTATAAGATATGTATATGAACTTAAGTTAAGAATTTAATGATAAAGAATATGTTGACGTGTTCATCAGACTCCAGATTATGCCGGATAGGATTTCTCCGAAAGGGCTATCCACACGTAAGTTATAAGACTATGTTAAACGTGTTCAGCAGACTCCGGGATACGCCGGATGGGACTTCTCCGAGAGGATTGTCCACACGTATGTTAAAAGATTAAGCATGTTCAGCAGACTCCGGGATACGCCGGATGGGACTTCTCCGAGAGGGTTGTCTACATGCAAAGTTAAGTTGTGTCCAGCAGGCTCCGGATTATGCCGGATGGGGCTTCACCGAGAGGGTTGCCTACACAAAGATAAGAGGAGTCCGGTGTTAGCCTGATATGATAGGAATTTCACCGGTATGATGGGAGATGTACTTCGGGGTTACTCCACCCGGATGCACTCCGTAAAATGAACCAAGATAATGTATTGTTTGTTCAACGCTAACTTCTAACTTTATGATATGAAAAGATGAAAACGAATATGAAAATGAATATGTATATTTTATATGTAATACGAGACATGATGTTTAGTTCCTAGTGAACGAGTTGTGATCATAGTATGACCCCAAGATCACTACATATAAGTCTAAGATTTAGAATGGAATATGTTATGCATGAGATAAGACAATGAAGCGATCCTAGGTCTTCCCCTTGATCGCGATAAATGTAAAGAATGACAGCGATCGTAGGTATCCCCAAGATCGCTAAGAGTAGGCACGACGACCCTAGGTTTCCCCCGTGGTTGCCAACAGTAGGTTGGGCCGGAGCTCACTGAGACATTATGTCTCACCCCAATCCTTCTGGTGCAGGTTCATAGGTTAGCAAGTGATGTTCATGAAGATCTTCAGGAAGACGCTGGATGGAGTGCAGATGCTCGTCATGGCAAGCTCAGGAGGTTGACAGATTTTATTTGTATATGAAAGTATATTTTATGATATTTGGATATTTATGTAAACGAGCAAATTGTATTCATTCAGTAGTTTGTATATATTAATTATTGTAAATTTTAATGTATCCGATATCAGATTAATACACATGCTAAATATTCTAGATAATTTAGTATGGGTGTTACAGAGATTGTTGGTGTAAGCCCTAGAGGCCAATAGTTTATGTTAAACTTTTCATATGTATCATGACTTTTATTATTAATAAAATATGGCGTTCTTTATTACACTTGTTATAAGATAAATAAAGTCCCTAGAATAGTTGGTTCATGTGATGGAATATTAAGTGTGACTTAATCATGAGATTACATCAACAAAAAGAACACTATTCTTAAAGGTATCCGTAGTCGAGCTTTAATATGAATTGGGATAATAATAAAGCATGGAGACTATTATGTATGTAGACTGATGACCATATCTCATGGGTCATGAATATGAGATATTAAGTCCATACATAGGTATCAGTATTAGGAGTAATATTTATACTGGATTGACCCATCGTGAGAATACTACATAGTATGTTATGAAATCGTCACAAGTCATTCTCACAATGATAATAGTGTATATCACTCTTAGACCTGAAACCACTGTGATCCCTAGATGTGGACTCAAGTGTTTTATTGCCATTCAAACGTTATCTGTAACAAGATAACTATAACGTTGGTTAATGGGCACTCGACGAATCATGCTGAGGGACATGAGTGTCCTAGATGGGATTTGTCCCTCCTTCATAACAAGAGATATATCTTTAGGCCTCTTGATGAAATATGACTGGAAAAATGCATGGCCATGCCGAATTAAGTCAATATGAGATATTGGACTTATTCTTTATTCAGTATATTTCGGGATCAAGAAATATAAATATTGAGCTAAGCAAGGGTGACGTAATCTATGCCTTGTGTTCAATAAAGATATCAGGACAAAGGAGTAATCGTACACATAGATATTATCACGGAAAAGGTTTCGTCAGATCACTTGACATTCTTGTCACTTGGGTAGCAGTGATGTGTTGCTAGATACCGCTCACTGTTTATAATATTAAATATGGGATTTAATATTATTGCCAACGTTACAAGAACCTATAGGGTCACACACAATAGAACGGTAAAAAGGAGAAATATAAGTAATACTTATATGATGGGGGTGCGTTTAGCAATTGACGCTAATT
This sequence comes from Medicago ruthenica, assembly GCA_018208015.1. Classification (NCBI taxonomy): domain Eukaryota; kingdom Viridiplantae; phylum Streptophyta; class Magnoliopsida; order Fabales; family Fabaceae; genus Medicago; species Medicago ruthenica. The sequence continues at coordinate 36,651,531 of CM031372.1, forward strand.
AGTTAGCGGAAGCTGATGGGTTAATGGGCTTATGGAAGCTCAGGCTGATTTTGTGCAGCAAGGAGCTCTATAAATAGAAGCTCTAGTGCTGAAATCAGCAAGTGCTTTTTCGTGTAACCCTAAAAGGCTAAACCGAATTCCCTACTTCTCTCTCTGACCTCTGATCGCTTGGCTAGCACCGGGAACCAGAGGAAGCCGTTCGTGTGGACGAGTAGAGGCTTTGCTTGCTTGCTCAGCTGTGATCAAAGAAACTGTTTCTGCAATACAAGAGGTAACAACTCTATCACTGATTCGTGTGATATTCGTAATGATCCAAGGAAAGGAAATCGAAATTTTTTTAAACTTCCGCTGCACTTTTTCATGACGATTTTCCTTCATGGAATCCTATGGATAAGAATAAAAAGGGAAAGTAAACGAGACTCAAACTATGAGTGGGTTCAGTATATAAAGATGCGAATCTGGGAGGGTACTCGAGAAAATTAATTTACGAAACAAGTATATTGTTTACGTCTAAAGGAAAACACAGAGTCAGGAGATGACCAATCAGTAAGTTAAGCAGGCGGTTTAAGCCACATGAGAAACAAAAACGTAAGATGGATCTGTTTTAGTAACTACCAAGTTATAAAGTAAAAAGATTGGTCAAAGAGATTTTATATAGCAACGATTGTGTATTATTCCAATCCTAACTTGAGTCGTTAAGAATCAGAGTTGCGCAGCGGAGAAGTAATCCCAAAATGAATTAACGAACCATGCTAAGCTGAAACTTAGGGAACATGAATGCTTGTTAAGTTCTTGCCAGAAATTGCAGGGAAGGTGTTAAGTGCTTAATTCTTATAACACGAAATAGCAGTAAGTAGAGATGACTTGAACATATCACAAGTTTTAATGGAAAATTTTAAAAGTTAAGTTAAGGAATACTTCAAACCTCGAAACCCATGAGAAATGGAATATTGAAATAGTTTAAGAATATATGGTCAGAAATTAATGGAAGTCACCGCTAATACGGTAATTTAGCGCTCAGTAACTTCAAGTGGACTTGAAGAGTAAGTTTAGTCCAAAGGATTAAGTATAAGGCAACATTAGTAAAGGTTGCACTTGCAAGATGATATTTTTTTGAATTTGAAGCATTGATCAGAAACGACAATGTAGTGGCATATGAGTTTATTTCACATTATAGCCCCGTTATGAAAACATGACTCGTGCACCAGGTTATGTTCAGTACTTTGTACTCGTCAGTCAGTACTCACGCTACTCAGACAGTAGTGCACCATATATTCTTCCAGTGAGGTGTCATGCATCAGTAACCGTAGTATGCGGTCATCAATGTTTCAGTGAGAAAATGCTAATCAGAACAGGTTTGTTGATACCGAACGCGTTTTAGTTAAGAATATTCAAGGATCTTGAACTCGACATTCAAAAATGAGAAGTAAGTTTATAATACTGATAGAATGTAACCGTAATTTATGTTATGGGATAATGTATACTCAAGGAATAAACATGAGTTAAGAATAAGAAGAAGGACTTCAGATGATGTGGTATTGTCTCATATATATATTGACTAAGAATGATGTCCCGTTAGTTGGGCAAAGACGATGCGACGTACTGTGTACCCGTTAGTAGTGTACACGTACTCGATCATGTATGTAAATTATATGCTATGAATTGTACCATATGATGATATGTGAGACGGCGTATACCACTCATCACTTGGACTACGCTCTATAAGCTTTGGATATATCGGTATAGAAAATATTAACGCCACGATAAGGATTCAAGATAAGTAGTGACAAGAATGATAAAAGATTATCAGACTCCTGGTAATGAAGAATGACTTCTAAGTTATTAAGATAAATGACGTCAAATACTTATTGAAGCGAAGCACAAGTAATCTGTAAAGTTCCGCGAGCTTTTGAGAATTGCATAGTGGAAGTAATGGTTATATTTGTGACAAGTAGAACACCAGTTGTCCGGAAGAAAGGGGCAGGTACTAAAGGTGATGCCTCCTGCTTACTTTTTGAATATTGGAGGAAGTTGGAGTAGTCCTTGCGTTCGTATGCGTATGTACAACATCAGATGCCTTCCCAGTGTAGGACAATTTGTTTTTACGGAATATGACATAAATATATATATATATATATATATATATATATATGTAAGATATTGTCATACGAGACGAAAGACAAAAAATAAGAACTCATTGAAATTAGTTGTAGTGCAATAGACCACTTGAAAGGTAAGAGTGTTTAAGGGAAGATAAGATCGGCTCGATGTCATCAGAAAGGATTACGCAAATGTTAAGAGATGAACTTTTGGAGTTGAAGAAAGAAAGAGTATGTGTTGAGAAGCCGTTCTCAATAGAATTGAAGAGGTGATCAAGTAACCAAGACATCATGGATCATAATTATTTTTAAAAGGGAATTTGTAAAATTTTAATCGAAACGTAGACAGATCGTTCTTATTTTGATAAAGTGAAGCTCGAATTTCGAGGACGAAATTCTTTTAAGGGGGTAGAGTGTAATTTCCCAAATCTAATTAATACTAAGAGTAATACTAATTAGAATTAGAGATGGTTAACTGAGAACACATGGAAGAAGATAAATTAATTATTACGAATGAGGATGAAGGTTATCTTGGTCATTTTCACTACTAGTGGCATTTTAGTAAATATGTCAACACTAGAATGGATATTTATCAAAGAATGAGGAGAGAAAATTCAGATTTTTCCCCTCTTTCCCTTTCTTCTCTCTCTCTCTCTCTCTCTCTCTCTCTCTCTCTCTCTCTCTCTCTCTCTCTCTCTCTCTCTCGTGTCCTTTCCTCCTCTAACCTTCTCCATCCACAAAATTCCTCCTTTGATGATTCTTGAAGCTTGCACACTCAATTTTTCTCTCTAATTCATCACTTAAGCAAAAAGGGAGACAAAAGTATTTGTGCAAGTTTGGGTTGCTAAATTCGAGTTTGGATTGGGGCTGGAATTTGCAGAAGCTATAAGTTGTTGGTTGAGCTACAAAAGTGTGGTAAGTAAGCTGAGATTTGGGATTTGCTTGGAGCTTTGGAAGGTAACCTTAAATAAATTGTTTTAAGAGTTGAAATTTTAAGATGGTGCTGTTAATTGTTGACTGGGTGTTGGGTCATGAATTTACTGAATTAAAAGAGATGAATAAGCTGTTTTGGAACCTGCAGAAGAGATTAAGTGTATAAGCTGTTTTGGCAGAGTCGCTGTTTGGTTCGTGGCTGTTGCTGGGTAGCTCAGAATTGGGTAATTATTGGATTTTCGGATTCTGCATTTAATTTCCTTCGATTCGGATATAAGTTTCGCAAGATTCGGATTAGAAACGAACTCAGAAAACACTTTTGAAGTTTGGTTTTTGCTGCTGAATAACTGTTACGGGTTTTGGCGTGATTTTGCGAAATAAGCTGAATTACGAGTTTAAGTGCGCGGAATGACTCCAGAACGGATTACATGTACACGGTAGGCTTAATGAGAGTTAAGGCGAAGCTTGGACTGGAATTGAGGTTTGCATAAGCCATAAGTTGTGAATAAGTTGATTCTGGAAAAGTGCTTATGGAGGATTGAAGATGGCAAAGGTTGTGAGCTGTTGAATGGGCTGCTTTGCAAAGTCATCAAAAGTGTTTAAGGTGAGCTCCCTAGGGTTTTAGAACCCACCATGAGTGAGTTTGAGTGTGTAATTTTATCTTAAGTTAAGTTGATGATTTAGTGTCTTAATCTCTAATACTTGTCAATTCCTTGTTCAATTATGTTAAAACTGTTTAATTGCAAAAGAAAATCCTTTTTAACATCTTTGGGAAGCTTGGGTAAGTTGGAATGAGTTGAAATGGTGAAAAATTCAATTTCTGAACATTTTCTGAACTGTCATGGTCGCTACAGCGATCAGTTCGTCGCTGCAGCGACCATGCTTATTTTGTTACGGCAGCCCGTCGCTATAGTGAGCTCACCAGAAACAACTTGGTCAGCTGAGCTGTTTCGGGTGATCTTGCGCGTGTAAGCATGGTTTTTCACAACCGTTTTCTTCAAAAACATTTAAGAATCATTGAACACCATTTTACCTCATCCTTAAGGCTCCCAAAGGATAAAATCATTTAAGAAAACAAGGTTTAGACAATGTGTTAGAGAGTCGGGGAAAAAGGTTATTTAAGTTATGGAAGCTTTCATTCAAAGTTTAATCTTTGAGAATGGTGTATGCTAGGGTTATGATTAGAACCCCTTAAAGAATTAATGAGAATGAGAATGTACATAGGATAGCAAGTTTAAGATGCACTCAATTAAGTGTGTGTAAGCACAAGAAATGATTCAATATTCAAGGTTCAGAACCTTTTGTTATAGGTTAAGCATTCAAGAATAATTACTGGAAGAATGCATCAGACATGCATAAGTTTATGAGTTATATGTATATATATAAAGAATAATAAGAACAAGTTGATAAAAGGACTAGATGTGTCTCTTGTAGTCTTGTTAGTTAGAATACAGGGGGTTCCAGCATAAGCTGGAATGGTGAAGTTACCGTCCGCGAGGACAGCTACACATCAAAGTCAAGAAACTTAAATGTATCTCCTGTAGTCTCGTTAGTTAGAATACAGGGGGTTCCAGACTAAGCTGGAATGGTGAAGTTACCGTCCGCGAGGGCAGCCATACAAAAGGAAAGAGGAGTTCGGTGTTAGCCTGATATGATAGGAATTTCACGGGTAGTAGGGAGATGTATTCTGGGGTTACTCCACCTGGATGTGCTCCATAAAATGAACCATGATAATGTATTGTTTGTTCAACGCTAACTTCTAACTTTATGTTATGAAAAAGATGAATATGTATATATATTATATATACTAAGAGATAAGGCAAGTAGTCACCAGTGAACAGAAAGTGATCGTAGGTTGTCCCTAGATCACTAAGTACGAGATTAGACATAAGTTCAACATAAGATAAAGACATATAGCGATCCTAGTTTCCCCTTGATCGCGAAATATGTAGAGAATGACGGCGATCGTAGGTTTCCCCGAGATTGCCAAAAGTAGGCACGAAGACCCTAGGTTCCCCGTGGTTGCCAACAGTAGGTTGGGTTGAGCTCACTGAGACATTATGTCTCATCCCAAACCTTCTGGTGCAGGTTTTCAGGTAAGCAAGAGGTTCGTGATGAAGTACTTCAAGGGAGACGCTGAATGGAGTGCGGATGTTCGTCTTGTACCAGCTTAGGAGGTTGTCTGACAATATATAAGTGTATTTTTATGGTACTTAATTGGTTGTGTATACGAGCATGTTCGTATTCATTCCGTTGTATTGTATTATTATTATTGAAAATTTAATGTATCCAGTATCAGACTAATACACATGCTAAATATTCTAGACAATTTAGTATGGGTGTTACAGGTTGGGTCCAGACGTTGAATATTTAATTTTATGAAGTTTAAGTATTTGGAATCCTTATGATATTTTCCACAATGACGGTTGAGAATCAGACTTGTTTATTTTATGAAATATTTTTTTGAAGTATTTTCCGCACTCTGAAATACTACGTGTTATTTATTATTTGGATGAATGATTGACAAGTACGTGTAACATCCTTTTTGTTTAAACTTGATCACATTATTTATTAAATCGACATTGGGAATTAGGGTGTTACACAAAACACTCTGAAAATAGTTTCAGAATCTGATCTATATCTGATTATGAACTAACATAAGTTTTTGAGAAAGAAAAGAAAAAGCCAACACAATTCAACCCCCCCTTCTTGTGTTTTTCTCACCTTCAATTGGTATCAGAGCTCCGGTTCTGATATTCAATCACCTAACAGTGAGTCAGTAAAGATCCTGAGAAAAACATGTCTTCTAGTGGTTCCCCTCCACCTACTCCTGGAAATACCTCTGCTGTACCATATGACTATGGTACAGGTGAAAGGCAATCTAGCTCACACCATAAACCTCCTATGTTTACTGGTGATCCTGAGAAATTTTCATGGTGGAAAAGCAAAATGTATAGTCATATCATTGGCATAGATGATAGTCTATGGGACATCATTGAAGATGGTATAACTATAATAGTTGATGAAGAAGGAGTAGCTATTAATAGAAGAGGCCTTACTGATGCTGAAAGAAAAATATATAGAAAGCATCACAATGTAAGGGGTATCATTGTGGACTCTCTACCCCATAATGAGTATCTTAAGCTAAGTGATAAATCAACAGCAAAAGCCATCTTCACCTCTCTCTGCTCTAACTATGAAGGAAACAAGAAGGTTAGAGAAGCAAATGCAAACCTTCTGGTTCAGCAGTATGAGCTGTTCAGAATGAAGGAGGATGAAAATACTGAGACTATGTTCTCAAAATTTCAGACTCTGGTTTCTGGACTTCAGATTCTGAAGAAAAGCTATACTACTGCTGATCATGTGAACAAGATCCTCAGAAGTCTGCCATCTAAATGGAGACCTAAAGTAATAGCTATTAAGGAAGCTAAAGATCTAAATACTCTAAGTATTGAAGATATTATAAGCTCACTCAAGGTGCATGAACTGGGACTCAATGAAGATGAATATGTTAGAAAGTCTAAGTCTATAGCACTGAAATCTAAAGGAAAGTCATCAAAAGTTCTAAGAGCTATAGAATCTGATGATGAATCTCCTGAGGGAAATTCTGAAGAAGATTCAGATGCTGAGGAACTTGCAATGATTTCTAAAAGATTTCAGTACTTAATGAAAAGACAAAAGAAGTTCTCTAACAGGAGCAACAACTTCAAAGAATCTGGTTCCAAGAAGGAAGATCAGAAGGGTTGCTACAACTGCAAGAAGACTGGTCATTTCATAGTTGAATGTCCTGAACTACAGAAGGACAAGTCAAAGGAGAAATCCAAGAAGACCAGCTCTAAGTTAAGCAACTTCAGAAACAAGCTCAAGAAAAGTCTTATGGCAACATGAGATGATCTTCACAATGAATCTGAATCTGATAAAGATGATGAAGAGGAAGCTAACTTGGCTTTAGTGGCAACAGTATCTTCTGATGTAGAGTCAGGTTCAGACTCTGAAGATGAAGATGAGGTATATTCTGAACTTACTCGTTCTGAACTTATTGAAACAGTTAAAGATCTTATGAACCACCTCAGAAGCAAGTTAAGTCAATTAAAATCTTTGAAAAATAAATATAACTTGTTGACTAATGAGAATCTCCAACTGCAGAATCACATCGATGAGATTGATGAAGAAGTTAGAGAACTCAGATAATTGGCTCATAAGAAACCTGATGAAATTCCAAGTGAACAAGAAATTGCACTTCAGGATTTTATTTTAACTAGAATCAACAGAAGTAAGGTTTCTTCTATGATTTATAATATTAGCAGAAACAGAGGAGAAGGTATTGGTTTCAAAAATGATTCATTCAATCATTCAAAAGAAACAAATATACCATCCTGTTCTGGAAATATTATGAAAGGCACTAAGGTGTGTTTTGTACCTGGTTCTGAGATTTCTGAGAAACAGAATTTATCAGAAAATGAGACTACTAAACCTGAGGTTCTGAACAACTCAGAATCCAAAACTTCTGAACCTAAGGGAAAGATGAAGGCAAAATCTAAAACTTTGCCAAAGTCTAAACCAAAAGGTTCTAAGTCTAAGACTATGAGGAAAACAGACTTTAAATCTGAAAAGGTTCAAAGTCTGAAAAGTTCAGAACCTAAGACAAGCAAGTCTCGGACTCTGAAAAATTCAAACTCAAATTTTCAAAAGGCTGTGTTTGTAAAACCTTCAAGGAATACTAAACCAGTCTATACAAAACCTTCTAAATCTCAAAATGCCAGACCAAAGGTACAAAAGAAGCCTTATCCCTTCAAGACTAACCAAAAAGGACCCATAAAGATATAGGTACCTAAATCTGAAATCATTTCTGCTGCAGATATGCTTGACAGCCAAAGAAAAGGAAAAGTCTTGGTACCTGGCCAGTGGTTGCTCGCGTCACATGACAGGAGAAAGGTCTATGCTCCAAACCCTGACCATGAAAGAGGGAGGAACTGTGGGATTTGGAGGAAATCAGAAAGGCAAAATCATTGGTACTGGTAAGATAGGTAATTCTTCCATTTCCATTAATAATGTCTGGTTGGTAGATGGACTAAGACATAACCTACTTAGCATAAGTCAATTATGTGACAGTGGTTATGATGTCCTGTTTGATAAGAACACTTGCACTGTAATCAACAACAAAGATAAATCTGATGTGTTCAAAGGAAAGAGGAATAACAATGTTTATAAAATTAATTTTTCAGAACTGATTGATCAGAAGGTAGTTTGTCTTCTATCAGTGAGTGATGAGAAATGGGTATGTCACAAAAGGTTGGGACATGATAACTGGAGACTCATCTCTAAGCTTAGCAAGTTACAACTGGTCAGAGGCTTACCAAACATTGACTATCACTCAGATGCTCTTTGTGGAGCATGCCAGCTAGGAAAAATTGCTAAAACTTCTTTTAAATCCAAAAACATTGTTTCTACCTCCAGACCCTTAGAACTACTTCACATTGATATGTTTGGTCCTGTTGGAACAACATCAATCAATGGGAAGAAGTATGGGTTAGTAATTGTTGATGATTACAGTAGGTGGACTTGGGTTAAATTCCTAAGAACCAAAAATGAAACATATGATTGTGCGCACCTCGTTTAAAAAACGCGCAAATCCTCCGAGGACGTTTGTGAACGCTCGGAGGGCCTTGTGAAGTCGCCACCAAAGTTTTTGTGTAAAGGGAACGTTGATAAACCCTTAAGTTTTTGTTTGAAGGGAAACGATAATAAAACCCTTGACGATGAGGAAAAGGACTGGTCATCGCAACCATTGTCGGGTTCGGGAGTCGATTATGCAAGGGGAAGGTATTAGCACCCCTCACGTCCGTTGTACTCAACGGGAACCTTCTATTTGGCTAAAGCTTAAATTGTTTTTAAATGTTTTGCGCGCATGCTTATCTATGTCAAAACAAAATATAATAAAAGGGGGAAAAAGAGATAAAGACAAACGAAAGGAAAAAGAAAGTTTTTATTATTGCGCTTGACAAGATGTCGATCTTGCTCCTACGTATCTCCCGGTAGTCGGAGAATTCAAAGCGTACGTAGTTCTTTGGTAGAAAAACGTACATATGTTGGTTAATTTTAAATGGACGATGTTTTAACCGAATTCTTGCGATTAAACGTAGCTTGTATGCTCGCGCCTGGGAGACTTATTAAGCGTATAGCTTGTATGCTCGCGCCTGGGAGACTTATTAAGCGTTTGTTTAAAATCGCGCTAGAATGTTAAAAGGCATGTCCGTTGGGGATTCATTTGGTCACGGCGGACCAAGAAAAGGTGCAATGGACTCAACCGAGTCGAACATTGACCAAAGTGACTCAAACGAGTCGAAAAAGGGTTCATTTGGTCACGGCGGACCAAGAAAAGGTTTCAATTGACTCGACGGAGTCAAGAAAGAGTTCAAAGAGGATCCAACCGGATCTAGCATTGACTCGAATGGTCACGGCGGACCGAAAAAAGATTCCATGGATCCAACTGGATCAAGCATTGAATAAAATGGTCACCGCAGACCGGGAAAAAGTTCAATGGATCCAACGGGATCGAGCATTGATTAAAATGGTCGCGGCGGACCGAAAAGGTTTCGATTGACTCAACGGAGTCAAGAAAGGGTTCGGATTGACCACGGGGGGGCCAAAATTAGTGTGTTGAGTTTGTTTTATGTTTTTGAAAATAGAATGACGATTGTCCAAACGACGAGACATACGTCACGCATTCGTACAACCGGGGAAATGGAGAGCCATACGTCAAACCATCCCTTTTTCATTCAAGTTTTTGTATGAAACTCAAGAAATCCCAAAGTGAACAAAACACTTGGTTGTTGCAACCTATGAACAAAGGTTGTTCAAGTTTATGGAAAAGCACAAGTTTGTGAATAATGCACAAGTTCGGCTTAAATTTGATTTTGATTTTGAAAAGCGAACAAGTTCGGCTTAAGTTCACGTTTGATTTGAAAATCATGAACAAGGTTTTTGTTCAAGTTTGGTTTTGAAAATGGTGCACTTAGCTTATTGCTCAAGTTTGTTTTGAAAGTTTGTGGACATAACTTGTTTTGCAAGTTATTCCAAAAAGTGTTGCTCAAACTTGTGAATTTGCCAATATCATGCAAAATCTTTGTTATGGTTTGAATAAAATGAGTTTCAAACCTCTTAGGTTCTGAGCTTTGGGTTAGAACCTCAAAAATTGGCTTTTGGAAGCCTGAATTTATGTTCTGAATTCTGTCATGGTCGCACTGCGACCAGACCTTCGCACTGCGAAGTATGCGAAAATTTGAGTTCAGAAGCTGCTTCTGAACTTCTGTTCAGAAGCAACTTCTGAACTAGCCTCAGAACCTTAGGAGGAGTGAAAAGCTTTTGAAATTGGTAGTAAAATGAGTGCAATAACTCAGTTCAAATGTTTTGCAATCCTTGGGATTTCTTAAAATTCAAAAGGGGTTTTAACTCAAAAATGAGTGAAACTTCAAAATGCAAAGTTGAGATTGAAACAAAATGGAATCAAAAGAAAATGCAAATAGTATGTAAATGCAATATGAACAAGTTAGAGTGACTTACCTGCTCCTAATCCAAGGCCTTTGTTGCAAGGAAATGGAAAATGCTTGGATGCTTATGTTTTTGCAAAGCTGGTCAAGCTTGATGAACAACCCTTAATCAATGATAATTTGCCTTTGTTTCTCTCTCCTTGTTTGAGGTTTAGAGGCTGTTTTGCTGGCTTGGTTGCTTTGTGTTGGTTTTAGGATGATTTGTGTAAGAAAGGATTGGAGATTCCTCTAAACTTACCCAAAACCAAACTCTGTTTTTGTGAGGAAAATGTGCAGCAATTCACTCGAATTTGCACTGGTTTTCAGCTCTCAAACCTCTGTGTTTCTACTCTCCAAGACTCTCTATCCTCCCACCTCTCAACTGCCCTTGATTCAGCAGCAATGCCTTGCTTTTATAGGCCAAAAGGAGATCAAAAGGTCATGATGACAAAATCTGCAGCAGGGCTGATTTTGTGCCATAATCATGACTGAAATGCTTTGCATTTAATGCTAAGGATAAGAGGTGACCTTGCCTTGCTGCAAGGGTCAAGACCTTGGACGAATTCAGCTCCCAAAGCAGCTGAATTCTGACAGAAAAATGATGAAAGCAAGGCTGTTTGCAAAACAGGGGCAGCAACTTTGCCTTAATCCTTGAGTGGTTTTGATAAAGCCTATGGCAAGGTGGTTGCTGGCAAGTAGCAGGGTTAGTTGCAGGTCAAGTGGGGGGGATAAGTGTTGAGTATTTTGAAGTTGGCTGCATGTTTTGGCAAATCCAATGTGTTGAATAGAAGCATCTCCATATTTAGAACAAGTCTTCAGTTGCAAGATTTTTGATTTGAAGCTGTTCAGAAGCTGAAAATTCCTTCAGAAGCTGAAAGTTTCTTCAGAAGCTGAAATCCTGAGTCTGAAGCATCAGACGCACTGTAGCAGAGTTGACTTTTGTTGACTTCTTCAGAATCTGCATTTTTTCAAGATATTTCTGCATGAATCTTGGGGAGATTTCTCAAGGATTTATCTTCGCATATTGCTTCTATATTGCTGGTTGATTTGGTGAAGATTTTATGAAGATTTGATTCAGTTTTATGAAGTTCGTATTTTTCTGCAGAATCTTTATAAAGATACATTGCAGGTTTATTTGTTTCCTTATTGGATCATTCATAATTCATAAACAAATCTAATTCAGAAGATTGGCTCATATTTTATGAAGATCGTATTTCCTGAAGGAATCTTTTGCAATTATGAAGATCGTATTTCCTGAAGGAATCTTTTGCAGATACATTGAAGATTTATATGTTTCCTTTTTAAGCCTTGCATAATTCAGAAACATATCTATTTGAGAAGATTTAATTCAGATTAATGTTGCTTGCTGAAGACTATATAAGGAGTGCTTTGCTGCTATTCAAGAGACATTATTTAGAGAGAAAAAATCAGAGAATTGAGTCTTAGTGTGTGTAAGCTTTTTAAGCTTTGTTTTGTGCACCACTCATATGTTTTGAGTTGGTTTAGGTTTAATTGAGTTGTAATTCATTCAAAGCTTTCAAGCAAGAATGAAGTTTTTGTTTTGAAGTGTGTTCTTCAAAAACTGGGTAGTTTTGTTTTCAGAACTGGGTTTAGTTCAAGGGTTGTTCAAGTAACTGGGTTGTTACTTGAATAGGAAGTTAGTGGTCTCTAATACTCATGCGTGGGTAGAAGTCTGACTAGGTGGAAGGTGATTGCTTAGGATAGGAACTGGGGTGTCAGTGTCTGAGTCTTAAGGATTAATTCCAATAGTGGATTTCCTTCCTGGATTGGTATCCCCCAGAGTAGGAGGTGTTTACTCCGAACTGGGTTAACAAACCTTGTGTGTTCTTTTTATTTTCTGCACTTTATTTCTGCTCCTGAACTGTGTCTTGTTCATACTCTGTTTTAGTTCTGAATCTGCTAATTTTTATTCAGAACCAGTTTAATCAGAACCAGTTTAACTCTCATTATTGCTAAGCCAGAAATTTCAATTGGCATCAGAGTAGGCACCCTGCCTGTAATTTGGGTGAGATCCAGAGGTATTTATGTCTGGCTTTATGGAGAGAGAAGGAGGACCTGTCAACAGACCACCCCTACTTGATGGCACCAATTATGAGTACTGGAAATCAAGGATGTGTGCATTCCTAAAATCCATTGACAGCAGAACTTGGAAGGCTGTGATCAAAGGCTGGGATCATCCTGTGGTTATAGACAAAGATGGAAATAAAACTGCAGTTTTGAAACCTGAAGAAGAATGGACCAAAGCTGAGGATGACCTGTCTCATGGGAACTCAAAGGCCCTGAATGCAATTTTCAATGGTGTGGATCAGAACATGTTCAGACTCATCAAGCAGTGTACTGTGGCAAAAGATGCTTGGGAAATTCTGAAAACCACTCATGAAGGAACCCCTAAGGTTAAGCTATCCAGACTTCAACTTCTAACAACAAAGTTTGAGAACCTGAAGATGATGGAAGATGAATCTATTCAGGATTTCTACATGAATGTGCTGGACATGGCCAATTCCTTTGATTCACTTGGGGAAAAGATGTCTGATGAAAAGATAGTAAGAAAAATCCTCAGGTCCCTGCCCAGAAGATTTGATATGAAGGTTACAGCCATAGAAGAAGCTCATGACATCACCACCATGAAGGTTGAGGAGCTGATTGGGTCCTTGCTCAATTTTGAGACTGCTTTCTGCAAACAGCCTGAGAAGAAAGGGAAAGGAATAGCTTTTGCTGATAAGTCTGAAGCTGATGATCAACAAGAGCTTGAAGAAGATGAAGAAGATGAAGATGAGTTATCAGAAGCTGTAGTGTTAATGGGAAAACAGTTCAATAAGATTCTGAAGAATATTGACAGAAAGTCCAGAACCAAAGGTCAGAATCTCAGACTCAACAATAACAAGCAACAATCTGAAGAAAATAGCAAACAATCAAAGGCTGTGCAGTGCCTTGAGTGTGAAGGCTTTGGACATATCAAGGCTGAATGTCCTAATTTTCTCAAGAAGCAGAAGAAAAGCCTTGTTGTATCTTGGTCTGATGAGGATAACTCAGAAGGAGAGATTGAAAGTAAGTCAGCTAAACATGTTGCTGCTCTTACAGTTTCAGAAGCTTGTTCAAAATCTGTGGCCTATTCAGAGTCTGAAACTTCATCAGAAATTGAAACTTCATCAGAATCTGAAGCCTGTGATGAAGAATTGATTTTTGAGGAACCAGCTATTTCTTATGAAGAATTGTATCTCAGAAATCAAGATTTGATCAAGTTATTAGAGACTGAAAGGAAACTGTGTGCCAGCTGCAGTCTGAAAGATGTGCTCATATAGGACAGATTGCTGATCTTAATGAAGAAGTAACACTTTTGAATTCCCAACTTGATCAGATGAAAAAGCAAGTTAGGATGATGAACTCTGCTACTGATAAGTTGGAGGAGATTCTAGATGTCCAGAAGCAAGGAAAAACTGGGTTAGGTTATGTTGATCAGAGTCTGAAGCTCAAGGAGAAAAATCATGTTAGTCAGTTTGTTCCTGCTACTCAAACTCATGATTCTATGGTTGGAACACCAAAGAGGAGACCTCAGAAACAAGCACAGATGCAAGGTCAGAAGCCAGCTCAAATGATACCTCATAAGCAAGTTCATATGCTGCCTCAGAAGCATGCTCAGATGCATTCCCAGAAGTTTAACAGAAACAAAAGAAGGAATCAACCTTGGGTCTGTCATCATTGTGGTAAAAAGGGTCACATTAAACCTTTTTGTTACAAATTGCATGGTTATCCCAAACATTTGCAACACAGAAAAGTTGAACCAGCTGTGAACAAGAGCAAAATCAAGAAAGTTTGGAGACCTAAGAGTGAAGGTATTGCTCAGAATCTGAACAAAGGAAAGGGAAAGGCTGTTGCTGATGACAGCAAGCCAATTCCTATAGCACAGAAGAATTCTGGTGCTGGACCATCCAAAGTCTGGAGCAAAGTTCATGTTCCTGCTCAGAATGTACTATTTTCTTGTAAGTCTGAAGTTGCTAGGACTTGTGATCAGAAAAGAGTGGCTGATTTTGAGAAACAAATTGCTGGGAGGAATGGTTTTGGTTGTGGTTCTTCAAATGTTAGTCAGCATAAGGATTTATAGCAATTACTGCAAACTGGATGTGAGGAAGATAGAGTACCTGCCAGATTTGCTAATGCTAAGTTTGTGTCTAATCCCTATTTGAAGTCTGAGATTTGTCATAATTTTGTGGCTAAAAAGGGGGAGAAAAACCTGTGTTGGTGTTCAGAGTGTATTCAGACATGTTTGTTCAGAACTCAGTTGTTTTAGAAGCTGTCTGTTTTGTTCAAAATTCATAACCAATGCAACATGAGATGTGTTGGTGATATTGAGGGGGAGTGTGTGTCTCAGGGGGAGTACAAGGTTATTATATTCCTGAGTGTTGGTGTATTCCTGAAGTATGTTACGTGTCTCACAAGTTACTGCAGTTCAGAATTAAGGGGGAGTTTTTTTTATGGAGTAATGTTGAATGCTGAGTTGCAGGGGGAGTATTGTGAAGCTTCAGGAGTGTTTGTGATGATCAGGAGTTGATCAGTGACTGTGTTTTGTGTGCTTCAGTAGCTGAGAATATCAGAAGCTGATATGTTGTGTTGAACTGAAGCGGGTTTGTGTTTTTCATGATTAATCATAGCTGAATCCGCTGCTTGTCTCTATGTTATGATTGATCATTGTGGAGTTCTTCATTGCTGAGATAGTTTTATGGGAGATTGAAGAACTTGGTTGTGTGAACATTGGTTTTAGCCAAAAAATTTGCCAAAGGGGGAGATTGTTGAGTATTTTGAAGTTGGCTGCATGTTTTGGCAAATCCAATGTGTTGAATAGAAGCATCTCCATATTTAGAACAAGTCTTCAGTTGCAAGATTTTTGATTTGAAGCTGTTCAGAAGCTGAAAATTCCTTCAGAAGCTGAAAGTTTCTTCAGAAGCTGAAATCCTGAGTCTGAAGCATCAGACGCACTGTAGCAGAGTTGACTTTTGTTGACTTCTTCAGAATCTGCATTTTTTCAAGATATTTCTGCATGAATCTTGGGGAGATTTCTCAAGGATTTATCTTCGCATATTGCTTCTATATTGCTGGTTGATTTGGTGAAGATTTTATGAAGATTTGATTCAGTTTTATGAAGTTCGTATTTTTCTGCAGAATCTTTATAAAGATACATTGCAGGTTTATTTGTTTCCTTATTGGATCATTCATAATTCATAAACAAATCTAATTCAGAAGATTGGCTCATATTTTATGAAGATCGTATTTCCTGAAGGAATCTTTTGCAATTATGAAGATCGTATTTCCTGAAGGAATCTTTTGCAGATACATTGAAGATTTATATGTTTCCTTTTTAAGCCTTGCATAATTCAGAAACATATCTATTTGAGAAGATTTAATTCAGATTAATGTTGCTTGCTGAAGACTATATAAGGAGTGCTTTGCTGCTATTCAAGAGACATTATTTAGAGAGAAAAAATCAGAGAATTGAGTCTTAGTGTGTGTAAGCTTTTTAAGCTTTGTTTTGTGCACCACTCATATGTTTTGAGTTGGTTTAGGTTTAATTGAGTTGTAATTCATTCAAAGCTTTTAAGCAAGAATGAAGTTTTTGTTTTGAAGTGTGTTCTTCAAAAACTGGGTAGTTTTGTTTTCAGAACTGGGTTTAGTTCAAGGGTTGTTCAAGTAACTGGGTTGTTACTTGAATAGGAAGTTAGTGGTCTCTAATACTCATGCGTGGGTAGAAGTCTGACTAGGTGGAAGGTGATTGCTTAGGATAGGAACTGGGGTGTCAGTGTCTGAGTCTTAAGGATTAATTCCAATAGTGGATTTCCTTCCTGGATTGGTATCCCCCAGAGTAGGAGGTGTTTACTCCGAACTGGGTTAACAAACCTTGTGTGTTCTTTTTATTTTCTGCACTTTATTTCTGCTCCTGAACTGTGTCTTGTTCATACTCTGTTTTAGTTCTGAATCTGCTAATTTTTATTCAGAACCAGTTTAATCAGAACCAGTTTAACTCTCATTATTGCTAAGCCAGAAATTTCAATAAAGACTGCCCAAAGTCAGCAAGTGGCTGGGTTACTTGATCAATTTTGCTTCCTCTTCCTTTCCCTTTTTGCTTTTCCAATTGCCACATGTTCTTTTCTTCCACTTGGTTAAATCCAACATTATCCATGATAATAATACATGATAATAATTATAGATAATGACTGGAATACAATAAAAGAAAAGGAAAACAGAAAAATCAAAAATCTGAAAATCTGCAGAAAATTCGCAGACTTCGCTCTGCGAAGTAGACTTTGCTCTGCGAAGTCCTCATTTCTGGGAGACTTCGCTCTGCGAAGGAGACTTTGCTCTGCGAAGTCCTCATTTCAGCAATGTTGACTTTTTGTTGACTTTTTGACTTTTCTCTTTTTTTTTGATTTTTTTTGAAAAGGCTTAGGACAAAATTGGGGTACTACAGCTGCCCCTACTTAATTGTGTCTTTGCATAGAGTGTGTGAGTGCCGAGGGCATCTCATGAACTCTTTGCGAAGATCAATTAAGTAAAAGAAGGACCCGAATTTTGTCCTTCGCGGAATGAAAAGATTGCAGTGAAATGAAAATATTGCTATGTATAGGTAAAAAATGTTGATCATATCCAGCCGCTGACACTGGAGGTAGATCTCTAAGGATGGAGTGGTTCTATTCAGCCGCTTACACTGAAGGTTGATCCACTAAGGATAAAGGTTGATCGTATCCAGCAGCTAACACTGGAGGTAGATCTCTGAGGATAGGTAATCTTATCTAGCCGCTAAAACTAGAGGTTGGTACCTAGGGATGAAGTGATCTTATTCAGCCGCCTACACTGAAGGTCGAAACACTGGGGAAGGTGATCTTATCTAGCCGCTTACACTACAGGTTGATACCTAAAGAAACGTGATCTTATTCAGCCGCTAACACTGAAGGTCGATCCCTAACGGTGAAGTGATCTTATTCAGCCGCTTACACTGAAGGTCGAAACACTGAGGAAGGTGATCTTATCTAGCCGCTTACACTAGAGGTCGATACCTAAAGAAAGGTGATCTTATTCAGCCGCTTACACTGAAGGTCGAAACACTGAGGAAGGTGATCTTATCTAGCCGTTTACACTAGAGGTCGATACCTAAAGAAAGGTGATCTTATTCAGCCGCTTACACTGAAGGTCGATCCCTAACGGTGAAGTGATCTTATTCAGCCGCTTACACTGAAGGTCGAAACACTGAGGAAGGTGATCTTATCTAGCCGCTTACACTAGAGGTCGATACCTAAAGAAAGGTGATCTTATTCAGCCGCTTACACTGAAGGCCGATCCCTAACGGTGAAGTGATCTTATTCAGTCGCTTACACTGAAGGTCGAAACACTGAGGAAGGTGATCTTATCTAGCCGCTTACACTAGAGGTCGATACCTAAAGAAAGGTGATCTTATTCAGCCGCTAACACTGAAGGTCGATCCCTAACGGTGAAGTGATCTTATTCAGCCGCTTACACTGAAGGTCGAAACACTGAGGAAGGTGATCTTATCTAGCCGTTTACACTAGAGGTCGATACCTAAAGAAAGGTGATCTTATTCAGCCGCTTACACTGAAGGTCGATCCCTAACGGTGAAGTGATCTTATTCAGCCGCTTACACTGAAGGTCAAAACACTGAGGAAGGTGATCTTATCTAGCCGCTTACACTAGAGGTCGATACCTAAAGAAAGGTGATCTTATTCAGCCGCTTACACTGAAGGCCGATGTAACACCCATACTAATTTTAACTAGTATATTAGCAAGAGTGTTAAACTGATATTGGATACATTTAAATACAATACAGAAAATTGTTTGATAATTACACAAAACATAAGTCTTTGATACAATCCATAATCTGATACTAAATATTCTCCATAATATTCATGTACATCATGTTACAATATTATACAACACGAGTAAACACGAGCAGCACGATCAATCCGTAGCTTTCTCTTTACCTTTTCTTTGTGCTACCTGCGAAGAACCTGCACCAGAAAGAAAGGGATGAGACATAAAGTCTCAGTGAGCTCCTACCCTACCTACTGTTTGGCAACCTCGGGGAACCTAAGGTTGCCGTGCCTACCTCGGCGAACTCGGGGATTCCTATGATCGCCAAGTCTCAAATCTTGCCCATAGGGGCTATCTGTCTGTTTCTGATAATTTGGTGATCAAGGGGAGTCCTAGGATCACCGTCTGATAGCTGCTAACTGATATCTGATAAC
Source organism: Medicago ruthenica (assembly GCA_018208015.1). Classification (NCBI taxonomy): domain Eukaryota; kingdom Viridiplantae; phylum Streptophyta; class Magnoliopsida; order Fabales; family Fabaceae; genus Medicago; species Medicago ruthenica. The sequence goes on from CM031372.1 coordinate 36,670,362, forward strand.
TGTCTGAATAAATATTTCTGACTGATGAAGTAATATAGTATTAACTGATCTTATGTTAGCTGTTAGCGTTGAACAAACAATGTTATCTGAGTTCATTTTACGGAATGCCCCCGGGTGGAGTAACCCCGAAACACATTCCCCTGATAACCGGTGAAAATTCCTATCATATCAGGCTAACACCGGACTCCTCTTGTCGTCGTGCGGTTACCCTTGCGGAATAACACGTCCCACTGGCGTGAACCTCCTGTGTCCCACTGGCGTGAACAACAGAAGACACGACTTAATATAAGTTTTAACTGGTGCGTATACCTCCCGTGTCCCACTGGCGTGAACGACGGAAGACGCGAATAAATAATCTATGAGCTGAAACGTGAACATTTCATGTCCCACTGGCGTGAACGATGAAAGTCACGACTTAAAAGTAATAATCTTTAGTTTATTCTCTACATAAACCATTCGTGTCCCACTGGCGTGAACATCGAAGGCCACAGCTTAAACTTACTAATTCTGAACTCTTAACCTATATAAGGTTCTAATCTTGTAACTTGGTCATAATCTTATTAACCTATCAAGGTTCTTGACCCATCGTTCTCATGAGTCATTCCTAGGGCTTGCTTAAGCCTATAACTTAATTCATGAATTTCCAAGCTTTGTATAACCTTTGCTCAAGTGATATTTTAATCTTTGGAAGCATTTGAAATGAACTAAAATGGTGGTTTAAGTTTATAAAATGTATTATAGAAAATCAGTTGCCAAAAGCCATGCACGCGCGAACCAGAACCCCCAGAACAGCTCAACTAAGTTGGACTGTTCAAGGCTGGTCGCTACAGCGCCCTTCTGGTCGCTACAAGCGACAACAGGCAGAACTTGGTCGCTACAGCGCCCAGTTCCTCGCTACAAGCGACAACCGTCGCTACAAGCGCCTGCGTGGTCGCTACAAGCGCGGCTAGGCAGGGATAATCCCAGTTTGGTCGCTACAAGCGACCGTTCCGTCGCTACAGCGACCATATCAGTAAAAACTGTGTAAAAACGTGATTTCCACCATCTTTGCCCAAATACTAGTACCCATGCTTCTCAAACATGATAAATGTGATTTTCTTTCATAAATTAACAATTATTAACACTCATGAGCAAGGATTAACAAAGAGGAATTCTAGGGTTAACTCTAAGATTTATAATAACTTGGAAAATTCATAAATAGCACTTGAAATGGGTTCTAAAACCCTAAATGAGCTCACCTATGCCTTAACTGGTGCTTGCTATTTCTGATTTCCCAAAACCTTGGCTTAAATCTCTTACTCCTCTCAAGATCTTCCTTGTTTCTCCTTATATTCTTTCTCTTGTTCTAGCTTAGCTACCCAACCTTGCTTGTGAAGTTTCCCTTAAGAATTGGATGATGAAAAGATGAGTTTATGGTGAGGGAGTGAGGCGTGAGAGTGAGGAGGGTGTGGGAGAGAGTGGGCTGAAAATGAGAAGGAAAGGAAGAGTGTAGAAGATTAAGAAAAATCTTCCTACCTCTTGTTTTAAAACATTCTCCCTTATTAACTTATTTACCATAATGCCACTCCAAGCATTACTAATTTACCATGCTTCTTAATCGCGTCTAATACTGATAATAATTGCATCTAAGCGGGATGTTACAATCTACCCCCCTTAAAGAAATTTCGTCCTCGAAATTTAGAAGTTACCTGAAAATAAATGAGGATAGGTTGCTTGCATATCTGACTCTAACTCCCACGTTGCTTCGCCGTCGGGAGAACCTTTCCATACAACCTTAACTATAGGAATCTCTTTGTTCCGCAAAGTCTTAACATCGCGATCGATTATCTGTTCTGGCTCAGGTTGAAAGGTCAAGTCCGATCTCAAATCAATACTATCTAGCTCCACTGGTTGAAAAGGATCAGGAATGAATTTCCTTAATTGCGAGACATGAAAGACATCATGTAATCCTGACATGGCGGGTGGCAGCGCCAACTGATAAGCTGCCGGACCAACGCGTCGAAGTATCTGAAACGGTCCAACATATCTCGGACAAAGCTTCTTGGTCCTGAAAGCTCCTCTCAAGCCCAACTTAGGAGTAACTTTAAGAAATACATGGTCTCCTTCTTCAAACTCTAAAGGTCTTCGCCTCCTATCAGCATAACTTTTCTGACGACTTTGTGCTGTTCTCATCTTATCTTGAATAGACTTAATCTTTAGAGTCGTCTCCTGAATGATCTCTGGACCCAAGATGCTTTTATCTCCAACCTCAGCCCAACAAAGCGGGGTTCTACACTTCCTACCATATAAAGCTTCATAAGGTGCCATTCCAATGCTAGAATGGTAACTGTTGTTGTAAGAAAATTCAATCAATGGTAGATGATTGTTCCAACTTCCTCCATCTTCTAGAATACATGCACGTAACATATCTTCTAACGTCTGAATAGTCCTTTCTGATTGTCCGTCTGTCTGAGGATGATGGGACGTGCTCATCTTTAATCTTGTCCCCAACGCCTTCTGAAAGGCTTTCCAAAAGTGGGATGTGAAAATTGGATCTCGATCCGATACAATACTGGCTGGTACACCATGGAGTTTCACAATCTCTGAAATAAATAACTCGGCATACTGAGAAGCTCGGTAAGTGGTCTTAACCGGCAAGAAATGAACTGACTTAGTTAACCGGTCTACTATAACCCAAATGGAGTCATGTCCTCGCTGTGTTCGAGGCAATCCAGTCACAAAATCCATGGTTATATCTTCCCATTTCCATTGTGGAATCTCCAAAGGCACTAACATCCCCGCAGGCCTTTGGTGCTCAATCTTCACTTGCTGACAAACAATGCATCTCGCCACAAACTCTGCAACATCTCTTTTCATGCTAGGCCACCAATAATCTCTTTTCAAGTCTTGATACATCTTGGTGGTTCCTGGGTGAATGCTGAAACTGCTCTTATGCGCCTCTTCTAGAATTAACCTTTTCAATTCTTCATCGTTCGGGACATAAGCCCTTCCCTCAAACAATATTGTTCCATCAGGTGCAAAAGAAAACTCCGGCTGGCTAATTTTCCTTTGAAGGTCCATATCCATACTTTGCGCTTGTGCAATCCTAGATCGTAGATCACATGAAATATCTAACTTGTTTAACAAAATACCACCATCCAAATCAGTAACATGGAGGTTAAGGTCTCTAAACTTCTCATACAGTCCACACGTGTGCATCATCACCTCAGCTTTGACTAAAGCCTTCCGACTCAAGGCGTCTGCTACCACATTAGCCTTTCCTGGATGGTACTTCAGATCAAAATCAAAATCTTTCAAATACTCCATCCATCGCCTTTGCCTCATATTCAGATCTCGTTGATCAAACAAATACTTCAAACTCTTATGGTCGCTGAACAAATCAAATTGCGCACCATACAAGTGATGTCTCCATATCTTCAATGCAAAAACTATGGCTGCTAACTCAAGATCATGAGTGGGGTAATTCTCTTCATGGGTCTTGAGCTGTCTAGAGGCATAAGCTATTACATTTTCTCCTTGCATGAGAACACTTCCCAGTCCCTTGGAAGATGCATCGCAGAAAACGGTGTATCTCCTTTCAGGATCTGGTATTGCCAATACGGGGGCCTTAGTCAATTTCTTCTTTAAAACTCTGAAACTTTCTTCACATTCATCATTCCAAATAAAGGGTACATCTTTTCTGGTGAGGCGTGACAGGGGTAAAGCAATCTGAGAAAACTTCATGATAAATCTTCGATAATAACCTGCCAAGCCTAGAAAGCTCCTGACTTCAGCTACATTCTTCGGTCTTTCCCAATTGAGAACAGCCTCAACTTTAGATGGATCAACAGCTACTCCTCCTTGAGAAATAACATGACCCAAGAACTTAATCTCAGATAACCAGAATTCACATTTGCTAAACTTAGCATACAGCTGCTTGTCTCTAAGGACATCCAATACAATTCTCAAATGCTGAGCATGCTCCTGAGGATCCTTAGAATAGATTAAGATGTCATCAATGAAAATCACCACAAATTGATCAAGATAGGGCTGGAATATCCTGTTCATATAATCCATAAATACTGCTGGGGCATTAGTTACACCGAAAGGCATAACTAGAAATTCGTAGTGCCCATAACGCGTTCGAAACGCCGTTTTTGACACATCTGAAGATTTAATACGGATCTGGTGATAACCCGATCGAAGATCAATCTTGGAAAATACTGTTGCTCCCTTGAGCTGGTCTAGGAGATCATCAATCCTTGGAAGAGGATACCTGTTCTTGATAGTCACTTTGTTTAGTTGGCGGTAGTCAATACACAACCTCATACTTCCGTCCTTTTTCTTGACTAACAAGACTGGAGCACCCCAAGGTGATACACTGGGTCGAATAAAATGCTTCTGAATTAATTCCTCGAGTTGAGACTTCAGCTCTTTCAGTTCTGTTGGTGACATTCTGTACGGTGCCACAGATACTGGCTCCGCTCCTGGAATCAAATCAATTGAAAACTCTACCTCACGCTCTGGAGGCAAACTAGATACTTCTGAAGGGAAAACATCTAAGTATTCATTTACAATAGGAATATCACTGGGGCTTAACTCTGATTCTGAAGCCACAGTGAGCATCACATAGAATCCCTTATCTTGAGCACAAATGAATTGAATTAACTGATGGGTGCGGTTAATCAATTCAGACAAAGCCACACCTTCCGCCGTATCACTGGTCGGCATATAAATACTCTTCTCTGAACATCCTATATACACATGGTTAGCAGAAAGCCAATCCATGCCTAGGATCACATCCAATTGCTCCATCGGGAGACAAACTAAATCAACATAGTAGGTCTTGCTAGACACAGTGATAGGACAGCTTTCACAAACATACTTAGCCTCAATTCCGCCTTCAGTAGCGGTTGATACTAACATTGGAGGGTTTAACGGAGACAAGGGTAATTGCAACGTCTCCACACATTTATAGGAAATAAAAGAACATGTAGCGCCGCAATCAAATAGAACTTTTACTGGATTTGTACCCAAATAACACATACCGGCAATTAAATCTTCATTGGCCGAAGCCTTGGCGCCGTCAAGAGAGTACACTCTGCCCTTACTAGTAGTTGTTCCTTCAGCTGATCCTTTACCACGTCTGTTTAGACACTCTGATATGAAATGCCCTGGCTGTTTACATCCATAACAAATTCCAGCTCCAACCAAGCACTCTCCTTTATGCATTCTACCACATGTCTTGCAAGTAGGATTAGTCCTCAAAGGATTATGTTGTGGAGAGTAGGTCGGTTTCCCTCTCTGAGGAGATCCTTTCGGCTTAAGCTTATCGTGATACTTATCTGACATCCTGCTTTTCTTCTTCTCATAAGCTGCTGCTCTTTCCTTCGAGGCCTTTGCAAGTCCTGCCTCAACCACTAAGCTATCATGCACCAACTCGTCATAACTCGCAGTTCTTTGAAGGCTAACTGCTGTATCAATCTCACCCCTTAAACCTCTTTTATACTGATTCATCTTCCACACTTCATTTTCGGCATACTCATTGTGTGTGGAATAATAAGACAGCTCCTCAAACTTCTTTGTAAATTCAGCTACTGACATACCACCCTGCTTCAATTCTAAGAACTCTTGTTCCTTCTTTACCTTGTAGGACAAAGGCAAATACTTTTCTAACATTACTCCTTTAAAGTTCTCCCAATTCACTTCTACACCATTGGCTTCCATCCTGCGCTGAGCAGATTCCCACCAATCTTCTGCTGCGCCTCTGAGTTGGTTGGTAGCGTAGACCACTTTATCTTCCTCTGAACATTCAGCCATCCTAAAAATCTTCTCCATCTGCTTAATCCACTTTCTTGCTTCTTGTGGTTCACCTTCTCCATTGAACTCCGGAGGGTGATGCCTGTTATACTCCCGGAACACGGGATTACCAATTACTGGAGGGGGTGGTGGCTGTGGATGGAAACCTTGACCCTGCTGCATCATTTCCATCCATTGCTGTTGAGCCTGGGCTTGTTGCTGAGACTGTTGTTGCATCATCAGCATCATTTGCTGATACTGTAACGCATTCTGAGCTTGTTGCTCTTGGTATTGTTGCTGCCAGGCCTGTTGTTGTTGCATCATCTGTTCCCATGAATTCTGACTGGGTCCTCCACTTTCATCGCTAGCTTGATTAGTACGAGGTCTACCTCTTCTTCTCCCAGACATCTTATCCTAGCTGTCATATACAAGTCAAAGTGATCAGTTTTAACTGAACATAACATCTAGAATAATGTCCTGGATCCAAGAGGTCCACAAACTTGGATTGTACTTTAATGACCCAAGGCACGGTCTGAATCGACCTGCTCTGATACCAATTGTAACACCCATACTAATTTTAACTAGTATATTAGCAAGAGTGTTAAACTGATATTGGATACATTTAAATACAATACAGAAAATTGTTTGATAATTACACAAAACATAAGTCTTTGATACAATCCATAATCTGATACTAAATATTCTCCATAATATTCATGTACATCATGTTACAATATTATACAACACGAGTAAACACGAGCAGCACGATCAATCCGTAGCTTTCTCTTTACCTTTTCTTTGTGCTACCTGCGAAGAACCTGCACCAGAAAGAAAGGGATGAGACATAAAGTCTCAGTGAGCTCCTACCCTACCTACTGTTTGGCAACCTCGGGGAACCTAAGGTTGCCGTGCCTACCTCGGCGAACTCGGGGATTCCTATGATCGCCAAGTCTCAAATCTTGCCCATAGGGGCTATCTGTCTGTTTCTGATAATTTGGTGATCAAGGGGAGTCCTAGGATCACCGTCTGATAGCTGCTAACTGATATCTGATAACTGTCTGAATAAATATTTCTGACTGATGAAGTAATATAGTATTAACTGATCTTATGTTAGCTGTTAGCGTTGAACAAACAATGTTATCTGAGTTCATTTTACGGAATGCCCCCGGGTGGAGTAACCCCGAAACACATTCCCCTGATAACCGGTGAAAATTCCTATCATATCAGGCTAACACCGGACTCCTCTTGTCGTCGTGCGGTTACCCTTGCGGAATAACACGTCCCACTGGCGTGAACCTCCTGTGTCCCACTGGCGTGAACAACAGAAGACACGACTTAATATAAGTTTTAACTGGTGCGTATACCTCCCGTGTCCCACTGGCGTGAACGACGGAAGACGCGAATAAATAATCTATGAGCTGAAACGTGAACATTTCATGTCCCACTGGCGTGAACGATGAAAGTCACGACTTAAAAGTAATAATCTTTAGTTTATTCTCTACATAAACCATTCGTGTCCCACTGGCGTGAACATCGAAGGCCACAGCTTAAACTTACTAATTCTGAACTCTTAACCTATATAAGGTTCTAATCTTGTAACTTGGTCATAATCTTATTAACCTATCAAGGTTCTTGACCCATCGTTCTCATGAGTCATTCCTAGGGCTTGCTTAAGCCTATAACTTAATTCATGAATTTCCAAGCTTTGTATAACCTTTGCTCAAGTGATATTTTAATCTTTGGAAGCATTTGAAATGAACTAAAATGGTGGTTTAAGTTTATAAAATGTATTATAGAAAATCAGTTGCCAAAAGCCATGCACGCGCGAACCAGAACCCCCAGAACAGCTCAACTAAGTTGGACTGTTCAAGGCTGGTCGCTACAGCGCCCTTCTGGTCGCTACAAGCGACAACAGGCAGAACTTGGTCGCTACAGCGCCCAGTTCCTCGCTACAAGCGACAACCGTCGCTACAAGCGCCTGCGTGGTCGCTACAAGCGCGGCTAGGCAGGGATAATCCCAGTTTGGTCGCTACAAGCGACCGTTCCGTCGCTACAGCGACCATATCAGTAAAAACTGTGTAAAAACGTGATTTCCACCATCTTTGCCCAAATACTAGTACCCATGCTTCTCAAACATGATAAATGTGATTTTCTTTCATAAATTAACAATTATTAACACTCATGAGCAAGGATTAACAAAGAGGAATTCTAGGGTTAACTCTAAGATTTATAATAACTTGGAAAATTCATAAATAGCACTTGAAATGGGTTCTAAAACCCTAAATGAGCTCACCTATGCCTTAACTGGTGCTTGCTATTTCTGATTTCCCAAAACCTTGGCTTAAATCTCTTACTCCTCTCAAGATCTTCCTTGTTTCTCCTTATATTCTTTCTCTTGTTCTAGCTTAGCTACCCAACCTTGCTTGTGAAGTTTCCCTTAAGAATTGGATGATGAAAAGATGAGTTTATGGTGAGGGAGTGAGGCGTGAGAGTGAGGAGGGTGTGGGAGAGAGTGGGCTGAAAATGAGAAGGAAAGGAAGAGTGTAGAAGATTAAGAAAAAATCTTCCTACCTCTTGTTTTAAAACATTCTCCCTTATTAACTTATTTACCATAATGCCACTCCAAGCATTACTAATTTACCATGCTTCTTAATCGCGTCTAATACTGATAATAATTGCATCTAAGCGGGATGTTACAGCCGATCCCTAACGGTGAAGTGGAATGGTCTTACCCTGAATAGGTGCCGGGTTATCTAAACTGAAATGGTCTTACCCTGAATAGGTGCTAGGTTATCTAAACTGAAATGGTCTTACCCTGAATAGGTGCCGGGTTATCTAAACTGAAATGGTCTTACCCTGAATAGGTGCCGGGTTATCTAAACTGAAATGGTCTTACCCTGAATAGGTGTCGGGTTATCTAAACTGAAATGGTCTTACCCTGAATAGGTGCCGGGTTATCTAAACTGAAATGGTCTTACCCTGAATAGGTGCCGGATTATCTAAACTGAAATGGTCTTACCCTGAATAGGTGCCGGGTTATCTAAACTGAAATGTTCTTACCCTGAATAGGTGCCGGCTTTGTAATCGTCTCTAGGCGGGGCTAGTACTTAGATTGTTGACAAAGAGAACATGATTGTTGATGCATGATATGCTTCATGTTGTCTTATGCAGTATGATATGCATGAATGATTTTGATATGAGATGCATGCATGAATGATTTTGATATGATATGTATGTATGAATGAATATGATATGCTAGGGGGTTATGATTGGGTGCCGAGCAAAGTCGGGCTTGGTTGTGATTGTGCCAATGATGATTGGGCTTTGGGTGAAACTCCACTGGGGACTGCCAATGAAAATTGTTTTGGTTGGAAATTTGTGAGTAGGCGCCAATGATTATTGGGCTTTGGTTTGCCAATTAATATTGGACTTTGATTGGGTGCCAATGAATATTGGGCTTTGCTTTGATTGGTTGCCGAGCGAGGTCGGGATTTTTGATTTTGGTTGTCGAGCGAGGTCGGGCTTTTGTTGATTGGTGTGATCTCACTGGGGATATAAGGATCATTTTGGAAGCATGATCGATATCCGGCCTTAGTGGATGCAAAAGATGTATGGGGGTGAGCTTTATTTGGGGAAATTTGTTCCTCTGACACCCGGGATCTTTGCGTTTTACGCGCCGTGGGCTACGCACTAGTTTCTGATGAAGAGTAAGATCTTGAAGTGACTGATGAAAGTTTTCAAGTCTTGAGTCCTTTGATGCAATGCCGGAGACCAACGAAATTCTTTCGACATTTAACGTCCAAGTAAAAAAAACACATTTTTTTTTTGTTTTTTATGTTATTCCCATATTTCAATGCATTATCTATCATGAATAAAAACACATTTTATGAGCAAGTAAGGACGCATAACAATGAAAAGGTTTTAAAAATGACTTTGATTCAACGAAACTTAGTCCCTTGTATGGGTAACTATTGTGAAAATGTAATCCCTATAAGAGGTGATTACTGAGATAGGGAGAAAAGAAGAAACAAAAAGACAAATGGAAATTTGCTTGGGTTTCACGTGCTACTTTCCCTATGACTTCGAAATAATTTGTTTTTGAAAGATGATAATGAGGTTGATTCTTTCCCTCTTGAATTCTGTCCGGACCTCACGTGCCGCAGTCTTTTGCCTCTTTTTTTTTTGAAACCCCTAATTTTTACCTGGACCGCTCTTTCGAGTTTTCCGTCCACTGGGGTATATTTCCTTTTTTTTTTATGTCCTTAATTTTTGCCTAGACCGCCTTTTCAGGTTTTCGATCTACCAGGACGCTCTCTATTGCCTAAACCGCCCTTTTCAGGTTTTCGATTTAGCGAGCTCTTTTTCTTTTTGGCATATATATTTTTTTGACTGCGCCGGAGTTTATTGATAGGGGGATCTTTGTGGGTGGGTAATATCCTTTTTCCAAGCATTAAGTCTCCTTCTCTAAATTCTCAAGAATGATCTTTCTTGTCAAGTTGTCCATGCCCCAATGTTGTGTGGTGTTCCTCTTTTATGGGGTTCAGTTGGTCGAACCTTGTTTGTGTTTGAATGCCAATGGAAATTGGGCTTTGGCTTTTGGATGCCGAGCGAGGTCGGGCTTTTGTTTTTTGGATGCCGAGCGAGGTCGGGCTTTTCTTTTTTGGATGCCGAGCAAGGTCGGGCTTCTGATTGGCTTCCGAGCAAGGTCGGGCTTTATGGTTGGCTTCCAAGCAAGGTCGGGCTTTTGTTTAGCTTTGTGTATGCCAATGAAAATTGGGCTTTTTGTGGAAATGTGAGGAATGCCAATGACGACTTGGCTTTTTGTGTTTGGGGATGCCAATAAAAATTGGGCTTTTTTTTTTAAATTGGTGATGTGAGGAATGCCAATGACGACTTGGCTTTTTGTGGGAAATTGTGGGGAGTGCCGTAACGGCAAATGGTTTCTTTTTTGATGAATTGGGCGACCACTTGTTTGGTCATGTTTGCATAGGAAGCTGCTTCGACCCATTTGGTGAAACAGTTGATGGCAACTAGTATGAACTGGTGCCCTTTTGAAGCCTTTGGCTCAATCATTCCGAACATGTCTATGCCCCACATAGAGAAAGGTTAGGGTGATGTTATGACATTCAGAGGTGTTTGTGGTATGTGCCCCTTGTCGGTGTTAATTTGGCACTTGTGATATGTCTTGGCATGGGTTTGGAAGGACTCCTCATGGATTTCTTTGGTGAGCATGACTGCTTCATGTTTATCCACATATCTGAGTAAGACCATAACTTCTCTTTATAGAGTGTGCCCCGGTACAGGGAAAATTGTAGTTCCATTCTTTTGAGGGTTCTCTTGGTGAGGTTGTATTACCCTATCCTCCAAGTCTAGACAATCCTTCAGGAGGTCCAAAATCATTCTCATTATCGCCTTCCGTTTGGTTAATTGGAAAATTGAAGTCATGAGGGATCGTAGCAGTGTTATTTTTGGTGTATAATGATTTTTTTGTAGGGTTGCGAAAATTTATTTAAAAACGAAAGAAAAACGAACTCTTTTGAAAATAAACTGCAAATTTATTAATGACGGAAATGATTTGAAATATGGGGGTCCCATAAAAATTAATCATTTGCCTTGGGAAGAGCAAAATGATTTGATTATTTTTTTTTTAAAAAAAAAAACATGTTAAATTACTTGGACAAAGAAAAAATTTCTGGAATTTCGATGGCCTTCCGGTTGCTTGGATTTCCTCAGAAACGCCACGGTACACCGGGTCGGGTACTCTTTTTTTTTGTTTTTTAGTGAGGGGATGATGTGAGGGTTTTTCTTTGAAATGCATGAAAATGCATGAATGCAATGAGTATGCAAAAATATGCCCCTTTTTTATGCAAATTTTTTTTCATGAATGCAGATGTAACGATATGCAGGGGTTAGGGTATGAATGTTCGAAACTTCCCCCCATCCTCACGTGTAGGCTCTAGAGATGAGATTTCCTAAAAAGGTCCCTAGAGTCATAGATCTCACATGGAATTTAGGTCGTCGATGGACATACGTCAACATGACTTCAATTCATTCCACGTGAAAATCTCCTCTAAGCGGGGTTGGGCCTCCTACCTCACGGACATACGTCAACGCGGGCTTCCGCTCACAACCACCATTCTAACTTAGTTTTCTCTCGAGCTCGGGTAGAGAGCCTCACACGTCCGGCATTAACCCGAACAATGTGGAGTAACATCGCTCAAGTAACCCCCGCATTTGATATATATGATATGAATATAAAGCAAAATAAAACATTTATAAACATAAAGCATGGGAATGACATAGATAAATAAAATAAAAGCATGCACGTAAAGAAGAAAAAAAACAATTAGCTTAAAAGCCAAATAGGATAGGCTTGACTCGCTAGTGGGAAATTGTATCCCCAGTGAAGTCGCCAGCTGTGCGCACCTCGTTTAAAAAACGCGTAAATCCTCCGAGGACGTTTGTGAACGCTCGGAGGGCCTTGTGAAGTCGCCACCAAAGTTTTTGTGTAAAGGAAACGTTGATAAACCCTTAAGTTTTTGTTTGAAGGGAAACGATAATAAAACCCTTGACGATGAGGAAAAGGACTGGTCATCGCAACCATTGTCGGGTTCGGGAGTCGATTACGCAAGGGGAAGGTATTAGCACCCCTCACGTCCGTTGTACTCAACGGGAACCTTCTATTTGGCTAAAGCTTAAATTGTTTTTAACTGTTTTGCGCGCATGCTTATCTATGTCAAAAGAAAATATAATAAAAGGGGGAAAAAGAGATAAAGACAAACGAAAGGAAAAAGAAAGTTTTTATTATTGCGCTTGACAAGATATCGATCTTGCTCCTACGTATCTCCCGGTAGTCGGAGAATTCAAAGCGTACGTAGTTCTTTGGTAGAAAAACATACATATGTTGGTTAATTTTAAATGGACGATGTTTTAACCGAATTCTTGCGATTAAACGTAGCTTGTATGCTCGCGCCTGGGAGACTTATTAAGCGTATAGCTTGTATGCTCGCGCCTGGGAGACTTATTAAGCGTTTGTTTAAAATCGCGCTAGAATGTTAAAAGGCATGTCCGTTGGGGATTCATTTGGTCACGGCGGACCAAGAAAAGGTGCAATGGACTCAACCGAGTCGAACATTGACCAAAGTGACTCAAACTAGTCGAAAAAGAGTTCATTTGGTCACGGCGGACCAAGAAAAGGTTTCAATTGACTCGACGGAGTCAAGAAAGAGTTCAAAGAGGATCCAACCGGATCTAGCATTGACTCGAATGGTCACGGCGGACCGAAAAAAGATTCAATGGATCCAACTGGATCAAGCATTGAATAAAATGGTCACGGCGGACCGGGAAAAAGTTCAATGGATCCAACGGGATCGAGCATTGATTAAAATGGTCGCGGCAGACCGAAAAAGGTTTCGATTGACTCAACGGAGTCAAGAAAGGGTTCGGATTGACCACGGGGGGGCCAAAATTAGTGTGTTGAGTTTGTTTTATGTTTTTGAAAATAGAATGACGATTGTCCGAACGACGAGACATACGTCACGCATTCGTACAACCGGGGAAATGGAGAGCCATACGTCAAACCATCCCTTTTTCATTCGAGTTTTTGTATGAAACTCAAGAAATCCCAAAGTGAACAAAACACTTGGTTGTTGCAACCTATGAACAAAGGTTGTTCAAGTTTATGGAAAAGCACAAGTTTGTGAATAATGCACAAGTTCGGCTTAAATTTGATTTTGATTTTGAAAAGCGAACAAGTTCGGCTTAAGTTCACGTTTGATTTGAAAATCATGAACAAGGTTTTTGTTCAAGTTTGGTTTTGAAAATGGTGCACTTAGCTTATTGCTCAAGTTTGTTTTGAAAGTTTGTGGACATAACTTGTTTTGCAAGTTATTCCAAAAAGTGTTGCTCAAACTTGTGAATTTGCCAATATCATGCAAAATCTTTGTTATGGTTTGAATAAAATGAGTTTCAAACCTCTTAGGTTCTGAGCTTTGGGTTAGAACCTCAAAAATTGGCTTTTGGAAGCCTGAATTTATGTTCTGAATTTTGTCATGGTCGCACTGCGACCAGACCTTCGCACTGCGAAGTATGCGAAAATTTGAGTTCAGAAGCTGCTTCTGAACTTCTGTTCAGAAGCAACTTCTGAACTAGCCTCAGAACCTTAGGAGGAGTGAAAAGCTTTTGAAATTGGTAGTAAAATGAGTGCAATAACTCAGTTCAAATGTTTTGCAATCCTTGGGATTTCTTAAAATTCAAAAGGGGTTTTAACTCAAAAATGAGTGAAACTTAAAAATGCAAAGTTGAGATTGAAACAAAATAGAATCAAAAGAAAATGCAAATAGTATGTAAATGCAATATGAACAAGTTAGAGTGACTTACCTGCTCCTAATCCAAGGCCTTTGTTGCAAGGAAATGGAAAATGCTTGGATGCTTATGTTTTTGCAAAGCTGGTCAAGCTTGATGAACAACCCTTAATCAATGATAATTTGCCTTTGTTTCTCTCTCCTTGTTTGAGGTTTAGAGGCTGTTTTGCTGGCTTGGTTGCTTTGTGTTGGTTTTAGGATGATTTGTGTAAGAAAGGATTGGAGATTTCCTCTAAACTTACCCAAAACCAAACTCTGTTTTTGTGAGGAAAATGTGCAGCAATTCACTCGAATTTGCACTGGTTTTCTGCTCTCAAACCTCTGTGTTTCTACTCTCCAAGACTCTCTATCCTCCCACCTCTCAACTGCCCTTGATTCAGCAGCAATGCCTTGCTTTTATAGGCCAAAAGGAGATCAAAAGGTCATGATGACAAAATCTGCAGCAGGGCTGATTTTGTGCCATAATCATGACTGAAATGCTTTGCATTTAATGCTAAGGATAAGAGGTGACCTTGCCTTGCTGCAAGGGTCAAGACCTTGGACGAATTCAGCTCCCAAAGCAGCTGAATTCTGACAGAAAAATGATGAAAGCAAGGTTGTTTGCAAAACAGGGGCAGCAACTTTGCCTTAATCCTTGAGTGGTTTTGATAAAGCCTATGGCAAGGTGGTTGCTGGCAAGTAGCAGGGTTAGTTGCAGGTCAAGTGGGAGGGATAAGGACTGCCCAAAGTCAGCAAGTGGCTGGGTTACTTGATCAATTTTGCTTCCTCTTCCTTTCCCTTTTTGCTTTTCCAATTGCCACATGTTCTTTTCTTCCACTTGGTTAAATCCAACATTATCCATGATAATAATACATGATAATAATTATAGATAATGACTGGAATACAATAAAAGAAAAGGAAAACAGAAAAATCAAAAATCTGAAAATCTGCAGAAAATTCGCAGACTTCGCTCTGCGAAGTAGACTTTGCTCTGCGACGTCCTCATTTCTTGGAGACTTCGCTCTGCGAAGGGGACTTTGCTCTGTGAAGTCCTCATTTCAGCAATGTTGACTTTTTGTTGACTTTTTGACTTTTCTCTTTTTTTTTGATTTTTTTTTGAAAAGGCTTAGGACAAAATTGGGGTACTACAATGATGTGTTCAACAAATTCTGCAAGCAAGTACAAACAGAAAATGATTTGAAAATTTTAAAAGTTAGAAGTGATCATGGTGGTGAATTTGAAAATGAACCATTTGAAACTTTTTGTGAAGAACATGGAATTTTCCATGAGTTCTCTTCTTCTATAACTCCACAACAAAATGGAGTTGTAGAGAGAAAGAACATATCTTTGCAAGAAATGGCCAGAACCATGATCCATGAATCAAAAACTGCAAAGTACTTCTGGGCAGAAGCTGTTAACACAACATGTTATATTCAGAACAGAATCTATATAAGATCAATTCTGAATAAAACAGCATATGAATTATTCAAAGGAAGAAAGCCAAGTATTTCTTATTTTCATCAGTTTGGATGTACATGTTACATTCGAAACAATAAAGTCTACCTAAAGAAATTTGATGCTAAGGCTCCAAGGGTATCTTTTTAGGATACTCTGAGAGATCCAAAGCATACAGAGTGTACAATTCTGAAACACATGTTGTTGAAGAATCAATACACATTAGGTTTGATGACAAGAAGCCTGATAATAAAGTATCAGAGCTAGTTGAGAGTTTTGCAGATATACGGCTCTCAGTGGACACTTCAGAACCTGAACAGAATTCTGAGTCTGAAGAAAGTCCAGAAGCTGAAAATTCTCCAGAGACTGAAAAACTCTCAGAAGCTGACACTCCTCCTGAAGCAAATCAAATTCAAGTTGGTTCTTAACAAGGTCTTGTTGGAACAAAATGTGTTAAACAACTCTCTTCTGAATTAAGGGGGAGATTGTTTAAACATTATGTATAAACATATCTCTCTTTGTGGTTTTGATGATAACAAAAGTGTTAAATAGAAAATTGGTTATTTGCTAATGCTTTGTTCAAGTGATTTCAGAACCACGTGTTTATTGATTGGAAATTGATAATGGTTATGAAAGAACAAGCTTAGATCAAGAAAGGAAAGCTTAGAAGCAAGGTTGCAAAGCTGGAAGAAAACTGGGTCTGAAGAGTGCTCCTGAAGTGGTGCTCCTGAAGTGAGAGTCTGAAGCTTACGTCTGAAGACAGCTTCTGAAGTCTGAGTCTGAAGGAAGTCAACAAAAGTCAACGTCTGAAGACCTGCTTCTGAAGTCTGAGTCTGAAGAAGTGCTTCTGAAGTACTGTTCACGCAGAAGCTTCTGAAGGCTGATGTGGCATGGAAAGCAACTGTTACTGTGCGCATTTAATGCCTGGATATTTCAGAACAACTCAATGGAACAGTTGTCTCCCTGACTCAAACATTCCCCGGCTTTTAAGAAAAGCAAATTCAAAAATGGTTGCTGCTCTGTTTTCTGGAAAAGTTAAGCACACAATTGCAGCTAACCTAGCTCTCAATTTGCAACGGCTCTCTGCTTAATTTCTGCAAGTCTTCAACAGATCTAATTTCCTCTATAAAAGGAAGAAGAATTGAAGAAGAATTTTGCTAAGACTCTTGGATAAAATCTGTCTGAAACTTGCTCTGTTTTGTTGTCAAAACTCAAAGTTCACAAACCTCTTATAAATTCCTTTATCTGTTGTAAATTAGAATTTCTTAAGGTTAAGAGTCTTAACCTGTGTTGTATTAAGAGAACACCTCTGATATTTTATCAAGTGTTCAACCCAAACTTACCTTCTTTGTAAATCAGTTTGGTCTAAGTCTTAGTCTGCGTACTAAGCATTGTAAGTCTCATAACTTAGTGTTTTGAGCAAGTTGTAACCTCATTCCTTTGTGGTCTGAGCAGGAAGTCTCAATACTTTCAATACTTTGTGTCTGAGCATTGGGAAGCCTTTTGACTTGGTGTCTTGAGCATTAGAAGCCTCTTCCTTTGTGGTTGAGAAATTGGAAGCCTCTTCCTTGGTGGTTGAGCAACTGGAAGTCTCTTCCTTAGTGGTTGAGCAATTGTAATCATCTGATTATAGTAAAAATCTCTTGTTGGAAAACAAGGGGACTAGACTACTTCCAACATTTGGAAGGAACCAGTATAAAACATTGTGTGTCTCTCTTTCCCTCTCTCTTTCATTTTGAATCCGCTGCAATACTCTTGATAATAGTTCAGAACTTGTTTTTGAACTAGTCTTAAGTTTTGAAAAGAAAGAAACCAAGTTTTTGGAGTCCACACAATTCAACCCCCCCTTCTTGTGTGTTTTTCTCACCTTCAGTTGGTATCAGAGCTCCGGTTCTGATATTAACACTTAACAGTGTGTCAGTAGGATCCTGAGAAAAACATGTCATCTGATAATGAAGATTCTCCTCCTCCTCCTCCTGGTGGTAGACATACTTCTGTACAATATGACTATGGTACTTGAAGGTGAGAAAACCACACAAGAAGGGGGGGGGGGTTGAATTGTGTGAGTCATAAAACTTGGTTTCTTTCTTATCAAAACTTAAGTTAAGTTCAGAAGCTGATATGAATCAGTTCTGAACTATTTCTCAAAGAGTATTGCAGCGAATTCAAAATGAAAAGAGAGAGGGAAAGAGAGACACACAAAGATTTATACTGGTTCCTTCCAAATGTTGGAAGTAGTCCAGTCCCCTTGTTTTCCAACAAGAGATTTTCACAATAATCAGATGATTACAATTGCTCAACCACTAAGGAAGAGACTTCCAGTTGCTCAACCACAAAGGAAGAGGCTTCTAATGCTCAAGACACTAAGTCAAGAGGCTTCCCAATGCTCAGACACTAAGTACTGAGACTTCCTGCACAGACCACCTAGGAATGTGACTAACAGCTCAGACCACAAAGGAATGAGGTTACAATTGCTCAGTATACAGACTGAGACTTAAGGACCAAACTGAATTACAAAGAAATGAGTTTGGGTTGAACACTTGAAAAAATATCAGAGGTGTTCTCTTAATACAACACAGGTTAAGACTCTTAACCTTAAGAAATTCTAAGTTACAGAAACTAAAAGAATTTCTAAGAGTTTTGTGAACTTATGAGTTTTGACAGCAAAAACAGAGCACAGGTTCAGCAGTTTTGTTTCAAGAGTCTTAGACAAAAATCTTCTTCAAATCTTCTTCCTTTTATAGAGGAAATTAGAGCTGTTGAAGCTTTGCAGGTTTTAGGAAAAGAGCCGTTGCAAGTTGAGAGCTAGGATGGCTGAAATTGTGTGCTGAACTTTTCCAGAAAAACAGAGCAGCAGCCATTTTTGAATTTGCTTTCCTTTAAAGCTGGGGAATATTTGAGTCAGGGAGACAACTGTTCCATTGAGTTGTTCTGACATATCCAGGCATTAAATGCGCACAGTAGCAGTTGCTTTTCTTGCCACATCAGACTTCAGAAGCTTCTGCGTGAACAGTACTTCAGAAGCACTTCTTCAGACTCAGACTTCGGAAGCAGGTCTTCAGACGTTGACTTTCGTTGACTTCCTTTAGACTCAGAGTTCAGAAGCTGTCTTCAGACGCAGGCTTCAGACTCCCCTTCAGAAGCACCACTTCAGGAGCACACTTCAGACCCAGTTTTCTTCCATCTTTGCAACCTTGCTTCTGAGCTTTCCTTTCTTGCTCTAAGCTTGTTCTTTCATAACCATTATCAATTACCAATCATTAAACACGTGGTTCTGAAATCACTTGAACAAAGCATTAGCAAATAACCAATTTTCTATTTAACACTTTTGTTATCATCAAAACCACCAAGAGAGATATGTTTACACATAATGTTTCAACAATCTCCCCCTTTAATTCAGAAGAGAGTTGTTTAACACATTTTGTTCCAACAATCTCCCCCTTTTTGATGATGACAAACATAAGTATTAAATCAGAAAATTGTTGTTAACTTAATTAACAAGTTAACTACAGGGTGTGAGGTTTGTAAGCTCCCCCTGAGTTTGATCCAAGTTAATTAAGTTCAGTTTAAATCAAAACATGTGAAAATTTCAGAATGGTTGTTAAGTTTAATTAACAAGCTGACTTCAGGAGAGGTTTGTAAGCTCCCCCTAGGTCTGACAATCCTCAAGGTTAGGTTTGTAAGCTCCCTTTGATTCTTATCCATGTTAATTAACCTCAACTTTAAACAATCAAGTGAAATTTGCACTCAAAATTATAAATAACTTGCTGACTTCAGGTTCTGAGGTTTGTAAGCTCTCCCCCTAAGTCTGATAATCCACAGGATGAGTTTTGTAAGCTCCCTGAGTCTTATCCAAGTTATTTTAAATTCATTTTAACTCACTCAGAGTTATGTATCTCACAGAATTTCAATTCAGAGGCTAAGAGTTAAAAACAGTTCTCATAAGTTAAATTCATTCAGAACTTAACTTATGTTCAGAGCCTCAGGTCTTAATACCTTTTACTCCCCTTTCATAAGTTAATTACTGACAGAATATTTAACTTATATTTGAGCTCAGGAGCTTAATACTTGTTTTATATTTCTCCCCCTTTTGTCATCAACAAAAAGTTTTGGAAGAAAAAATTTCAGAAAAAATCTCTCCCTTTTTTTAAGAAGGTTAAAAAAAAGACATTGCTCCCCCTTTCAAAAAGAGTTTGAAAACATCTCTCCCCCTTTCAAAAAAGATTCCAGAATTTTGAGAGAGTTTGAAAAACATGTGAGATAATTATGCAATCATATAGATAACCAAGCAGCAAAGATGAGCATCAGAGCATACTTGATTTTCAATGAGTATATGACATTGCATTGAAAATAGAATGTTGTTCAGAAGCAGAAAGAGGTAGTTCATAGCTTCTGATCAGAGCATTCTTTGTTCAGACATAGTTGTTCAGTATAATTTGTTCAGTATTAGAGCAAATCTGAGCTATTTTAAACAAAATGGTTCAGATCATATGTCTACTGATACCAACTGAAGGTTTTAAAATTGCTGAACTCATATCAGAACCTGATACCAAAATATGGTTCAGTGCTGATACCAAGTTATAGCATATGGTTCAATGTGGACTCAAGAGTTCAAGTGCTGCTGAATTCTTTCAGACCAACTGATACCAATTTTAAAATAAGTTCTGAAAACTGAACATTGTCTGATACAAATTGAGCATTTGAAAAATGTGTCTGTGCTAAACAGTTTAAAAACAAACTGATACCAACTGAAGTTGTTTGTTAAGCACTTTTAGCATTTGATATCAAAACAAAAAATCACATTTTTATATTGATGACTTTGGGAAGGATATAGTATAAACTTTCTAAGCTTTAGCCATCATTGCCCAGGGTTATACTTATCAGATTCTGACCAAACATTAGATTTCTATCAGATTCAGAAGTCAGAAAATCCAGGTTCTGATCCTTCAGACTCTGAAGTTTTTTAGGCTTAACTTTCTTCAGACTCTCAGAAAATGAGTGTCTGATAAGTCTTAGCTTATGATAAACTCAGAATCAAGGATTTCATTCAGATTCAAGCACATTTTCAAGAGATAAAGTGCATGTTCAGATTCTTTTTGATAAAATTGAATCTTTCTTTTGTTAGGGGTTTTGTGAATATGTCAGCCCATTGATGATCAGTATCAATGAACTGAATATCTAAAACACCCTTCTGAACATAATCTCTTATAAAATGATGTTTTATTTCTATGTGCTTGGCTCTAGAAAGCAGAATTGGATTTTTAGACAGACATATTGCAGTAGTGTTATCACAATAAATTGGAATGTTATCTGCATGAATCTGATAATCCTCTAATTGATGTTTCATCCAGAGCAGTTGTGTGCAACAACTTGCAGCTGAGATGTATTCTGCTTCTGCTGTTGACAAAGCAATGGTTGCTTGTCTCTTGCAGGCCCATGATATCAGATTCTCACCAAGAAACTGACAGTTTCCACTGGTGGACTTTCTTTCAATCCTGTCTCCAGCATAGTCAGCATCACAGAATCCAACTAGCTTATAATTTAGAGATTTCTTATACAGAAGTCCCAAATTAGTTGTTCCTTTCAGATACCTAAAGATTCTCTTGACAGCAGTCATATGAGATTCTTTAGGATCTGACTGGAATCTAGCACACAGACATACACTAAATAAAATATTTGGCCTGGAAGCAGTTAAGTATAAAAGAGAACCTATCATACCTCTGTACAGCTTCTGATCTACTTTAGAGCCATTGTCCTCTTTGCTTAAGGTGCAGGTGGGATGCATTGGTGTTGTCATCAGCTTGCAATCATCCAGCTGGAACTTCTTCAGAAGCTCCTTAGTGTATTTGGACTGATGAACATAGACACCATCTTTGCATTGGTTGATTTGAATTCCCAAAAAGAATTTCAGCTCACCCATCATGCTCATTTCAAATTCATCCTGCATTAACTTTGAAAACTCTTTGCAAAGGGAGGCATTAGTAGAACCAAATATGATACCATCAAGATATATTTGCACAATTAAGATTTCATTCTTAACAGTTTTTCTAAAGAGTGTATTATCAACTTGACCTCTTACAAAATCATTTTTAATCAAGAAATTGCTTAGCCTTTCATACCAAGCTCTGGGAGCTTGTTTCAGACCATACAAAGACTTCATAAGTTTAAAAACATAGTCTGGATTTTTAACATCTTCAAAACCAGGAGGTTGTTTCACATACACTTCTTCAGAAATTACACCATTTAAGAAAGCACTCTTAACATCCATTTGATACAAGATGATATCATGATTAATAGCATAAGAAAGAAGTAACCTGATTGCTTCCAGTCTTGCAACTGGAGCAAAAGTCTCTGTGTAATCAATTCCTTCTTGCTGGCTGTACCCATGAGCTACTAATCTAGCCTTGTTTCTGATCACTTCTCCTTGTTCATTGAGCTTGTTCCTGAACACCCATTTTGTTCCAATGATGTTCTTATGATCAGGTCTTGCAACTAGATCCCAGACATCATTCCTTTGAAACTGGTTCAGTTCTTCCTGCATTGCTACAATCCAGCCATCATCAGCAAGTGCTTCATCAGTAGTTGTGGGCTCAATCATGGATAGCAGGCCAAGCATAGACTCATTCTGACTGAATGCTGATCTTGTCTTTCTTGGACTGTTCTTGTTCCCAATGATCAACTCCTCAGGATGTGAAAACTTGTACTTGAATGAGGTTCTATGTGGATTAGCTTCTGAAGAACCATCAGGGTTTTGTTCAGAACCATGCTGGTCTTGATTTGTTTCAGGAGTAGTGTCATTATAAGAGAGTTTCTCAGATTCTTCATTGTTTTCAGCTTCTGAACCTTCTTCAGACTCTGAACTGGGTTCAGCTTCTGAAGGTTCTTCTGAGATTCTGACATCTGCAAAACTCTCAACCAGCTCTGGTATTTTATTACCAGGCTTCTTATCATCAAACCTAATGTGTATAGCTTCTTCAATAACATGTGTTTCAGAATTATACACCCTGTATGCCTTAGATCTCTCTGAGTAACCTAAAAAGGCACCCTTTTGAGCCTTGGCATCAAATTTCTTTAGGTAGATTTTATTGTTTAGTATGTAACATGTACAACCAAACTGATGAAAATAAGAAATACTTGGTTTTCTTCCTTTAAACAGTTCATATGCTGTTTTATTCAGAATAGGTCTGATATAGATCCTGTTCTGAATATAACATGCTGTGTTTACAGCTTCTGCCCAAAAGTACTTAGCAATTTTGGATTCATGGATCATGGTTCTGGCCATTTCCTGTAAAGATCTGTTCTTTCTCTCTACAACTCCATTTTGTTGTGGAGTTCTAGGAGATGAGAACTCATGGATAATTCCATGATCTTCACAAAAATTTTCAAATGGTTCATTTTCAAATTCCCCACCATGATCACTTCTGACTTTTAAAATCTTTAAGTCAGTTTCATTTTGTACTTGTTTGCAGAATTTGAAAAACACATCATATGTTTCATTTTTGGTTCTAAGGAATTTAACCCAAGTCTACCTACTGTAATCATCAACAATTACAAGTCCATACTTCTTCCCATTGATTGAAGTTGTTCCAACAGGACCAAACAAATCAATGTGAAGGAGTTCTAAAGGTTTTGAGGTGGAAACAATGTTCTTAGATTTAAAAGAAGTTTTTGAAAACTTTCCAATTTGCCATGCACTGCACAGTGCATCTGAGTGATAATCAATCTGAGGCAGGCCTCTAACCAGCTGTAACTTGCTAAGCTTAGAGATGAGTCTCCAGTTAGCATGTCCCAGCCTTTTGTGCCAAACCCATTTCTCATCACTCACAGACAGAAGACAAACAACCTTCTACTGAACCAATTCAGAAAAATTTATTTTATAAACATTGTTTTTCCTACTACCTTTGAACACTACATACTTGTTTTCATTGTTGATTACAGTGCAAGTGTTCTTATTAAACAAGACTTCATAATTACTATCACATAATTGACTTATGCTAAGTAAATTATGTCTAAGTCCATCTACCAGCCAAACATCATCAATGTACAGGGAAGAATTACCTATCTTACCAGTACCAATGATCTTTCCTTTCTGACTTCCTCCAAACCCCACAGTTCCTCCCTCTTTCAGACTCAGGGTTTGGAACATAGACTTATCCCCTGTCATATGATGCGAGCATCCACTGTCCAGGTACCAGGACCTTTCCTTTTCTTTGGATGACAAGCATATCTGCAATTGAAATGATCTCAGACTTAGGTACCCAGATTTTCATGGGTCCTTTGGGGTTAGTCCTGAAAGGTTTTGGCTTTTTCATCTTGTGTCTGAAGTTATGATATTCAGACTTGTTCTGATACTTTGGATATGAATCCTTATATCTTGAATAAGTCTGAGTTTTACAACCTGAGTTCTTCAGAACCTGAGTTCTCAAGGGTTTGGACTCAGATTTCTTCAGAACCTGAGACTTGAAGGTCTTTGGTTCTGATTTTTTTAGAGTCTGAACCATTGAGTGCTTTGGTTCTGATTTCCTCAGAATTCTAACTTTGTTGGCTTCAGACACAAGGCAAGCTTCAGTTTTACCTTTCTTAAAACAATTATAAGCAGAAAACTGATTGGTTTGCTTTTGCTTGCTTTGCATAACATTCTGAGATTGAAAATGTTTTGTATTGACTGATTTAATAGATTTTGAAGTTTTAATAAACCCAGTCTTTGAAAAATTTGAATTTGAATTATTCAGATTCTGAGACTTACTAGTTCCAGGTTCTGAACTCTTCAGACTCTGAACATTTTCAGGTTTAGAGTCTGATTTTCTCTTACTCTTAGGCTTAGGACCTTTTGGCTTAGATTTAGGCAAGGTTTTAACATCTGCCTTAATCTTACCCTTAGGTTCAGAAGCTTTGGAGTCTGAGCTGTTCAGAACTTCAGACTCAGTCTCAGTTTCTGACATTTTCAATTTCTCAGAGTTATCAGAAGCAGGCACAAAGCATATACCATTGCATTTTAAAATATTTCCAGAACAGGAAGGTGAGTTTGATTCATTTCAATGTTTGAATGAATCATAGCCAATGCCTTCACCTTTGTTTCTGACCATATTATAAAGCATAGAGGCAATTTTAGTTCTATTGAATCCAGTTAAAATGAAATCCTGAAGAGCTATTTCATATTCATTAGGAATTGCTTCAGGTTTCTTATGAGTCTCATCTCTGAGTTCTCTAACTTCTTCATCAAACTCAATTATTTGATTCTGAAGTTTGAGATTTTCTTCAGACAACAAGTTAGTTTTATTTTTCAAAAACTTAATTTCTCCTAACTTGCTTTTTAGATGACTCACAAGATCATTAACTGTTTCAATTAATTCAGATCTAGTGAGTTCAGAATATACCTCATCTTCTTCATCTGAATCTGAACAGGATTCTGCATCAGAAAATGCAGTTGCCATCAAGGCCAGGTTTGCTTCCTCTTCATCAGATTCAGACTCATTGTCCAGATCATCCCATGTTGCCATGAGACTCTTTTTAAGCTTGTTTCTGAGACTACTAAACTTTGAGCTGGACTTCTTTGCTTTTTCCTTTGATTTGTCCTTCTGAAGATCAGGACATTCAGCAATGAAGTGGCCAGGTTTCTTGCAGTTGTAGCATTCTTTCTGGTTTTCCCTCTTTGAACCAGATCCTCTAAAGTTACTGCTTCTGTTAGAGAATTTTTTCTTTCTATTCATTAGATACTGAATTCTTCTAGAAAGCATTGCAAGCTCATCAGCATCTGAATCTTCATCAGAATTTCTGTAACGACCCTATTTTCGTATGTTATATTTTTATATAGTTTATTTTATTGTTTGGCTTTTAAAATTAATTTCTCGTAATCGATAAATAATTATTTAGCGCGAGCGTAAGTTCGTAATCGAGATTTTAAGGTTTTGAGCGAATTGGGCCAAGAAGATGAATAGTATTGGGCTTTTGAGTTTATGAGTAGTAATGATCAAGTGGATGAGATTTAGTGAGCTTGGATTGGATTGGATGGCTAGGATTGATCATGAGAGAGTTAGTAAGAATGGATGGCCATGATTTAATGGATTGGGTTATAAGAGGAAATCACAAAGACTTTACCAAGCACTATTCATTTCTTTTGGAAAGCTGAAAACGTGAAGGAGAAGGGAGAAAAGAGAACGTGAGAAGCAAGAGGAGCTAGGGCACGAGAGAGAGCAAGAGAAAGCTTGGAACTTTCGTTGGTTCATCGATTGCTAGGTAAGAGAGGTGGTATTACTTATTTACAAGTGATAGAGAAGGGGAGAATGTCTATTTCTCCATCCCAAACTTCCTTTCACTTTGTCTAGGTTTGATAGAAATGTTGTTAATGATTATATTATGTTCATTTGATGCTTAGTGATGTTGATGGTATGTTTAATTGAAGTTATATGATGGTTATCTATGTTTGGGTATTTCGAAAATGATGTTGTTGTTCTAGAAAAGCTTGAGTAAAACCCTAACAATGGTGGTTTTTGTTAAGGTCATTATGTTGTGTGAGTATGAGTTATATAATGTTTGAAATGGCTGTTAAGAACTAATAGAGTGTGTCTAAGGTTTTGAAAGTGGACTTGGACTTAGTAATATTAAAGACTAAGGTGTGGGTATTGATGAATATGTTTGAATGGATAAGTTATCAAAGTGTGTGGGTTTTCCTTTGAAACCCTTATGTGTTTGAGATTTTGGTGTGATTGCTTGGTTTTATTGAGATTGTTGAACATGGTTGAGTATATACATGTTGTGTCTTATGATCTGGCCATGAGAGCCTAGTGTTCGTGTTTGTTGTTGTTGTGATAATTATTAGAGAGCTGATAATTAGTGGTGTTGTTTGTGTTTGATGTTGTTGATGATGTTGTGAGTTTGGTTTAGTATGATGTTGTTGATGATGTTGTGAGTTTGGTTTAGTATGATGTTGTTGATGATGTTGTGAACCATGTTCGATGAAAGAATGAAATCCAATTATTATTGGTCATATGCACGACCGAGGTGCAGTCGATGAAAGAATGAAATCCAATTATTATTGGTCATATGCACGACCGAGGTGCAGTCGATGAAAGAATGAAATCCATGAGAGCGTGGTTACCAAGGGGGCTTGGTAAGGATATAAGTTTATCCGAATGAAATCCATGAGAGCGTGGTTACCAAGGGGGCTTGGTAAGGATATAAGTTTATCCGAATGAAATCCATGAGAGCGTGGTTACCAAGGGGGCTTGGTAAGGATATAAGTTTATCCGAATGAAATCCATGAGAGCGTGGTTACCAAGGGGGCTTGGTAAGGATATAAGTTTATCCGAATGAAATCCATGAGAGCGTGGTTACCAAGGGGGCTTGGTAAGGATATAAGTTTATCCGAATGAAATCCATGAGAGCGTGGTTACCAAGGGGGCTTGGTAAGGATATAAGTTTATCCGAATGAAATCCATGAGAGCGTGGTTACCAAGGGGGCTTGGTAAGGATATAAGTTTATCCGAATGAAATCCATGAGAGCGTGGTTACCAAGGGGGCTTGGTAAGGATATAAGTTTATCCGAATGAAATCCATGAGAGCGTGGTTACCAAGGGGGCTTGGTAAGGATATAAGTTTATCCGAATGAAATCCATGAGAGCGTGGTTATCAAGGGGGCTTGGTAAGGATATAAGTTTATCCGAATGAAATCCAAAGTGATAATGGTGATTGATGAGTTTTGTGACGTTATGTGTGCATAATGGTTGTTGAGTGATAATTGTTATTGAGGTTGATGAGTATCGTGTATGGTTGATGAGTATCGTGTGTGGTTGATGAGTATCTTGTGTGGTTGATGAGTATCGTGTGTGGTTGATGAGTATCGTGTGTGGTTGACGAGTTTCGTGTGTGGTTGATGAGTTTTATGTTTTGTTGATTATGTGTTGTGTTTTAGTTATGTATAATAATGCGTTGCTATACATGTTTATTGGTTGTGATACTAACACTCTCTGTTTTGTGTTATGTGCTGGATCTTTGGGGATCCAGATTTTCAGGAAGACGAGCACATCGTCGAGGATTAGCTTTTGCTGTTTAGAAGCTTGCGTAGTGGTGAGGGCATAGCTTAGCTATCCTTACTTTTCGTACTAGGTGTTGTATCCTAGTTAGAGTTTAGGGCTCTGATAGTTGTAACACCACTTTGGGTATTCGAACGTGTATGTATAACTTTGGTAATAATCTCTGTTGTAGATATGGATGTTAGTTTTCTAATGCCGTTGGTTTGATGTCAAAACGATTTATTGAACTTGAGTTATGGTTGAATTTCTGCTGTATGTCACAGTGAATTTTTATGAGTTTTCTGCACAACTTTTCCGATTTTGAAACAAAAACTGGTACTGGTCAGTACAGAATTGGCTTTGGGTGTAAACATGAGAGTTTTAGATAATTTTGTTAGCTTTCCAGTGGCTTTGGTTTGGTGTGAAAATGACTTTTAGTTTTTGAGTTATGATGAAAATACTCAGAGGAGGTTTTAGTGGATTTGTGCTGTGACAGCATTTTCAGTTTTATGTTTTTACGTCTTTTTCACTCGTCTTTGTCTTAGATTGGTCTTTGGTATGAACATGTGGAATGTTGTATTGTGATTTGAAAACGGAAACAAAATGATGCAATCGTTTTTGTGAACATTGATATAGAAGGGGTATGAGCTAGAAGGGGTATCCTGTTAGAAGGGGTATCCTGTCAGAAGGGGTATCCTGCTAGAAGGGGTATCGTCTCTGTTTTGCTGTTTGTTATTTTTTTTCCGCTGCTGAATATGTGAATCAAACATGTTTTGATCTGTTGATGTTTATGAAAATGCGTTTTCATTATGTTGTAACTTCCTATGTCCTTAACGTTTTGTTTTATTAAAGTTAATAATCGGCGGTTAAGGGTTAGGGTGTTACAATAGTTGGTATCAGAGCAGGTCGATCCATTGGATCAATTAGGTGTAGATTACCCTTTGTGTAACATGTGTTAGGAAAACACTGTTATACTGTTTTGAGGAAACGAAGTGTATCCTCACTCGTGGAGCGTGGTGTTGGTTCAGGTTATGGCGCAAAAAGCATTTGCCGATGCGATGGAATTGATGGCGAATGCCATGGTTCAGAAGGCTGTGAGTAGGACGGCTGATAGAGCAGCACAGGAAGCCAAGACTAACTACTACAAGGCTGTGAATGAGAAGAGGAGGAGAGCTTTCGGAAGAGGAAAGCCTTATGATAACCGGGGAAAGAAGCCGGATGAAGGTGGAAGCAGTGGTGGTAAGACTGGAGGTGGTAAGAATTGTTTTAAGTGTGGACAGCTGGGACATCGTCTCTATGAGTGCCCGGAGAATGAAGGAGGATGTTTTAAATGTGGAGATCCTGGCCACTTGGCTGATCAGTGCAAGAAGGGTATTGTGTGCTTCAACTGCAATGAAGCGGGTCATAAGAGCAACGTGTGTAAGAAGCCTAGAGCGGCTGGGGGAAAAGTGTTTGCTTTAGATGGTGGTGATGCGAAGGCTGACAACTTGATCAGAGGTACATGCTTTGTCAATAATACTCCTTTGTCTGCTATTATTGATACGGGTGCTACCCATTCGTTTATTTCTGTGGATTGCGTGAAGAGGTTGGGTCTAAGAGTAGAAAATATGATGGGACGCATGGTTATAGAAACGCCTGCGAGTGGTTCGGTATCGACTACTCTGGTCTGTGTTGACTGTTCAGTCACTATGTATGGTCGCCATTTTGGAATGGATTTAGTCTGCATTCCGTTGAGCGGAATAGACGTTATCTTTGGTATGAACTGGTTAGGATTTAATTGTGTTCATATCAACTGTGGTAAGAGGACGGTTATGTTTCCAAGACCGGAGCCAGAGTTGTGTTCGAAGCTTATGTGTTGTCAAGAAGTGGTAAGATCAGTGAAGGCTCAAGAGGACGTGTTTGCTATGTTTGCTTCGTTGAGAGTGGAAGAGAAGAATGAGGTTGATGCGTTGCCGGTGGTGCGTGATTTCACAGATGTTTTTCCAGATGACATTTCGGATTTACCACCCGAGAGAGAGGTTGAATTCGCAATTGACGTAGTACTTGGTACTAGTCCAATTTCGATGGCGCCGTATCGTATGTTAGCTGCAGAGCTTGAAAAGTTGAAAGAACAATTGGAAGAATTGTTAGAGAAGAGGTTTGTAAGACCGAGTGTATCGCCGTGGGGTGCGCATGTTCTGTTGGTGAAGAAGAAAGATGGTAGTATGCGTTTGTGCATCGACTATCGTCAGTTGAATAAAGCAACTATCAAGAACAAGTATCCACTTCCGAGGATAGATGATTTGATGGATCAGTTAGTGGGAGCCTATGTGTTCAGCAAGATTGAATTGAGATCGGGATATCACCAGATAAGAGTTAAGGCGGAGGATATACCGAAGACTGCTTTCAGGACAAGGTATGGTCACTACGAGTACGCTGTTATGCCTTTTGGAGTTACTAGTGCACCTGGAGTGTTTATGGAATATATGAATCGTATATTTCATTCCTTTTGGATCGATTCGTGGTGGTCTTCATAGACGATATTTTGGTATACTCGAAGACGGAAGAGGAACATGCCGAGCATTTGAGGATTGTGTTGGAGGTGTTGCGTGAGAAGAAGCTTATTGCAAAATTTTCTAAGTGTGAATTTTGGTTGCATGAAGTTAGCTTTTTGGGTCACGTCATTTCAAGTGGTGGTATAGCAGTGGATCCTGCTAAGGTAGAGGCCGTGCAAGATTGGGGGACGCCGGAGTCTGTTACTGAGATTGATTGAAGAGTTTAGAGACCTCAGTTTGGTTTGTGAACGGACGTCTTATAGTGTGAAGCTAGGAATGTTGAAGTTGACGAATGATTTTCTTGAAGAGGTTGTGGAAAAGCAAAAGTCTGATGTGAGATTGACAAAGCTTAAGACGCTCATCGAGCAAGGGAAAAAGGTAAACGTTGAGAGCGATGAGAAAGGTGTGATGAGGTGTCAAGGGAGGTTATGTGTACCAGATGTGCCAGAATTGAAGCGGATGATCTTGGAGGAAGGTCACAGAAGCAACTTAAGTATTCATCCTGGTGTTACTAAGATGTATCAAGATCTGAGGAAAATGTTTTGGTGGCAAGGGATGAAGAAAGAGATCGCCGAGTTTGTTTTCGCATGTTTGACTTGTCAGAAGTCCACGGTGGAGCATCAAAAGCCGTCGGGGCTATTGCAACCTATGTTTATTCCAGAGTGGAAATGGGACAGTATTGCGATGGATTTTGTAAGCGGTTTGCCGAAGACGTCGAAAGGTAACAATATGATTTGGGTAGTTGTCGACAGGTTAACAAAGTCTGCTCATTTCATAGCTATCAAGACCGGTATGCTAGTACCGAAGTTGGCTGAGATTTATGTAGAGCAAATCGTGAGATTGCATGGAATTCCGTCGAGTATCGTATCAGATCGAGATCCCCGTTTTACTTCAAGGTTTTGGGAAAGTTTGCAAGAGGCGTTGGGGACTAAGATGAAGATGAGTTCTGCTTATCACCCGCAGACGGATGGTCAATCGGAGAGGACGATTCAATCATTAGAGGATTTGTTAAGATCATGTATTTTGGAACAAGGAGTGAGTTGGGAAGCTTGCTTACCGTTGATTGAGTTTACGTATAACAATAGTTTTCATTCGAGCATTGGTATGGTACCTTTTGAAGCGTTGTATGGGAGAAGATGTAGAACACCTTTGTGTTGGTTTGAATCGAGGGCAAGATGCGAGACTCCTATCCAGAGTTGTTTTCGGGTATTTTCGAGGGCGAAAATTCTTTTTAGGGGGGTAGAGTTGTAACGACCCTATTTTCGTATGTTATATTTTTATATAGTTTATTTTATTGTTTGGCTTTTAAAATTAATTTCTCGTAATCGATAAATAATTATTTAGCGCGAGCGTAAGTTCGTAATCGAGATTTTAAGGTTTTGAGCGAATTGGGCCAAGAAGATGAATAGTATTGGGCTTTTGAGTTTATGAGTAGTAATGATCAAGTGGATGAGATTTAGTGAGCTTGGATTGGATTGGATGGCTAGGATTGATCATGAGAGAGTTAGTAAGAATGGATGGCCATGATTTAATGGATTGGGTTATAAGAGGAAATCACAAAGACTTTACCAAGCACTATTCATTTCTTTTGGAAAGCTGAAAACGTGAAGGAGAAGGGAGAAAAGAGAACGTGAGAAGCAAGAGGAGCTAGGGCACGAGAGAGAGCAAGAGAAAGCTTGGAACTTTCGTTGGTTCATCGATTGCTAGGTAAGAGAGGTGGTATTACTTATTTACAAGTGATAGAGAAGGGGAGAATGTCTATTTCTCCATCCCAAACTTCCTTTCACTTTGTCTAGGTTTGATAGAAATGTTGTTAATGATTATATTATGTTCATTTGATGCTTAGTGATGTTGATGGTATGTTTAATTGAAGTTATATGATGGTTATCTATGTTTGGGTATTTCGAAAATGATGTTGTTGTTCTAGAAAAGCTTGAGTAAAACCCTAACAATGGTGGTTTTTGTTAAGGTCATTATGTTGTGTGAGTATGAGTTATATAATGTTTGAAATGGCTGTTAAGAACTAATAGAGTGTGTCTAAGGTTTTGAAAGTGGACTTGGACTTAGTAATATTAAAGACTAAGGTGTGGGTATTGATGAATATGTTTGAATGGATAAGTTATCAAAGTGTGTGGGTTTTCCTTTGAAACCCTTATGTGTTTGAGATTTTGGTGTGATTGCTTGGTTTTATTGAGATTGTTGAACATGGTTGAGTATATACATGTTGTGTCTTATGATCTGGCCATGAGAGCCTAGTGTTCGTGTTTGTTGTTGTTGTGATAATTATTAGAGAGCTGATAATTAGTGGTGTTGTTTGTGTTTGATGTTGTTGATGATGTTGTGAGTTTGGTTTAGTATGATGTTGTTGATGATGTTGTGAGTTTGGTTTAGTATGATGTTGTTGATGATGTTGTGAACCATGTTCGATGAAAGAATGAAATCCAATTATTATTGGTCATATGCACGACCGAGGTGCAGTCGATGAAAGAATGAAATCCAATTATTATTGGTCATATGCACGACCGAGGTGCAGTCGATGAAAGAATGAAATCCATGAGAGCGTGGTTACCAAGGGGGCTTGGTAAGGATATAAGTTTATCCGAATGAAATCCATGAGAGCGTGGTTACCAAGGGGGCTTGGTAAGGATATAAGTTTATCCGAATGAAATCCATGAGAGCGTGGTTACCAAGGGGGCTTGGTAAGGATATAAGTTTATCCGAATGAAATCCATGAGAGCGTGGTTAGGATATAAGTTTATCCGAATGAAATCCATGAGAGCGTGGTTACCAAGGGGGCTTGGTAAGGATATAAGTTTATCCGAATGAAATCCATGAGAGCGTGGTTACCAAGGGGGCTTGGTAAGGATATAAGTTTATCCGAATGAAATCCATGAGAGCGTGGTTACCAAGGGGGCTTGGTAAGGATATAAGTTTATCCGAATGAAATCCATGAGAGCGTGGTTACCAAGGGGGCTTGGTAAGGATATAAGTTTATCCGAATGAAATCCATGAGAGCGTGGTTACCAAGGGGGCTTGGTAAGGATATAAGTTTATCCGAATGAAATCCATGAGAGCGTGGTTATCAAGGGGGCTTGGTAAGGATATAAGTTTATCCGAATGAAATCCAAAGTGATAATGGTGATTGATGAGTTTTGTGACGTTATGTGTGCATAATGGTTGTTGAGTGATAATTGTTATTGAGGTTGATGAGTATCGTGTATGGTTGATGAGTATCGTGTGTGGTTGATGAGTATCTTGTGTGGTTGATGAGTATCGTGTGTGGTTGATGAGTATCGTGTGTGGTTGACGAGTTTCGTGTGTGGTTGATGAGTTTTATGTTTTGTTGATTATGTGTTGTGTTTTAGTTATGTATAATAATGCGTTGCTATACATGTTTATTGGTTGTGATACTAACACTCTCTGTTTTGTGTTATGTGCTGGATCTTTGGGGATCCAGATTTTCAGGAAGACGAGCACATCGTCGAGGATTAGCTTTTGCTGTTTAGAAGCTTGCGTAGTGGTGAGGGCATAGCTTAGCTATCCTTACTTTTCGTACTAGGTGTTGTATCCTAGTTAGAGTTTAGGGCTCTGATAGTTGTAACACCACTTTGGGTATTCGAACGTGTATGTATAACTTTGGTAATAATCTCTGTTGTAGATATGGATGTTAGTTTTCTAATGCCGTTGGTTTGATGTCAAAACGATTTATTGAACTTGAGTTATGGTTGAATTTCTGCTGTATGTCACAGTGAATTTTTATGAGTTTTCTGCACAACTTTTCCGATTTTGAAACAAAAACTGGTACTGGTCAGTACAGAATTGGCTTTGGGTGTAAACATGAGAGTTTTAGATAATTTTGTTAGCTTTCCAGTGGCTTTGGTTTGGTGTGAAAATGACTTTTAGTTTTTGAGTTATGATGAAAATACTCAGAGGAGGTTTTAGTGGATTTGTGCTGTGACAGCATTTTCAGTTTTATGTTTTTACGTCTTTTTCACTCGTCTTTGTCTTAGATTGGTCTTTGGTATGAACATGTGGAATGTTGTATTGTGATTTGAAAACGGAAACAAAATGATGCAATCGTTTTTGTGAACATTGATATAGAAGGGGTATGAGCTAGAAGGGGTATCCTGTTAGAAGGGGTATCCTGTCAGAAGGGGTATCCTGCTAGAAGGGGTATCGTCTCTGTTTTGCTGTTTGTTATTTTTTTTCCGCTGCTGAATATGTGAATCAAACATGTTTTGATCTGTTGATGTTTATGAAAATGCGTTTTCATTATGTTGTAACTTCCTATGTCCTTAACGTTTTGTTTTATTAAAGTTAATAATCGGCGGTTAAGGGTTAGGGTGTTACAATTTCCCTCAGGAAATTCTTCATCAGATTCAATAGCTTTCAAAGCTTTAGCAGGTTTCCTTTTAGATTTCAAACTAATGATTTTGGTTCTCTAACAGACTCATCCTCATTGAGTCCCAGTTCATGCACCTTGAGGGAGCTTATAAGATCCTCAATACTTAAAGTATTCAGATCCTTAGCTTCCTCAATAGCAGTCACTTTTGGTCTCCATTTAGATGGAAGACTTCTAAGGATTTTGTTCACATGATTAGCTGTGGTATAACTCTTCTTCAGAATCTGAAGTCCAGAAACCAGAGTCTGAAATCTTGAGAACATTGCCTCAATATTTTCATCCTCTTTCATTCTGAACAATTCATTTTGCTGAACAAGGATGTTAGCCTTAGCTTCTCTAACCTTTTTATTACCTTCATAGTTAGAGCAGAGGGATGTGAAGATGGCCTTTGTTGTGGACTTGTCACTCAGCTTCTGGTACTCAGAGTGAGGTAGGGAATCCACAATGATTCCTCTCACATTGTGATGCTTTCTATATATCTTTCTTTCTGCATCACTTAAAGCTCTTCTGTTGACAGCAACACCTTCTTCATCAACTGGTATTGAGATTCCATCTTCAATAATATCCCAAAGTGAGTCATCAATACCAATTATATGATAGTACATTTTACTCTTCCACCAAGAGAATTTTTCTGGGTCACCAGTGAACATAGGAGGTTTATTGTGTGACCTAGACTTCTTTTCTTCAGTACCATAGTCATAAGATACATTTCTTTGATTTCTGGGAGAGGGTGGAGGTGAACTACTAGTTGAGGTCATGTTTTTCTCAGGATCAAGACTGACACACTGTTAAGTGTTAATATCAGAACCGGAGCTCTGATACCAACTGAAGGTGAGAAAAAACACACAAGAAGGGGGGGGGTTGAATTGTGTGAGTCATAAAACTTGGTTTCTTTCTTATCAAAACTTAAGTTAAGTTCAGAAGCTGATATGAATCAGTTCTAAACTATTTCTCAAAGAGTATTGCAGCGAATTCAAAATGAAAAGAGAGAGGGAAAGAGAGACACACAAAGATTTATACTGGTTCCTTCCAAATGTTGGAAGTAGTCCAGTCCCCTTGTTTTCCAACAAGAGATTTTCACAATAATCAGATGATTACAATTGCTCAACCACTAAGGAAGAGACTTCCAGTTGCTCAACCACAAAGGAAGAGGCTTCTAATGCTCAAGACACTAAGTCAAGAGGCTTCCCAATGCTCAGACACTAAGTACTGAGACTTCCTGCACAGACCACCTAGGAATGTGACTAACAGCTCAGACCACAAAGGAATGAGGTTACAATTGCTCAGTATACAGACTGAGACTTAAGGACCAAACTGAATTACAAAGAAATGAGTTTGGGTTGAACACTTGATAAAATATCAGAGGTGTTCTCTTAATACAACACAGGTTAAGACTCTTAACCTTAAGAAATTCTAAGTTACAGAAACTAAAAGAATTTCTAAGAGTTTTGTGAACTTATGAGTTTTGACAGCAAAAACAGAGCATAGGTTCAACAGTTTTGTTTCAAGAGTCTTAGACAAAAATCTTCTTCAAATCTTCTTCCTTTTATAGAGGAAATTAGAGCTGTTGAAGATTTGCAGGTTTTAGGAAAAGAGTCGTTGCAAGTTGAGAGCTAGGATAGCTGAAATTGTGTGCTGAACTTTTCCAGAAAAACAGAGCAGCATCCATTTTTGAATTTTCTTTCCTTAAAAGCTGGGGAATGTTTGAGTCAGGGAGACAACTGTTCCATTGAGTTGTTCTGACATATCCAGGCATTAAATGCGCACAGTAGCAGTTGCTTTTCTTGCCACATCAGACTTCAGAAGCTTCTGCGTGAACAGTACTTCAGAAGCACTTCTTCAGTCTCAGACTTCGGAAGCAGGTCTTCAGACGTTGACTTTCGTTGACTTCCTTCAGACTCAGACTTCAGAAGCTGTCTTCAGACGCAGGCTTCAGACTCCCCTTCAGAAGCACCACTTCAGGAGCACACTTCAGACCCAGTTTTCTTCCATCTTTGCAACCTTGCTTCTGAGCTTTCCTTTCTTGCTCTAAGCTTGTTCTTTCATAACCATTATCAATTACCAATCAATAAACACGTGGTTCTGAAATCACTTGAACAAAGCATTAGCAAATAACCAATTTTCTATTTAACACTTTTGTTATCATCAAAACCACCAAGAGAGATATGTTTACACATAATAATTCAACAATCTCCCCCTTTAATTCAGAAGAGAGTTGTTTAACACATTTTGTTCCAACAGTACTGATGATAGAAAATCCAGGTCACACAATAAACCCCCAATGTTTACTGGTGATCTTGAAAAGTTCTCTTGGTGGAAGAGTAAAATGTACAGTCATATAGTTGGTATTGATGATTCACTTTGGGATATTATTGAAGATGGAATCTCAATACTAGTTGATGAAGAAGGTGTTGCTGTCAACAAAAGAGCTTTAAGTGATGCAGAAAGAAAGATATATAGAAAGCATCACAATGTGAGAGGAATCATTGTGGATTCCTTACCTCACTCTGAGTACCAGAAGCTGAGTGACAAGTCCACAGCAAAGGCCATCTTCACATCCCTCTGCTCTAACTATGAAGGTAATAAAAAGGTTAGAGAAGCTAAGGCTAACATCCTTGTTCAGCAATATGAATTGTTCAGAATGAAAGACGATGCAAATATTGAGACAATGTTCTCAAGATTTCAGACTCTGGTTTCTGGACTTCAGATTCTGAAGAAGAGTTATACCACAGTGATCATGTGAACAAACTCTTGAGAAGTCTGCCATCTAAATGGAGACCTAAAGTGACTGCTATTGAGGAAGCTAAGGATTTGAATACTTTAAGTATTGAGGATCTTATAAGCTCCCTCAAGGTGCATGAACTGGGACTCAATGAGGATGAGTCTGTTAGAGAACCAAAATCATTAGCTCTAAAATCTAAAAGAAAGCCTGCTAAAGCTTTGAAAGCTATTGAATCTGAAGAAGAATTTCCTGAGGGAAATTCTGATGAAGATTCAGATGCTGATGAGCTTGCAATGCTTTCTATAAGAATTCAGTATCTAATGAATAGAAAGAAAAAATTCTCTAACAGAAGCAGTAACTTTATAGGATCTGGTTCAAAGAGGGAAAACCAGAAGGAATGCTACAACTGCAAGAAGCCTGGGCATTTTATTGCTGACTGTCCTGATCTTCAGAAGGAAAAATCTAAAGAGAAAGCAAAGAAGTCCAGCTCAAAGTCCAACAGTTTCAGAAACAAGCTTAAAAAGAGTCTCATGGCAACATGGGATGATCTGGACAATGAGTCTGAATCTGATGAAGAAGAAGCAAACCTGGCCTTGATGGCAACTGCATTTTCTGATGCAGAATCCTGTTCAGATTCAGATGAAGAAGATGAGGTATATTATGAACTCACTAGATCTGAATTAATTGAAACAGTTAATGATCTTATGAGTCATCTAAAAAGCAAGTTAGGAGAAATAAAATCTTTGAAAAATAGAACTAACTTGATGTCTGAGGAAAATCTTAAACTTCAGAATCAAATAACTAAGTTTGATGAAGAAGTTAAAGAACTCAGAGATGAGGCTCATAAGAAATCTGAAGATATTCCTAATGAACATGAAATAGCTCTTCAGGATTTCATTTTAACTGGAATCAATAGAACTAAAATTGCCTCTATGCTTTATAATATGGTCAGAAACAAAGGTGAAGGCATTGGCTATGATTCATTCAAACATTCAAATGAATTAAACTCACCTTCCTGTTCTGGAAATATTTTAAAAGGCAATGGTATATGCTTTGTGCATGCTTCTGATAACTCTGAGAAATTGAAAATGTCAGAAACTGAGACTGAGTCTGAAGTTCTGAACAGCTCAGACTCTAAAACTTCTGAACCTAAGGATAAGATGAAGGCAGATGTTAAAAACTTGCCTAAATCTAAGCCAAAAGGTCCTAAGCCTAAGAGTAAGAGAAAAACAGACTCTAAACCTGAAAATGTTCAAAGTCTGAAGAGTTCAGAACCTGAAACTAGTAAGTCTCAGAATCTGAATAATTCAAATTCAAATTTTTCAAAGACTGGGTTTATTAAAACTTCAAAATCTAATAAATCAGTCAATACAAAACATTTTCAATCTCAGAATCTTAAGCAAAGCAAGCAAAAGCAAACCAATCAGTTTTCTGCTTCTAATTGTTTTAAGAAAGGCAAAACTGAAGCTTGCCTTGTGCCTGAAGCTAACAAAGTTAGAATTCTGAGGAAATCAGAACCAAAGCACTCAAAGGGTCAGACTTTAAACAACTTAGAACCAAAGACCTTCAAGTCTCAGGCTCTGAAGAAATCTGAGTCCAAACCTTTGAGAACTCAGGTTCTGAAGAACTCGGGTTCTGAAACTCAGACTTATTTCAGATATAAGGATTCATATCCTAAGTATCAGAACAAGTCTGAATATCATAACTTCAGACACAAGATGAAAAAGCCAAAACCTTTCAGGACTAACCCCAAAGGACCCATGAAAATCTGGGTACCTAAGTCTGAGATCATTTCAATTGCAGATATGCTTGTCATCCAAAGAAAAGGAAAGGTCCTGGTACCTGGACAGTGGATGCTCGCATCATATGACAGGGGATAAGTCTATGTTCCAAACCCTGAGTCTGAAAGAGGGAGGAACTGTGGGGTTTGGAGGAAGTCAGAAAGGAAAGATCATTGGTACTGGTAAGATAGGTAATTCTTCCCTGTACATTGATGATGTTTGGCTGGTAGATGGACTTAGACATAATCTACTTAGCATAAGTCAATTATGTGATAGTGATTATGAAGTCCTGTTTAATAAGAACACTTGCACTGTAATTAACAACAAAGATAAGTCTGTAGTGTTCAAAGGAAACAGGAAAAATAATGTTTACAAAATCAACTTTTCTGAATTGGTTCAGCAGAAGGTAGTCTGCCTTCTGTCTGTGAGTGATGAGAAATGGGTTTGGCACAAAAGGCTGGGACATGCTAACTGGAGACTCATCTCTAAGCTTAGCAAGTTACAGCTGGTTAGAGGCCTACCTCAGATTGATTATCACTCAGATGCACTGTGCAATGCATGCCAAATTGGAAAGTTTTCAAAAACTTCTTTTAAATCTAAGAACATTGTTTCCACTTCAAAACCTTTATAACTTCTTCACCTTGATCTGTTTGGTCCTGTTGGAACAGCTTCAATCAATGGGAAGAAGTATGGACTTGTAATTGTTGATGATTATAGTAGGTGGACTTGGGTTAAATTCCTTAGAAACAAAAATGAAACATATGATGTGTTTTTCAAATTCTGCAAACAAGTACAAAATGAAACTGATTTGAAAATTTTAAAAATCAGAAGTGATCATGGTGGGGAATTTGAAAATGAACCATTTGAAAATTTTTGTGAAGATCATGGAATTGTCCATGAGTTCTCATCTTCTAGAACTCCACAACAAAATGGAGTTGTAGAGAGAAAGAACAGATCTTTACAGGAAATGGCCAGAACCATGATCCATGAATCCAAAATTGCTAAGTACTTTTGGGCAGAAGCTGTAAACACAGCATGTTATATTCAAAACAGGATCTATATCAGACCTATTCTGAATAAAACAGCATATGAACTGTTTAAAGGAAGAAAACCAAGTATTTCTTATTTTCATCAGTTTGGTTGTACATGCTACATACTAAACAATAAAATCTACCTAAAGAAATTTGATGCTAAGGCTCAAAAGGGTACCTTTTTAGGATACTCATAGAGATCTAAGGCATACAGGGTGTATAATTCTGAAACACATGTTGTTGAAGAAGCTATACATATTAGGTTTGATGATAAGAAGCCTGGTAATGAAATACCAGAGCTGGTTGAGAGTTTTGCAGATGTCAGAATCTCAGAAGAACCTTCAGAAGCTGAACCCAGTTCAGAGTCTGAAAAAGGTTCAGAAGCTGAAAACAATGAAGAATCTGAGAAACTCTCTGATAATAACACTACTCCTGAAGCAAATCAAGACCAGCATGGTTCTGAACAAATCCCTGATGGTTCTTCAGAAGCTAATCCACCCAGAACCTCATTCAAATACAAGTCTTCACATCCTGAGGAGTTGATCATTGGAAACAAGAACAGTCCAAGGAAGACAAGATCAGCATTCACTCAGAATGAGTCTATGCTTGGCCTGCTATCCATGATTGAGCCCACAACTGCTGATGAAGCACTTGCTGATGATGGTTGGATTGTAGCAATGCAGGAAGAGCTGAACCAGTTTCAAAGGAATGATGTCTGGGATCTAGTTGCAAGACCTGATCATAAGAACATCATTGGAACAAAATGGGTGTTCAGAAACAAGCTCAATGAACAAGGAGAAGTGATCAGAAACAAGGCTAGATTAGTAGCTCAAGGGTACAACCAGCAAGAAGGAATTGATTACACTGAGACTTTTGCTCCAGTTGCAAGACTGGAAGCAATCAGGTTACTTCCTTCTTATGCTGTTAATCATGATATCATCTTGTATCAAATGGATGTTAAGAGTGCTTTCTTGAATGGTGTAATTTCTGAAGAAGTGTATGTAAAACAACCTCCTGGTTTTGAAGATGTTAAAAATCCAGATTTTGTGTTTAAACTTAAGAAATCATTGTATGGTTTGAAACAAGCTCCTAGAGCTTGGTATGAAAGACTGAGCAACTTCTTGATTAAAAATGATTTTGTAAGAGGTCAAGTTGATAATACACTCTTTAGGAAAACTGTTAAGAAAGAAATCTTAATTGTGCAAATATATGTTGATGATATCATATTTGGTTCTACTAATGCCTCTCTTTGCAAAGAGTTTTCTAAGTTAATGCAGGATGAATTTGAAATGAGCATGATGGGTGAGCTTAAATTCTTTTTGGGAATTCAAATCAACCAATGCAAAGATGGTGTCTATGTTCATCAGTCCAAATACACTAAGGAGCTTCTGAAGAAGTTCCAGCTGGATGATTGCAAGCTGATGACAACACCTATGCATCCTACCTGCACCTTAAGCAAAGAGGACAATGGCTCTAAAGTAGATCAGAAGCTGTACAGAGGTATGATAGGTTCTCTTTTATAATTAACTGCTTCCAGGCCAGATATTTTATTTAGTGTATGTCTGTGTGCTAGATTCCAGTCAGATCCTTGAGAATCTCATATGACTGCTGTCAAGAGAATCTTTAGGTATCTGAAAGGAACAACTAATTTGGGACTTCTGTATAAGAAATCTCTGAATTATAAGCTAGTTGGATTCTGTGATGCTGACTATGCTGGGGACAGGATTGAAAGAAAGTCCACCAGTGGAAACTGTCAGTTTCTTGGTGAAAATCTGATATCCTGGGCCAGCAAGAGACAAGCAACCATTGCTTTGTCAACAGCAGAAGCAGAATACATCTCAGCTGCAAGTTGTAGCACACAACTGCTCTGGATGAAACATCAATTAGAGGATTATCAGATTCATGCAGATAACATTCCAATTTATTGTGATAACACTGCTGCAATATGTCTGTCTAAAAATCCAATTCTGCATTCTAGAGCCAAGCACATAGAAATAAAACATCATTTTATAAGAGATTATGTTCAGAAGGGTGTTTTAGATATTCAGTTCGTTGATACTAATCATCAATGGGCTGACATATTCACAAAACCCCTAACAGAAGAAAGATTCAATTTTATCAAAAAAAAAATCTGAACATGCACTTTGTCTCTTGAGAAATATGCTTGAATCTGAATGAAATCTTTGATTCTGAGTTTATCATAAGCTAAGACTTATCAGACACTCATCTTCTGAGAGTCTGAAGAGAGTTAAGCCTGAAAAACTTCAGAGTCTGAAGGTTCAGAACCTGGATTTTCTGACTTCTGAATCTGATAAGAATCTAATGTTTGGTCAGAATCTGATAAGTATAACTCTGGGCAATGATGATTAAAGCTTTGAAAGTTTATACTCTATTCCTCCCAAAGTCATCAATTTAAAAATGTGATTTTCTGTTTTGGTATCAATTGCTAAAATTGCTTTAATTTCAATTGGTATCAGTCTGTTTTTAAAATGTTTTAACACAGACACATTTTTTCAAATGCTCAATTTGTATCAGACATGTTCAGGCTTTTTGAACTTATTTTAAAATTGGTATCAGTTGGTCTGAAAGATTTCAGCAGCACTTGAACTTTCAAGTCCACACTGAACCAAATGCTATATCTTGGTATCAGTATTGAACCATATTTTGGTATCAGGTTCTGATATAAGTTCAGAAGCATTAAAACCTTCAGTTGGATCTTCAGTTGGTATCAGTAGACATATGATCTGAACCATTTTGTTTAAAATAGCTCGGACTTGCTCTGATACTGAACAAAATATGCTGAACAACCATGTCTGAACAAAGAATGCTCTGATCAGAAGCTCTGAACTTTTTCTGCTTCTGAACAACATTCTATTTTCAATGCAATGTCATACTCATTGAAAATCAAGTATGCTCTGATGCTCATCTTTGCTGCTTGATTATCTATATGATTGCATAATTATCTCGCATGTTTTTCAAACTCTCTCAATATTCTAAAATTTTTTTAAGGGGGAGAGATGTTCTCAAACTCTCTTGAGAAAAGGGGGAGAGATGTCATATACACATGTTTTTCAAACTCTTTTAAAACTTTTTGTTGATGACAAAAGGGGGAGAGATGTAAAACAAGTATTAAGCTCCTGAGCTCAAAATATAAGTTAATTATTGTCAGTAATTAACTTATGAAAGGGGAGTAAAAGGCATTAAGACCTGAGACTCTGAACATAAGATTAAGTTCTGAATGAAATTAACTTATGAGAACTGTTTTTAACTCTCAGCCTCTGAATTGAAATTATGTGAGACACATAACTCTTAGTGAGTTAAAGTGAATTTAAAATAACTTAGATAAGACTCAGGGAGCTTACAAAACTCATCCTGTGGATTATCAGACTTAGGGGGAGAGCTTACAAACCTTAGAACCTGAAGTCAGCAAGTTATTTATAATTCTGAGTGTCAATTTCACTTTATTGTTTTAAGTTGAGTTTAATTAACATGGATAAGAATCAGGGGGAGCTTACAAACCTAACCTTGAGGATTGTCAGACTCAGGGGGAGCTTACAAACCTCTCCTGAAGTCAGATTGTTAATTAAACTTAACAACAATTCTGAAATTTTCACATTTGTGATTTAAACTGAACTTAATTAACTTGGATCAGACTCAGGGGGGAGCTTACAAACCTCACACCCTGCAGTTAACTTGTTAATTAAGTTAACAACAATTTTTTGATTAATACTTATGTTTGTCATCATCAAAAAGGGGGAGATTGTTGGAACAAA
Organism: Medicago ruthenica; assembly: GCA_018208015.1. Classification (NCBI taxonomy): domain Eukaryota; kingdom Viridiplantae; phylum Streptophyta; class Magnoliopsida; order Fabales; family Fabaceae; genus Medicago; species Medicago ruthenica. Next base: position 36,714,191 of record CM031372.1, read on the forward strand.
ATGTGTTAAACAACTCTCTTCTGAATTAAGGGGGAGATTGTTGAAACATTATGTATAAACATATCTCTCTTTGTGGTTTTGATGATAACAAAAGTGTTAAATAGAAAATTGGTTATTTGCTAATGCTTTGTTCAAGTGATTTCAGAACCACGTGTTTATTGATTAGAAATTGATAATGGTTATGAAAGAACAAGCTTAGAGCAAGAAAGGAAAGCTTAGAAGCAAGGTTGCAAAGCTGGAAGAAAACTGGGTTTGAAGAGTGCTCCTGAAGTGGTGCTCCTGAAGTGAGAGTCTGAAGTTTGCGTCTGAAGACAGTTTCTGAAGTCTGAGTCTGAAGGAAGTCAACAAAAGTCAATGTCTGAAGACCTGCTTCTGAAGTCTGAGTCTGAAGAAGTGCTTCTGAAGTACTGTTCACGCAGAAGCTTCTGAAGGCTGATGTGGCATGGAAAGCAACTGTTACTGCGCGCATTTACTGCCTGTATATGTCAGAACAACTCAATGGAACAGTTGTCTCCCTGACTCAAACATTCCCCAGCTTTTAAGGAAAGCAAATTCAAAAATGGCTGCTGCTCTGTTTTCTGGAAAAGTTCAGCACACAATTGCAGCTAACCTAGCTCTCAATTTGCAACGGCTCTCTGCTTAATTTCTGCAAGTCTTCAACAGCTCTAATTTCCTCTATAAAAGGAAGAAGAATTGAAGAAGAATTTTGCTAAGACTCTTGGATAAAATCTGTCTGAAACTTGCTCTGTTTTGCTGTCAAAACTCAAAGTTCACAAACCTCTTAGAAATTCCTTTATCTGTTGTAACTTAGAATTTCTTAAGGTTAAGAGTCTTAACCTGTGTTGTATTAAGAGAACACCTCTGATATTTTATCAAGTGTTTAACCCAAACTTACCTTCTTTGTAAATCAGTTTGGTCTAAGTCTTAGTCTGCGTACTAAGCATTGTAAGTCTCATAACTTAGTGTTTTGAGCAAGTTGTAACCTCATTCCTTTGTGGTCTGAGTAGGAAGTCTCAGTACTTTGTGTCTGAGCATTGGGAAGCCTCTTGACTTGGTGTCTTGAGCATTAGAAGCCTCTTCCTTTGTGGTTGAGCAATTGGAAGCCTCTTCCTTGGTGGTTGAGCAACTGGAAGTCTCTTCCTTAGTGGTTGAGCAATTGTAATCATCTGATTATAGTGAAAATCTCTTGTTGGAAAACAAGGGGACTGGACTACTTCCAACATTTGGAAGGAACCAGTATAAAACATTGTGTGTCTCTCTTTCCCTCTCTCTTTTCATTTTGAATCCGCTGCAATACTCTTGATAATAGTTCAGAACTTGTTTTTGAACTAGTCTTAAGTTTTGAAAAGAAAGAAACCAAGTTTTTGGAGTCCACACAATTCAACCCCCCCTTCTTGTGTGTTTTTCTCACCTTCAGGTCTTAATGATTCTCAAGAAGCAAGTCCACCCAGAAACTCATTCAAGTACAAGTATGCTCATCCTGAAGAGTTAATCATTGGAAACAAGGATAGTCCAAGAAAGACCAGATCAGCATTCTGTCAGAATGACTCTTTGATTGGACTACTGTCAATGATTGAACTTACAACAGCTGATGAAGCACTTGCAGATGATGGATGGATTGTGGCTATGCAAGAAGAACTCAATCAGTTTCAATGAAATGATGTTTGGGATTTAGTTGCAAAACCAAATCACAAGAACATTATTGGAACAAAATGGGTGTTCAAAAACAAGCTGAATGAACAAGGAGAAGTAGTCAGAAACAAAGCTAGACTTGTTGCTCAAGGCTACAGTCAGCAGGAAGGAATAGATTACACTGAAACATTTGCTCCAGTTGCAAGACTGGAAGCAATTAGGTTACTTCTTTCCTATGCAGTAAATCATAATATCATTCTATATCAAATGGATGTTAAGAGTGCTTTTTTAAATGGAGTTATTTCTGAAGAAGTGTATGTCAAACAACCTCCTGGTTTTGAAGACTTAAAACATCCAGATTTTGTTTTTAAACTTAAGAAATCATTGTATGCTCTGAAACAAGCTCCCAGAGCTTGGTATGAGAGACTAAGTAATTTCTTAGTTAAAAATGATTTTGTACGAGGACAAGTTGACAATACACTTTTCAGAAAGACACTTAAGAAAGACATCTTAATTGTTCAAATCTATGTTGATGATATTATTTTTGGTTCTACTAATGCCACTCTTTGCAAAGAATTTTCTAAGTTAATGCAGGATGAATTTGAAATGAGCATGATGGGAGAATTGAAATTCTTTCTTGGAATTCAAATCAATGAATGCAAGGAAGGAGTGTATGTTCATCAATCTAAATATACAAAGGAGCTTCTGAAGAAGTTCCAGCTTGAAGATTGTAAATTGATGACAACACCAATGCATCCAACCTGCAATTTAAGCAAAGAAGACACTGGCTCAAAGGTAGATCAGAAGCTCTATAGAGGTATGATTGGTTCTCTGTTATACTTAACAGCTTCTAGACCAGATATTTTGTTTAGTGTATGCTTGTGTGCAAGATTCCAATCAGATCCTAGAGAATCTCATATGACTGCTGTCAAGAGAATCTTCAGGTATCTGAAGGGAACAACTAATCTTGGACTTCTGTATAAGAAATCCTTAGATTATAAGCTGGTTGGATTCTGTGATATGCTGATTATGCTGGGGACAGGATTGAAAGAAAATCCACCAGTGGAAATTGTCAATTTCTTGGTGAGAATCTGATATCTTCGGCCAGCAAAAGACAAGCAACTATTGCTTTGTCAACAGCAGAAGCAGAATACATCTCAGCTGCAAGTTGTTGCACACAACTGCTCTGGATGAAACATCAGTTGGAAGACTATCAGATTCATGAAAACAACATTCCTATTTTCTGTGATAATACTGCTGCAATCTGTTTGTCTAAAAATCCAATTCTACATTCAAGAGCCAAGCATATTGAAATTAAACATCATTTTATTAGAGATTATGTTCAGAAGGGTGTTTTGGATATTCAATTCATTGATACTGATCATCAATGGGCTGATATATTTACAAAACCCCTCAAAGAAGATAGATTTAATTTTATTAAAAAGAATCTGAACATGCATTTCATCTCTTGAAAAAAAAATTGCTTGACTCTGAATAGAAACTGAGAATCTGAAGTTCATCAGAAGCTAAGACTTAATAGACACTCACTTTGCTGGCATCTTATGCTGGATCAACATGTTGCTTTCAGAGGTCTTGGCTACTGTCTCAAAGTCTCCTTATTTTCTTCTCTTAGTGATAATGTCATTTAGAAACTTAGCATAATTTGGCATTTGGTGCAGAGCTTCTAGCAAAGGAATGTTGATGTGGAGCTGCTTCAAGACCTCAAAGAACTTCCTATACTGTTTCTCCATTGAAGCGTTCACCAACCTTTGAGGAAAAGGTGGATTAAGTGATCGAGTGTATTGATTGAAGTCTGGAGATATACCTTTGCCACTATGGAATTCTCTTTTGACTTGGGAGATGCAGCGGTCTGCATCTCTAGTTGTGTTGGCTTGGGAGATACAATAGTTTGTATCTCTGCTTCTTCTGAGTTGGGAGCTACAGCAGTCTACATCTCCACTTATGAACCGACTTCTTCCTCTCTGGTTATAGGCTTTAGATTCATAGCTAACTCCATTTCCTTCTCAGCACTGTCAATTTCTTTACCACTTGAGTCATATTGCATTGACTTGCTCCTTCTTCTCCTTAGTAGCTACAATCTCAGGTTGACTAGGTAGAGAACCAGTAGGTCTTTCAGATACAACTTTATGGATTTGTCCTAGCTGATTCTCCATAGTCTTCTGAGATGCAGCTATAGAAACTAAGGCTTCTGCAATTTTTGAGCTCGTGGACTTATTCCTGGTGTAAAATTCCTTGAAGAGATTCTCCATACTCTCTTGGAATGCACCCTTTGCTGGAGGGTTTGGTTTGGTAGCTGGAGAATTTTTCTTTTGACCAACCCATGAGAAGTTAGGGTGATCTGCCTAACTAGGATTGTATGTGTTGAAGTAGGGGTTGTATGCCCTATTTGGTTGACTTCCAACATAATTGACTGAGACTGGGTTCCCAGGGCATTCTTCATACTCATGCCCCCCTCCACACACACACAATAGACACAATAGACAACATTAGTTGTTGCTGGAGCCCCAGAAGTAGTTGTCTTGGAAGAAGAATCACTTGGTCTTCTCCATTTTCTAAAAATTGCAATATCCAACGACCTGCACAATGTTATGTTTGAAACGATAACAAGACTTTGGTGGATGCTCTTAAAGCTCACAATGTTCCTCTTAGCGCGTGCTTGGTTTCCAAGCCATTGCACCGCGAAAAATAGAAGTTAAAGACACTAGCTTCATTCAAGACGTGCGTTTAGTGGCATGAGTACTGCAAAAACAAATAGGCACTTAATGAATTTAGTGTTTTGGTATCTGAATGTAAGAGTCTCTTATGTAGTAATCTCGACTATGTAGTGTTGTTTGTCAGGAGGCAAGCAAATAAGGTATTCATGGTATTACTAGAGCCGCCTTATCCCATCATAGCCCCCATATTTTTCATGACGTACCTCCTACTTTGTATCCCTTTATTATTAATGATATGCAGTAATCTTGCTTTGATTAAAAAGAAGGCTTTGATAACAAAAGAGTAAACAAAAGTTTATATAAATTTTAAGGCTTAAATGTAGTTTTCCTTCCTTATGTTTCAAAACGTTGCGACTTCGACCCCCTAATAAATTTTTTTTTGCCCTCTATCTTTAGGGAAATAAGATCTTTTGGCCCTTTTTCGTTTCTGTTTATTGGCATTTGTTTTCATTTTGTTCCGTGGAGATGAGGATGGGTGGTGGCTTTGTTTCGGCTCTATGATTTTGTCTGAAAATCTTGAATCTGATTTTCTGGATTGAAGATATGAGTTCTTTAGTTTTGGCCTTGTTCTGTTGGATGCATATCTCAATTCAACATGACTGGTTTTATCCTGATATTGCTCGAAAGAGCTAGGTGCGTAGATGCTCTGTGTTGACGATAGTAGTTGTTAATCGTACCTAAAGGATTTTATCCGTCGTGGTTGATTCTTGCGTATGCTCTGTGTTGACGATAGTAGTTGTTAATCGTACCTAAAGGATTTTATCCGTCGTGGTTGATTCTTGCGTCGTTGGTGGACAATTGTAACACCCATACTAATTTTATCTAGAATATTAGCATGTGCATTAAAACTGATACTGGATGCATCAAGGTTTTTCAATAATAATAATACAACACAACGGAAAGAATACAAATTTGCTCGTTTACACAACCCATCAAGCACCATAATAAATACTTATACAGAAGTGTGATAAGCTCCTGAGCTGGTACATGACGAGCAACTACACTCCATCCAGCATCTCCCTGATGAACTTCATCACGAACCTCGTGCTTACCTGTAAACCTTCACCAGAAGGATTGGGATGAGACATAATGTCTCAGTGAGCTCCACCCAACCTACTGTTGGCAACCTCTGGGAACCTAGGGTCGCCATGCCTACCATTGGCAATCTCGGGGAATCCTATGATCGCCAAGCCTTAACTCTTCCCATATAGGGTATACCTGCCTGTTCCTGCTATCCTGTGTAGTCGTAAAACTGGACTACTTCCTACTAACTTAGTGATCAAGGGGAAACCTAGGATCACTACCTGATAACTGATAACCTGATAACCTAGTGATCAAGGGGAAACCTAGGAACAATGTCTGATACCTGCCTGATAGGTATTTCCAGTCAGATAAAATAATAAAGTATTTCCTGATATTATTATGTTAGATGTTAGCATGTAACAAACATTATTATCTGAGTTGATTTTACGGAATGCCCCCGAGTGAAGTAACCTCGGAGCACATTCCCCTGATAACCGGTGAAAATTCCTATAGTAGGCTAATCACCGGACTCATCTTGCCTGTGTGTGTGGTTATCCTCACGGAAAGTTCCTCCCATTCCAGCTGTAACTGGAACCCCCTGTGCTCTAACTAGCGAGAACACAGAAGACACATTATAAACTTATGTGTGGTTATCCTCGCGGAAAGTTCCTCCCATTCCAGCAATGACTGGAACCCCCTGCGCTCTCTAACTGCGAGAACCCAGAAGACACAAAGTTTATCCTGATAATATAATTATTATTCCTGGTATATAAAACATATACTCCCTCCGTCCCTTTTTATAGGAATAGTTTACAAAAATCACGTGTATTAAGAAAAATTGTTGGAGTAATAAAGTTGTCTCAAATGTGTGTGACTATTACTAGATTACCCTTAATTAAATATATATTTAATGTTAACTTTTCATATATCAAGACAAATTGATAGTATTAATAAGGGGTATATTTGGAAAAAGAGTAATCAATACATCTAGGAATTTGTATATGGTCTTATATTTAGAGACAAAACTTTTTTGTAAACTATTCCTATAAATAGAGACGGAGGGAGTACTTTATACTGATATCTTCCTGAACTTATATATATATATATATATATATATATATATATATATATATATATATATATGTGAGTCGTCATGTAGGTTCCCTAACGAGCTGACCTATCCAGAATAAATCTGAAGCGTACCTGTGCCACGACTTGTCAACATATGTATATATATATATATATAATCTGTATAAATCCTGATAATATCCTTGTACCACTATCTAGGGTACATTCTATCCTGAACTGCTATGTGTACCCTCAGTGTCACTCTGACGTGAACAACTTGTTGAGGCAAAATCCCTAATTAATTTTAAAGATAACAAACCCTAAATGATTAAAGGATTAATGGACTTTGATTAGTTTCTTGGTATTTAACTTGTGTTCTTGAGTGTTTAATTAAGACAGGAACAAGATATGAACCATACCAAGATACAAGGAATCAAAGAAAGAACTTTGTTATAGTTCAGAATGTTTGGACTCAGTTCAGAAGCTGAACACAGTTCAGAAGGTTGGTCACATTTCAGAAGCTAAAATGAAGTTCAGAAGCTGAACTTAGTTCAGAAGCTAAAATGAAGATCAGTAGCTGAAACACAGTTCAGAAGGTGAAATCCTGTCCAGATGCAGCAATATTGATCAGAAGCTGAACATAGTTCAGAAGCTGATATGCAGTTCAGAAGGTTGTTTACAAGTTCTGAAACCTTGCAATAAAGCTGCTCATACACCAACCCAGAAATTCAAGAACATGCATACCACACGTGACATAAATAAATGTCCAAGAAAAACAAAATTGCATGGATCTATCAAGCAATAAAGGCATCTACAAAATGAATGTCAAAAAGGATATTCAATGCTCATTTAAGACTATGAACATTGAATTAACAAGAATATTCCAACAGGGAATATCATCCTAGATAATCAAACTACCTCACTTCATTTATGTTTCACTATTAGGATTTGATTACATCAAATGGTAGTCTTACAAGTCATCCTAAGTGAAACAAAAAGGATATTCTGAAGTTCAGAATGTTCAATACAGCACATGCTTCAATTCTGACAAGCTACAGTAAAGCAGTTGGAAAAGTTAAGCAAAAAGCCAAATCGCAATCTCAAAGTCAGAATCCATGAGATCTTGACACCTAAGGGGTTGGTACTGTTACAGATCAGCAAAATCCCCTAAAGCATGGGCATGAAGTGATGGTTCCACTTTCCTCTCTCCTGCACACAATCCAAGACTGATTTGCAAAGCTCTTGGCACAGCAACATTCTGATGCACTGCACGCATAAACAAGAGTCTATCAGCAATCCAGAAATTCATATGTTCATTCATACATGATGAACCCAGATGAATGTCATCAAGAATGCAACAACATTCTGAAGTATTCTCAAGAACAGAACAACATTCTGAAAGTCAGAATGTTCACCCAGATTTTCAAGTAAAAGTCAGTGGGGCCCAGGACACATGGCACAAGACCATTGGTCACCCTCCAACGGTTACAAGAGTCCAACAACTCTATAAATAGAAGTGAAAGGCTCAGCATTATACACACAATTGCAAAGCATACAAGAAAACATTTACAAAGTGTTTGAAGCTTTAGCATCTCAAATTGATCATCACTCAAAGTGTAAATCAATTCTCTTTATCTTGTCAAAGATAAACTCTCCCCCTTCTCTTCTGAAAGTCCTCTTCTTAACCTCACTTCTTAAATTCTCCAATCAATTGTAAAGTGCAAATCTCATCTAGTTTTAAGGGTATTAAAGTCTAGGTTGAGTAACATAGTACAAAGTCTGGTGTGACTTAGTACAGAAGGTTGAGAGCCTGCTGAGGCTTAGAGAATACAGGTTGTAACCGTTCCAAGTGGACAAGATTGTAAGGTGCAGGATTTGAGAGGGTATCTCAAGCATCATAGTGGAAAACTCTCACAAGATTGTGAGGAGTGGACTAACCCACATTGGGTGAACCACTATAAAATTCTGTGTGTCCTTCTTCTCTCCCTATACTCTTTATATTACTGCATACACATCACACACACAACACTGAATTTTAATATCTTATTCTGCAACTGACACTTCAGAACGTTCTGAAGTCTGTTTAACTTTGTTCTTCCAAGAAACAACTTGAGAAGTAATTTTTTAAGTACAGGATTAGATTTTAAAAAGGGTCACAATTCAAACCCCCCCTTTCTTGTGACTATATTATCTACTTCAATTGGCATCAGAGCATTGGCTCTAAGGGTTTGAACACTTACACAAGTGTTAGAGAAAAGATCCAGGAAGAAGTATGTCAAAGGCTAAGTATATTACAGAAGGAGGATCAGCAAACAGACCTCCATTGTTTGATGGCACAAACTACTACTTCTGGAAAGGCAAGATGGAACTTTTTCTTAGATCTCAAGATACGGACATGTGGGATGTAATCTCTGAAGGAGATCATGTTCCAATGAACAGAGATGGAGGTATAAAAGAAAAAAGTGCATGGACACCAGATGATAAAGCCAAGGTATTACTAAACTCTAAAGCTAGATTATTTTTATCATGCGCACTAACCATGGAAGAAAGTGAAAGAGTTGATGAATGCCAAAATGCTAAAGAAGTATGGGACACTTTAAAAATACACCATGAAGGAACATCTCATGTCAAAGAAACTAGAATTGACATTGGAGTCAGAAAGTTTGAAATCTTTGAAATGAGTGAAAATGAAACTATTGATGAAATGTATGCTAGATTCACAACAATAGTAAATGAAATGAGATCTCTTGGAAAGATATATTCCACTCATGATAGAATCAGGAAAATATTAAGATGTCTTCCAAGCACATGGAGACCTATGGTCACAGCTATTACCCAGGCCAAAGATCTAAACTCTCTGACCTTGGAGGAACTTATTGGTTCACTGAGAGCTCATGAAGTCATACTTCAAGAAGACAAACCAGTGAAAAAGGTAAAAACTCTTGCCTTGAAGGCCTCCCAAGAAACATCATCAGCAACTCAAGATGATGTGGAAGAACTGGATGAAATAGAAGAAGTCCAGGAAGAAGAAGCTGAAGATGAACTTGCACTCATCTCCAAGAAAATTCAAAGAATAATGATGAGAAGAAATCAGCTCAGAAAGAAGTTTCCCAACACTAACACTAACAAAACTGAGACTGACAAAAGTCAAGTCACCTGTTTTGGATGCAACAAGCTTGGACACTACAAGAATGAGTGTCCTGATCTCAAGAAACAGCAAAGGAGACCTCCCTTCAAAAAGAAAGCCATGATCACCTGGGATGATCTAGAAGAAGCAGAACCTGAAGATGAGGAAGCCAACCTGAGTTTGATGGCTAAATCAGAAGATGAGGAAGAGGTAATTATCTATGAACCTAACTCTTTGCAAAAAGAACTTGAAAGAAAAATTGACAGTCTTATATATGATTCAAATTTTCTATCTAACAAATGTCAATCATTGATAAAAGAACTTTCTGAACTAAAAGCTGAAAAAGATAAACTTCAAATTAAATATGATGAATCCAGAAGAACCATACAAACTTTGCAAGACTCTCATTTTAAAATGTCTGAACAACAAAAAGAGCTAAATAAAAAGCAAAAAGGAATTTTGTCTAAACCTTCTGAAGTACAAAAAGAAAACATTCTTTTGAAAACAGAAGTTGAAGGACTAAAAAATGATCTCTCACGTTTTATAAAATCCACAGAAACCTTTCAAAACATTCTGGGATCACAAGCTGGAACAAATGAAAAATCTGGATTAGGATTCAAAGATCCAAACAAAAATCTTCTTAAAACTGTTCTTTTGCCAAAAGAAACTGAAATAAAAATGAAGATAAAATGCTCATACTGTAATAAGCTAGGGCATCTTGACTCAGCATGTTTTCATAAAAAACATTTTGAAAAAAATAGATTAAATAATCTTAGCTCAGAACGTTCTCATCTCAATAGATCAGAAAGTTCACAAAAGGCTGAAAAGGCTAAGAAGATATGCTCTTACTGTAACAAATCTGGTCATACAATAACAGAATGTTACAATAAGAAAAGATCTCTTAGAAAGACTAACCCTCAAGGACCCAACATTACATGGGTACCTAAGATTTTGTTCATGTCAAGTGTAGGTCTCTTCTCAAAATGCAAAGACAAAGCCATGGTACTTGGACAGTGGCTGTTCAAGACACATGACAGGAGATAGGAATTGCTTTCTAACCTTTGAAAGTAGAGATGGAGGACTAGTCACTTTTGGAAACAATGACAAAGGCAAAATCAGAGGTAAAGGAACAATAGGTAAAACTAACTCTGCCAAGATAGAAAATGTTCAGTTTGTAGAAGGGTTGAAACACAATCTACTTAGCATAAGTCAATTATGTGATAGTGGTTTTGAAGTTATTTTTAAACCCAACATATGTGAAATAAGACAAGCCTCCTCTAAGAAATTAATTTTCTCTGGATCAAGGAAAAAGAACTTGTATGTTTTGGACTTAAATGAAATTCCAGCTGAATCATGTTTTATGTCTCTTGAAAAAGATAAGTGGATTTGGCACAAAAGAGCTGGTCACATTAGTATGAAAACTATTGCTAAACTTTCTCAACTTGATCTAGTTAGAGGTTTGCCAAAGATTAACTTTGAAAAGGACAAGATCTGTGAAGCTTGTATTAAAGGAAAACAAGTTAAAAGCAGTTTTAAAACTATTGAATATATTTCAACTAAAAAACCTTTAGAGCTTCTTCACATTGATCTCTTTGGTCCTGTTCAAACTGCAAGTCTTAGTGGCAAAAAATATGGATTTGTTATTGTTGATGATTTCTCAAGATTTACATGGGTGTTATTTTTAAAACATAAAGATGAATCATTTGAAGCATTTCAAAACTTTTGCAAAAGGATTCAAAATGAAAAAGGTTCCAATATCATATCTGTGAGGAGTGATCATGGAGGAGAATTTGAAAATGCTTCCTTCAAGACATTCTTTGATGAATGTGGTATTACACATAATTTTTCTTGTGCAAGAACTCCACAGCAAAATGGAGTTGTTGAGAGGAAAAATAGAACCTTGCAAGAAATGGCTAGGACTATGTTAAATGAATCAAATGTTGAAGATTACTTTTGGGCAGAAGCCATCAATACATCTTGTTACATTTTGAATAGAGTTTCAATAAGAAACATTCTAAATAAAACCCCATATGAATTATGGAAAAACATCAAACCTAGCATATCTTATTTTCACATATTTGGTTGCTACTGTTACATTCTGAACACAAAAGAAAAATTGGGTAAGTTTGATCCTAAATCAGATAAAGCTATCTTTTTGGGATACTCTACAACATCCAAAGGTTATAGAGTGTACAACCTAAAAACCCAAACAGTTGAAGTCAGTATGCATGTCATATTTGATGAATATGATGAACCTTCTCAACTCCAAGAAAAGGAAGATACTGAAGATCAGACACTTCAGAATGTTAACAATCAGAACAATGTAAGTTCTGTAGAAAAAGAAGATGATCAGAATGTTCAGGACTCATCTCTACAAAGCCCTCCTAGAAGTTGGAGAATGGTAGGAGATCATCCTGTAGATCAAATCATTGGAAGCACAACTGATGGTGTAAGAACCAGAATGTCCTTTCAAGGGAACAATATGGCTATGATCTCTCAAATGGAACCCAAGTCAATAAATGAAGCCATAATAGATGATTCATGGATTGAGGCCATGAAAGATGAACTGTCTCAGTTTGAAAGGAACAAAGTGTGGAACTTGGTTCCAAATGATCAAGGGAAGACAATCATTGGAACAAGATGGGTGTTTAGAAATAAACTTGATGAAGATGGCAAAGTTGTCAGAAATAAAGCAAGGTTGGTTGCTCAAGGATACAACCAACAAGAAGGTATTGACTATGATGAGACTTTTGCACCAGTGGCAAGGTTAGAAGCTATTAGAATCCTTCTTGCATATGCTGCACATAAAAGCATCAAACTTTTTCAAATGGATGTTAAAAGTGCCTTTTTAAATGTATTTTTAAATGAAGAGGTTTATGTAAGTCAACCTCCTGGCTTCATAAATAAAGAAAAACCTAATCATGTTTTCAAACTCACTAAAGCACTTTATGGTCTTAAGCAAGCTCCTAGAGCTTGGTATGAAAGACTTAGCACATTTCTCATTAACAATGGATTTTCTAGAGGAAAAATTGATACCACACTTTTTAGAAAAACTCAGAACACAGATTTGCTAATAGTTCAAGTCTATGTAGATGATATTATTTTTGGTTCAACCAAAGAGAAAATGTGTGAAGACTTTTCAAAACTCATGCAAAGTGAATTTGAAATGAGCATGATGGGTGAACTTGGTTTCTTTCTTGGTTTGCAAATCAAACAACTTCCAAATGGCATTTTCATAAATCAAGAAAAATATGTCAAAGATATTCTTAAAAAATATAAAATGAATGAAGCAAAGATAATGGCCACTCCCATGCATCCATCATCCAGCTTGGATAAAGATGAAAATGGAAAATCAGTCTCTGAAAAAGAATATAGAGGCATGATAGGATCATTGCTTTATTTAACTGCTAGCAGACCTGACTTAATGTATGCAGTAGGCTTATGTGCTAGATTTCAAACATGTGCAAAAGAATCTCATCTAACTGCTGTAAAAAGGATCTTAAGATACCTAGTAGGTACTACTGATCTTGGTCTTTGGTATAGAAAAGGCTGTAGTTTTGATCTTGTAGCCTATTGTGATGCTGATTATGCTGGAGACAAAGTTGAGAGAAAGAGTACAAGTGGATCTTGTCAATTCCTAGGACAAGCCCTGATTGGAAGGTCCTGTAGAAAACAAAATACCATTGCACTCTCTACAACAGAAGCTGAGTATGTATCTGCAGCCAGTTGTTGCTCTCAAGTTTTGTGGATCAGAAATTAGTTGGAAGATTACTCACTAAGGTACTTAAATGTTCCAATTTTCTGTGACAATACAAGTGCAATTAATTTGTCAAAAAATCCTATTCAACATTCTAGGTCTAAGCATATTGAAATTAAGCATCATTTCATACGTGATCATGTTCAGAAAAAGGACATTGAATTGAAATTCATTGATACAGAAAATCAATTAGCTGATATTTTCACAAAACCATTAGTTGAGGATAGATTCAATTTTATCAAAGAAAAATTGCTAATTATGAAAAATCCCAATAAAGATTGATTAACTGAATCACTAAGGGCCTAGGACAAACCCCCTTGAGTCATTCTGAATCACTTCAGAATGTTCAACAAAGTTCAGAATGTTCAAACAATGTTCAGAATGTTCCTCAGGATCTGGACGTTCATCCTGTTAAGCATGGCTCTCTGAACTTAGAATATTCAGAAAATTTTTTCTGAAGTTAGTAAGTCACTCTCATAAAGTGATCTTTCTTCAAAAATCCCTCCATATCTCAGCATTAAATGCTTGTATTAGAGTTAATGTGTTAAAACCATTAACCTCCATGCAAAAAGGGAACTATCAAATCAGCCACTCTCCTTTCTTCCCTTAAAACGGCTACTTTCTCTTTCCTGTACAACCACTTTTCAGTTTCATCTTTTCCCATAAAACCACCATCATCAGTTTCTCTCTCTCTCTTCTCCCACACGTTTGTCTTTATAAACAAACCACCACTCCACTCAAACATATTCATCTGACCAACACTATCCAAACCGTAAAAATCTCATCTGTCTCTTCGCAAAAAACACTGCCATGGCCAGAACAAAAAACACCTCTCGCATCAATGAACAAGAACAAACCCCTGTTCCTCGTTCTGCTCCACCACAATTCCCAGAAGAACCTCAACCTCTGCGCACCATTCTCCCTGATATCATCATCTCCACCACTGAACCTTCTAAACCCAGAAAGCCTGTGACTAAACCCAAGAAATCTGCTTCAACTTCTCAACATCCCAGAAGGTCTCAGAGAATCATCTCTGGAACTGGAAAAACCAAGAAATTTTCTGCCTCCACGATCCTTCTCTCAGACTCAGAAGAAGATTCTGAACCAACCATCTCTCAATACATGAGGAAGGTCAGGACTTCACCCAAACAAACTTCTGAACCAGAAAAAGAGAATTCTGTCTCTGAAGAAGAATCTCAATCAAAATCTCAATCTGAAGAAGAAGTACCTTCTGATGAGCAGGAAGAAGCATCTCCTCCCAAAAAGCATGGAAAAGGAAAAGACATTGGGAAGATAGCTTCCATTCTGAAGGCCAAAAAGGAAAAAGCACCTAGACCCATAAGCATGGCTAAGTACTTTGATTTTGCTGACCTAAAGAAGAAGGGATGGAACCTGTGTGAATACACTGATGCACAAGGATGGACAAGCTTTGTGTCACTTCAGGAACTCACCTACCCAGACTTGGTAAGAGAATTCTACAGCTCAATGGAAATCAAAACCAAAGATAGAAAGAAGACCCTCATTACAACTGTCAAAGGAGTTAAGATTAAACTCACTCAAGCTTCCCTCTCAAAGGCTCTAAGAATCCCAAATGAAGGTAATGAACTCTTCTTTCCTTCCTGGTTCTCTGAAGCTAGAACAAACCGTGCCAAACTCATACTTGAATACACCAAACCAAACCTTCCTTTTAACTCCACAAATCTTGCTGACCTACCCAAAATCTTTCACAATATGGTACGCCATACCCTGCTTCCTAGGTCAGGAACCTATGAAGCTGTGAGTGATACTGATCTCTGCATCATGTTTCATCTCATTAACAAGAAAAAGCTGAACCTTTGCTTCATTATCCTTCAACACATGATTGATTCATGTATGAATCCCAAACAAACCAGCGCCCTAGTCTATGGAATGCCAATCACCCTTATCCTTAAGGACAACAAAGTACCTCTTGAAGATGAACAATGTGATTACACCTTTATGAGGTTCACTGCAAAAACCATGGCCCAGCTGCACATCACTTCATCTAACCTTCCCACACCTCCAGCATCTGAAACATCTGGTTCTGTTAAAAGACATCAAGACCAGAAAGTTAGAAAAACAAAGAAGAAAAGGAAGATTGAGAAAGTCCAAAACCCTCCTCTAGAGGAAGAGGTAGAAGCTGTTAACAATGTGGTTCAAGAGGAGCCAATGGATGAAAATCCTACAGAACATCAAAAGGAAGATGAATCTCCTGCTGAAGAAACATTCCAAGAGAGTGATGATCCTGCCAAAGAAGCAACTCAGGATGTTGCAGAAGATCAGAATGTTGCAGAAGATCAGAATGTTGCTGAAGATCAGCATATTGAAGAATCTCAAGAAATGGCTGAGGAGGAAAGTCAGCAGGATAATGAATCACTTCTCAAAAAGAATGCTGAGCCAGCCACAGTTGCTGAAGAACAATTTCAGCAAGACATTGAAGGAAATGCTGAAGAAGGAGCTCAGCTGGAAGAAGGAGCACAAAAGACTGCTGAGGATCAGGACCTGAATGATGTAGCTGAAATCCTAGTCACCCACATGTTTAGTGACAATGCTGGCCAGCTAGAAACTGGTATTGAACAATCAGATGGAAATCAAGCTGGATTTGATCTCAATATGGAAGGGATCAACTCAGAAGATGGTGTTTTTGAGGACTCTCAGAAAGAAAATCCTGAAACAATGCCTGAAACTGAAGTACAGAATGTTGAAGGAAACATTCTCCCTGATCATATCACTCCCTCCATCTGCGAAGTCTCTGCAGATCCTGCTCCTATAGCTTCAGGATCTCTACCTATTGAACAAATCCAACCTCTGGCTAACCAACCACCACCACCACTCCTAAATCAGTCTACTTCCACCATGGAGTCAGAAGCTATTTGCAGCAAATTTCTGATATCCCCTCTTCACACTTCGCAAAATATCTCTCCTACTCCAGCCACACTTAAAACAACCACTCAACTCCCTGATATTCCTACTCTGTTTGCTTCACTTGAAACCTTTGTCTCAAAAGAAGGTCACTCAAAAACAAACTTGGATGCCCCCACTTCCGCTCCCACATCACAAATATCCAAAGCTGAAAAAATTGCTAGACGTTCTCTTAGGGTTGCAACTAAAACCCATAAGATTGCATGTGTCCTAGCAAAATGGACCTCTGAAGTTGCTGCTCCTGGATTAGCTATGAATCCTCTAGTATTTGAAGATCCATCTGTCTCTGATTCTGAGCCTTCCTCAGATTCTGGAGACTCAACTCCCTGAGTGTCCTTCACTTATCCCTCCCTACCTTTCTTGCTGTTGACAAAAGGGGGAGAAGCTTTAGGATTTAAATCTTTAAGTTTTTATGTTTTAGGCCCAAGTAGGTCACTGATCAATAGTTATTGGAGTTCTTAAAACTTCAACTTTTGCTTGATCACCTTTGTTTGCTAAGTTTTTGCTTTTGAACCATATATGATGTAATGAGCATGATTGATTAATGAAAAAATGCATTTGGTTCAAAAATCTGCATCTCTTAATAATGCCATAAATTATAAAAATAAGGGGGAGCTTTTAAAAATTATTAAAAACTCAATGTCATGAATTATAAAAATGAGGGGGAGCATAAAAATAAATTTCAGCTCTTAAACCTCTCTTATTTTTAATCAAAATCCATAATCCTAAATCATAGGTTTGTCATCATCAAAAAGGGGGAGATTGTTGAGGCAAAATCCCTAATTAATTTTAAAGATAACAAACCCTAAATGATTAAAGGATTAATGGACTTTGATTAGTTTCTTGGTATTTAACTTGTGTTCTTGAGTGTTTAATTAAGACAGGAACAAGATATGAACCATACCAAGATACAAGGAATCAAAGAAAGAACTTTGTTATAGTTCAGAATGTTTGGACTCAGTTCAGAAGCTGAACACAGTTCAGAAGGTTGGTCACATTTCAGAAGCTAAAATGAAGTTCAGAAGCTGAACTTAGTTCAGAAGCTAAAATGAAGATCAGTAGCTGAAACACAGTTCAGAAGGTGAAATCCTGTCCAGATGCAGCAATATTGATCAGAAGCTGAACATAGTTCAGAAGCTGATATGCAGTTCAGAAGGTTGTTTACAAGTTCTGAAACCTTGCAATAAAGCTGCTCATACACCAACCCAGAAATTCAAGAACATGCATACCACACGTGACATAAATAAATGTCCAAGAAAAACAAAATTGCATGGATCTATCAAGCAATAAAGGCATCTACAAAATGAATGTCAAAAAGGATATTCAATGCTCATTTAAGACTATGAACATTGAATTAACAAGAATATTCCAACAGGGAATATCATCCTAGATAATCAAACTACCTCACTTCATTTATGTTTCACTATTAGGATTTGATTACATCAAATGGTAGTCTTACAAGTCATCCTAAGTGAAACAAAAAGGATATTCTGAAGTTCAGAATGTTCAATACAGCACATGCTTCAATTCTGACAAGCTACAGTAAAGCAGTTGGAAAAGTTAAGCAAAAAGCCAAATCGCAATCTCAAAGTCAGAATCCATGAGATCTTGACACCTAAGGGGTTGGTACTGTTACAGATCAGCAAAATCCCCTAAAGCATGGGCATGAAGTGATGGTTCCACTTTCCTCTCTCCTGCACACAATCCAAGACTGATTTGCAAAGCTCTTGGCACAGCAACATTCTGATGCACTGCACGCATAAACAAGAGTCTATCAGCAATCCAGAAATTCATATGTTCATTCATACATGATGAACCCAGATGAATGTCATCAAGAATGCAACAACATTCTGAAGTATTCTCAAGAACAGAACAACATTCTGAAAGTCAGAATGTTCACCCAGATTTTCAAGTAAAAGTCAGTGGGGCCCAGGACACATGGCACAAGACCATTGGTCACCCTCCAACGGTTACAAGAGTCCAACAACTCTATAAATAGAAGTGAAAGGCTCAGCATTATACACACAATTGCAAAGCATACAAGAAAACATTTACAAAGTGTTTGAAGCTTTAGCATCTCAAATTGATCATCACTCAAAGTGTAAATCAATTCTCTTTATCTTGTCAAAGATAAACTCTCCCCCTTCTCTTCTGAAAGTCCTCTTCTTAACCTCACTTCTTAAATTCTCCAATCAATTGTAAAGTGCAAATCTCATCTAGTTTTAAGGGTATTAAAGTCTAGGTTGAGTAACATAGTACAAAGTCTGGTGTGACTTAGTACAGAAGGTTGAGAGCCTGCTGAGGCTTAGAGAATACAGGTTGTAACCGTTCCAAGTGGACAAGATTGTAAGGTGCAGGATTTGAGAGGGTATCTCAAGCATCATAGTGGAAAACTCTCACAAGATTGTGAGGAGTGGACTAACCCACATTGGGTGAACCACTATAAAATTCTGTGTGTCCTTCTTCTCTCCCTATACTCTTTATATTACTGCATACACATCACACACACAACACTGAATTTTAATATCTTATTCTGCAACTGACACTTCAGAACGTTCTGAAGTCTGTTTAACTTTGTTCTTCCAAGAAACAACTTGAGAAATAATTTTTTAAGTACAGGATTAGATTTTAAAAAGGGTCACAATTCAAACCCCCCCTTTCTTGTGACTATATTATCTACTTCACAACTAAGACACGTCCTGATGTACATATAATTGTACCTGCCTGTTTAAGGGTATCCTGAAACTAACCCTTAACTAACCTGAAAATCCTGTGGATAAATTACCCATCACTCAGTATGACACATATCTTTATCCTAGATTAATCCTGGGAAGTCTATGGGTATCTCTACCCCAAAGCATATCAAAGATCATTGACATGGTACAGTTGTTTGTTAAAAGAAAAATGTCATTCTGGACAACTTCGCTTTGCGACCCTGAACTTCGCTCTGCGATCACCTGTGTCTGATCCTTCAGAGTCTGAATTCAGCTTCTGAGTCAGTGTCTGAAGCCAACTTCTGAAGTCAGCTTCTGAAGCTTCACAGAGCAAAGTCTAGGCGATGGCTAGGCGAAGGTAGGCAGTAGCAAAACTCTGCTACTTCGCAGAGCAAACCCCTGGTCGCTGCGACTGTAGCAGGACTTAGGATTTTCTGAAAAACGTGTTTCAATCATTAAAAACCTTGGTACCCAACTGCCCAATGATCTTTGAAACATGCCAGGGACTCATTATGAACTATAAAAACATATTGTATCCAAGGATTAAACTGGAATCAAGCATATGTATCAAAAAGGGGAAAACTATCCTTTTTCCTAAACCTTAGCAATTTGTTGTGAATCTCACACAATAATGACCCAAAGGGGAAATTGCTACTCTAAGGAACTCACCATGTTGTTGCTGGTCTTGCCAAGCTTCTATCTACCAAAACCCTAGTCTTGGAACTCTTCCTCTTGACTTGGTTTTCCTTAGTTCCTCTTGTTTCAATCTTTCCCAAAAGCTTGCTTGAGATACAAGAGATTGAATATTGCAAACCTGGTGGATTAAGGACTGCTGATGATGATAGCCGAAATCCTAGAGAGAGAGGGAGAGAAAAATCTGAACTTTAGTGAGAGAAGGAAATGAGGAAAAATGAAGAAATATCAATCTTCTCCCTATATATATTCCTTTCTCTCATAATTACCATTTTGCCCCTACTCACTCATAATTCCTCTGTTACTGATAAAAGTTACGCCTACGCGGGATATTACAACAGTGATAGATTTATGTCGTTTGTTCATCCCTTGATCTGGACTGCGACTGAAGTTTCAAGACCATTGCGACTCTATGGATTCAGTTCGTAATTGGTTGCTTTGGCTCGAAAGGACGTTTATAGCTTGCTGATACTTTGAAGGGAGCTGTTGGAACTTGGGTCATTTCTGTGTTGGCAGACAATCCATACGTCTATTTAAATGCTCCGAATATTCCTTCTGCATTTTTTTTGCAAAGGGCGTTGATTCTGCGTTTTTCATTACAACATTATAAAAAACTTTGTAAAAAAAAAAACATTATAAAAACTTAGTTGAATGTATAGTAATGTATTTTTTTTTTAGGAATGTACAGTAATGTATTGTAAAATTTGAAAAATGAACTCTAGAAATTATGCTAATTAGTGTAATATTTAAAAAAAAATCGATGTCATAATATTTTTTTTTTCAAAATTTTTTAGTGACCAATCATAGGTTCAATCCGATTTATACCTATACAATTTTGTAACCGAATCAACCGATTTTATCCCGTTCATGTATGCGATTCAACCAACGACTACATAATTCAATTAACTAGTCAATGACTCTACCGTGTCAATTATCGATTCGGTTTTTAAAACTATGTCTTTTCATCGTAAAAAAAAATCTTTTAAAATCT
Organism: Medicago ruthenica; assembly: GCA_018208015.1. NCBI lineage: Eukaryota > Viridiplantae > Streptophyta > Magnoliopsida > Fabales > Fabaceae > Medicago > Medicago ruthenica. The sequence goes on from CM031372.1 coordinate 36,734,871, forward strand.
AACTAGCCAAGAAAAATCGAATGATTTTCAATTTTGAGGTGAAATCCTAACTAAACGATTACCTAATAAAAAAAACCAAACAACAAAAGAGAAAAATGAACAACTAGCGACAAACCTATCTATCAATCATCGTATCTAACACACAGTTCCGAATCCTTCTTGGGCTATTGTAGAGGAAAAAGAAGAAGGGTTTAACTTCGAAAATTTTCATACAGGATTCAATTCAAGGTTAATTCTTTACCCATTTCAAAATACTTCAATTCGATTATGCTCAATTTTCATAACGTTTTCTAATTGCACACCACTTGTTTGATAAAAGTACCCACTCATTATTTTCTCAACATAAACGGTGTTTTAGGGTTTTTTTTTTTTATTTTTTATGAACTATTAATTTATTTAGAGTTGTTACTGTTGAATGATTTGATTTGAAAATTTATTTAATTTTAGTTGTTTTTTTTCTTTTTCCAGTGTGATTTTGTAAAAATTGACCCTTTGTGCTGAAAATTGATATATGGGTTGTTTTTGATGGATTTCAATTGAAGGTTGTTTTGGTTGAGAGGGGTGTTTGTTTGAAACTGTGGTTTGGAGAAAGAGAAGATGGAGGGTGAGGAAGGAGGAGGTGTGAGGCTGAGCAAGAGATTCAATGATGATAAGGGTGGAGGGGAAGTTGATTATAAGACGAAATCGGGTACTGCATGGAGTCATAATTTTCTTAACCAAAAACCATGGCATCCTTTGTCTTATCCTAACCAACGCCGTAAGTGGATTGCTGAACAAACTCATGCTCAACGTGAACGCCGAACTGAAGAGGTTGCTCGTGAGGCAAGTAGTCTTTATGATAACCTTCCCCTTTTAACCAATTCAGTTATGATTCAAATTTGATAACCCTCTTGTTGCATTTTGCAGTATGCTCAAGAGCAGGAGTTTTATCGCACGACAGCTCTCATCTCAAAGAAGGACAAGGAAAAGGTTCTATTTTACACCCCAACCTTTTATTTTTATTCGTTTCCCCTATGTGGGCCGCAATCAAATTGTTCATATTTTTGGTTTGTGTATGTGTAGGTGGAGCTTATGCAAGCTGTTAGCTTTATGTATGTTCGTCCTCCTGGTTACAATCCTGAAAGTGCCAAGGCTGCAGAGTTGAATGACGAGAAGAAGAAAGAAGATATGGTGAATAATGAGCCTACACAAACCAATCCCGATGGACCTTCTTCTTCATTGTACTTCCTCCTCACTTTGCCTTGTTTTTTCCCCCAATAATCTAATTTTTCGTGATTTGTTTTCATTTCTTGTGTCATTGAATGTATTTGTGAATCACTTAATTCCTAGGCCGCCACATGGAGAGAAGAAAAAACCGAGGCCTAAGGATGTTTTTGGCCGTGCTCTACCAACTGAAGAAGAATTTGAAGTTCTTAAAAATGCACCAAGGTATGTCAATTAGTAATTCTTTTTTACTTGCAAGGATTAGATTTTATCGTGGCATTTTTGTTTAGTTAGGTTGCTTTGTGACGCATATTAAGGAGTTTTGCCGATCATACTAGAATCTTGGACGTATATTTTTTTATAGCACCAGCCTCCTGGAGATCACCATTGTTTAGTTTTTTACCCCATATATGTGTTGAATATGACCAGATTACAGGGTCAAGCTTAAAATTGTATCACTGACTCACTTGGTTGGCTATTGTGTCTGTGTTTTTTTTTATGTGGCTCAGAACAAATTAAAGATGAAGAATAAACTGGAATTGTTGGTGATAAATGTCCCAACCTAGATACTAGATAAACATGGATTTGATTCTATATCCTGTCTAATGTTGAATGGGTAGAGTAGACTTGTCTATTTCAAAAGCCTTTATTTTCCCCTTGTTAAGTTAATGATAAAAGAAAGAATAAATTAATTTCACCATATATGAATTATACTTCCTTTTTCTATTTTGAAAACTTGCACAAGTTCCTTTTAATTGGTATGTACCATAATGAATATAATATCTTGTTTTTTTTTTTTTTTTTTTAAATTTATTGGAGGTACTATATTCACAAGGGGGTGCTATTCTTTCATCGTGCTTTTAAAAACATCCATGTCAACATAATCATAGAAACATGCATTTTTGTTACAAAGAATTAAGTTAGAATCCCTTGAGGGTCGCACCTTTGAAACACTCAAAAGGTCCCAATTCACTCAAATGACTAGCCACCCCTGTCTAATCCTTCCCCTTATTTATCTACATCACAGTCTAACTCTCTTACTAACAAACTATTAACAGACTACTAGTTACTACCCTGTTCTTGAATTTTTCATCAAACTAGTCCCTTATTCCTACACTATCTTGCGCTGGAAAAAAATAAAAAGTTTTTTGTATCAACAAAACGGAATAAACTATTTGAATTCTCTTGTCGATCAGGCGACACCCGGATTTGAACTGGGGAAAAAGGAAAAAAGGATTTGCAGTCCCCCGCCTTACCACTCGGCCATATGGCCAAAATAATACAAAAAAATATATCTGAATGCCGCTCCTCTCAAAAAAACCAAAACAAAATTGGGTTTCTAAAATTCTTTTTTTGATGTGTTTGTATCTTATATTCCGTTTTCTTTAATCCCTTTTTCTATTGAAAACAAACGATACCTTTCAGTCACAAGAAAAGTAAAAATTTCAGCACAAACAGCAACCGTTAACTACAAATCTCTGAATAATTCTTGAATCTTAATCTATTCTTTCTTAATGAAAAAAAAATAGAAATCGATCCATAACATAACCAATCAATATTATTATTATTATTTAAATAATCATTCTCTATTTCAATTACAACAGCAGCTGTTAATATATGTCAACCCCAGAAAATGCATTTTCATTGTTACACAGATATTATAGAATCAGGTATCTTATTCGTATATAATACCTATATTATAGGGAATTTTTGATAAATTCTCGTGCTTTTATTTTCATTGTCATCTATGTGATAGTTCAACCACTCTTCTCTTCCACTGCTGAACCCAGCTGAACCCACAAATCCATTTTCCTTCTCTGCCTTATCCTCTGTGTTTCATAGCCAAATCCTTGAATCCTTTTTCATTTTTTGTTTTGTTTTTGTTCTGACCTTCATATAGGGCTTGGATATTAAGCTTTTATTTCTCTTCCAACATCCCACTTCATATCTCTTGTAGGTTGGAATTTACCTAAGGGCTCAGAATTTTTCACTTCTACCCTTCTTTGGCTTATCAAAAAACTTGGGAGCCATATTAATTTGGGGCAGGCCCATTACAGTAAAATTTGATCTTGCCCCGCAAGTCCCTGATGGTGCCATGCTTCCATTACACTTTCACCTTGGCATTGTGCTACAACCTTCACCTGCACCGCTAGAGTTGCTTCCACAAGCCCTAATGATGACCACTGTAGAATTTGTATGTTATTTGTATTAATTCTATAGAATTTGTATGTTATTTGAATTAATTCTGTGTCTATAATGAGATCACACTATTGTATTTATATTGGTGTTACATTAAATACATTGAATAAGCACTAACCTAGGAAGTTGTATACTCTAGGAATATTAACAATCAATCTAGGAAGTTGTTACACTTAAAAAGGAATATCTACAGATTTTTAATTCTAACACTCCTCCTCAAGCTGGAGCATACATGTCATATGCACCAAGCTTGTTACAAATAGATTCAACCCGTGGTCCTCTAAGGGATTTAGTAAATATGTCAGCCAATTGATCATTCGAACTAACAAAATCAGTTATGGTTTCTCCTGAAAGAACCTTATCTCTTACAAAGTAATAATCAATCTCTATGTGCTTAGTTCTTTCATGAAAACAAGGGTAACACCCAAGTTGTGGGCTATTCTGATGCTGATTGGGCAGGTTCACCAGCAGATAGAAGATCCACTTCAGGGTATTGTGTCCTCATTGGAGGAAATTTGATCTCATGGCGGAGCAAGAAATAGAACATAGTTGCAAACTACAATGTCCTCATTGTTGGTATTCCTGTCTCCTTCATAGATAGAGTCTGTGTGTGGGGGTTTAGGCGGTAGTGGTAGGTCGTCTGAGTCTAACATGCAGAAAACCACCTCTTTAGGCTGTCACTTTCTCTTCCATTTTCAACACCCCGATCCCTGTAATGGTGCCATCACCCTCACGATCGTCAATTATTCTATTGTGTCCCATGAAAGGTTCCCCCTAATGCGCTCCCCCCCCCCTTGCTTGACGGCATTTCTCTTCTCTATTACAAATATGGTTACGCTTGTTCTTGTGTGGATGTTGGATGACCGACTTGCAACCTAGAAAATGCTGACCAATGTTCTCCACTTGAGAGCAAGGGAGGGAAAAAAATATCTGTTCATCATTGAAGGGATATAGGCAGTCCAATATAGGTTTTGAAAGTGACTGAAATCTGTAGTATGAGGTGCATCCTAGATCTCTTTTTTGGTGATAGATGTAGGGATATAGTTTTGCCTGATTACCACATATTTTTTACCTTGTATTATTGATTATGGCAAAATATAACTCCACTCTATATTTCTGACATAACAATGTGGTCTTCAATTAATATTGCTGTTTTGAAACTCCATGAATTATTAATATTGTACTTTTAATAACTGAATATTTTTTAGGCATGAAACAGGAGTTGCTGCAAGGGCAAAACCTTTTGGAGTTGAAATTCGCAATGTTAAATGTTTAAGATGTGGTAACTATGGTCACCAAAGTGGTGATCGTGAATGTCCCTTGAAGGATGCTATAATGCCGAACGAGGAAAGCAGATTGAAAAGAGATGACCCTTTGAATGCTATTCTTGCCCACACAGATCTTACTGAGGTCAGCTGCTCTTTCTACTGAATTATTGTTTGAGAAATTTTACAATTTAGTCCTTGACATTGTGGATTGATACATTTATGCCTGCATAGTGTTTGGTTTAATTGAATGTTTATGTTTTTTTTTTTATTGTTTGTTGACAAATTTACTTGTTTAATTCTGTGAGTATAATTGTTACTTGGTAGTTGTTTTATCACACTTCCGTTAAATAATTAATACGCTATGATTCTACTCAATTACATCTTGAAGTGACTAATCTGTTCAATATCTGATCAGTTATATGCTATGACTTCCTGATGAGAAAATATGCTTTGTATCATAATGGGACAGCTTACATCTGTTCACAAACTGATAACATTTGGTGGGAATTAACAATTCCAAGAATTTCCTGTCTTCCTCTATGTCATCTCAATCTTTAATTAGCTTAAGATCACTGGGACCTAAATTCACTTGCAACCAGTAATTGAATCTGAGAAAATTTAAGTAAGCAATTGATTATTTTCCACCTGTTTCTAGCAATTATTGAACAATCCAAGGGAAAATGCCTCATATCCATAGCTCCTACATTTTCTATCCTTTATAGTTTTGCTTCATCATTGTACAAGGAATTCCTATTCTTTGATGCGTTTGTGTTTGGGTAAGCTTATTTTACTTTTGTAAAGCTCAAGACAAAAATATTGTGGAGGGAGATTTTGACCGAATTCTGGATCTTTGTGCTAGTTTAGACTAGAGATTCGTGCTTAAAGCAACAGTGTGTGGCAAGCTTAAGACCTGTGAAGTGTAGCAAACAGATTGTCCCAATGGTTTAGTTTTGAGCTGGAAAAGTGGTTTAGCATAGAGTAATAGACAACATGCTGGGGAAAGCTTGTTTTGAGCAGGAAATTTTTTCTTAGAAGTCGACACTTGTCCAGCTATGACTTTGTTTTACTATGTAGTAAACAGAATAGAATCATGGATGTATCGATAAATAGAATAGAAGGAAATAGATTAAAAGCCATATTTGCACAAATTTGGATGAGAAATTACTTAAGAACTCGGAAAGGAAAAATTAGTTAAGAACTCAGATTATCTGCAGCTTAAATTAAAGTTTAGCATGCCTTTCGGGAATGTCCTTCGTAGTGGCACAATTTGCTGTTGGGTATTGCATCTGTATGTTCTTGTCATGTGTAAATTATATAGTCTAGATGTGAACATCTATAATACTCATTCCCCTCTCCCTCAAAAGTCAGTAATATTGATAATTTGATATTGATTTTGTTGTTTTGTTTGGGAATGCAGCCTCTAAAATGGGAGCTCAAGCAGAAGCCAGGAATCAGTCCTCCTCGTGGAGGGTTTAAACCAGATGACCCCAACCAGCAGATAGTTGCTGAGGAGGAGGACATATTTGATGAATATGGAGGTATCTGCTACCAGCTCTTATTTTTAAAGTGATTTTGTATGCCTTGACGTTGACGCCGTAGATGTTTGTCCAACCAAATCAACTATAATTACTCCCGATTTTACAGGTTTTCTCAATATGGGTGGTATCCCTGATTTATTGACCAACTTATCTAAAAAACCAAAAAAGTCCAAAAAGAAGAAGCACAAAAAGCAGAAGCTATTGGATTCAGAAAGGGAAGCATCTTCTGATGACGGAGAGAGTAGATCTAAGAAAAAAAGAGTTAAGGCAAGCAAAAAGAAGCAAGATTATAAAGAGCCAAGTTCATCAGGCTCTTCTGCGTCTGAAAAAGATCATGGAAAGAGCAGAAACAAGCATTCAGATGATTCTGATAGTGACAGAAACAATCCAAGTAGAAAAACTAAACGAGAACGTTCACTTTCACCCAATGATTATGATCATCCTAGGCACGGTAGGAGTAAACATTGCAAGCGAAGGCATTCCTTTTCATCTGAGGAGTCTGGCCCTGATTGTTACGATGGAAATTATAAGAATAGGGATAAGCATTCGTATTCATCTGAAGATTCTGACAGTGACAGGGATGATCGAGGTAGAAAGAATATACGAAAGCACAAGAGGAAACATAGCAGAAAAAGACAGTCTAATTCTGATGAGAAGGATTCTTGTCCTGCTGATTATCATTTAAAACACAAGGGCAGAGATGAGCATTCTTATAAATCAGATGATCGTAATCATCAACGACAACCCGAAGATAAAAGGAGCAGCCATAAGTATTCATCAACAATACATTGCGATTCTCAAAGGCATCATGTAAGTTTTAGTCATGATCGGTACCGTGGAAGTCAGAAGAGCAGGGCTGAGCATTCCTGTTCTTCTAATGATTCTGATGTTGGAAAGAATGATCGAAGTAGAAGGATCAAAGAAGAATATGAGAGTCAGAAGAGCAGAGCGAAACATTCATATTCTTCCGATGAGTCTGATGTTGAAAAGAATGATCGAAGTAGAAGGATAAAAGAAAAACATAGAAATCAAAAGAGCAGAACTGAGCATTCTTATTCTTCCGATGATTCTGATGTTGAAAAGAATAGTCGAAGTAGAAGGATCAAAGAAAAACATGAAAGTCAGAAGAGCAGAGTTGAGCATTCTTATTCTTCCGATGATTCTGATGTTGAAAAGAATGATCGAAGTAGAAGGATAAAAGAAAAACATGGAAGTCAGATGAGAAGAGCTGATCATTCTTATTCTTCCGATGATTCTGATGTTGAAAAGAATGATCGAAGCAGAAGGATAAAAGAAAAACATGGAAGCGAGAAGAGAAGAGCTGAGCATTCTTATTCTTCCGATGATTCCGATGTTGAAAAGAATGATCGAAGCAGAAGGATCAAAGAAAAACATCGAAGTCAGAAGAGCATAGCTGAGCGTTCTTATTCTTCCGATGATTCTGATGTTGAAAAGGATGGTCGAAGTAGAAGGATCAAAGAAAAACATCGCAGTATGCCTGATGGTTCTGAACATGCTGACATTGATGTGTGCCAACAGATCAGAGAAAAGCCTTCGTATCATAGAAGTGAAAAGAGTTCCAATCATCGTGAAAAACATAAGCTGAGAAAAAGCTTTCACAAGCATTGAATAACTCATTTCAACTCGAATGTGCATCAGACAAATTGTGGAGCAAGGCACAATTTTTCACAAACTTTCATCGAAGTCTTCCAAGAGGTTGTCAACATATTGAAAATTTTCATTATTATAGTCACTGTGCTCATCAATCTGATTGTATGAAGTTGTTTGATGTATTAAATAGGAAACAACAATTTACTGCACCATGAATCTGTTGTACATCAGTTATATGATAGTATTGCTTTTTCACAAGCTCAAAGCCTCCAATCCGTGTTTGAGAAAGTTGATGTCAAAGCGACTATCTTCAATCAACAAGTAACTACTAAATTACTTTCTCTAACTTGCCTGGAGTCTAAACTGTAATTATTGCCATAAATTTTTTACACTAGATCAATTCAATTTTGAATATTTCACTCCAGTTAGGTTGTTTTCTTGTATTAGGGAAATAGATGATTTACATAATTTTTCGATTGGATTATGATGGATTAACTGAAACAATCTATTAATCTATCAATTACAATTTTTATGTGGATGAATATCCATTCCACCCATAAATATATTTTAAAATAATGCTGCCGGGACTTGCACGGTTCTCGGCTTGCCCTTGACTGTCAGGACCGATTTTGTCGACGTCATCGCTCTTGGCAGTCAGGTCATTTTCTGTTAGTCTGTTTGACACTAAAAATGTTAAGCGCTAGGCCATATGCCTGTCAGTAGTTGGTTAGAGTGTTGTCGGTAGCCAACCCATCGGTTGGTTTGCATGTAGCAGGCCTATATATCAGAGTAGTAGTCGGGATGTTGATCAACCTGCCTATAGCCGACCTTCATGTTGGAGGGTTGCCATGCTGCTGGTCAGTCAAATGGATTGAGTGAATGGTGGACAACCTTCCATCATAGTTTCTGGTCTATTTTGGTATGCTACAAGCTTGTAGCATAGCAACCAGAAGCAGAACAGCCTCAAAACAACTTAGCACACAATACAATCACAATCCTGGAAAGTTGACTAACTGATTGAAAAATCTGTGAAACAAAAAAAATGGAAACTATTGAAAAATCTAGACCATTTCCGGCTTTATTTTTTTTTTGGGTTAATAGTGTTTTACCCCTGTAATATTGGCCATTTCCGGCTTTTCCCCCTGTAAATTTTTTTTTTTTTAGATTCTGTCCTTGTAATTTGAAGATTTTTGGTTTTGGACCTTGATGAGTTTTTGACTGTACAAAATCGATGATATGACAGGGGGTAAACTGAAATTTGCTCAAATTAACAGGGGGTAAACCGAAATTGGCACAAATTACAGGGAGGTAAACCGAAATTTGCTCAAATTACAGGAAGTGAAATTTTCCATGAAGGTCCAAAACCAAAAAAATTTACAAATTACAAGGATGAAATCTAAAAAAAAAAATTACAGGGGGAAAACCGGAAATGACCAATATTACAGGGGGTAAAGCACTATTAACCCTTTTTTTTGGCGTAAACCGGGTATCATCCGCGCACGCAACTGCGGAGACTAATCCTTCAAGCCTTGTGGGACCCAAATAGGCGGCAACGCTGATATTTAATGAATGTAAGTGGTACCTTGTTCATGTATCATTTGACATAATATTTTGATATTTCCGATCGACAGCTAAATCTTTGTTCTAATACAAACACATCAACTTGAGATGTTTAAACTCAAAATATCCCTATTGGTGTCTAAATCCAACATAATACCATCAAAATAAGAGTTTTGTTGTTTTATTTTGTACATATCAAAATAAGAAAGGCTGAGTTGAATAATAATAAAAACAAAAGAAATAATCTAATCAAATCAATTCTCAAATACAAATATAAAAGCCGATGTAACTCAAATTTTAAAATGAATCATAGTATAATCAAAGTAGTAACATAATAAAGTAAAAAATTTATACTGTCTAAACTGGTACTTTTTGAAAGATTTTGTAGATTAAGTTAATTCTATTTGACTCATTTGGTTTGATTAGATTACATTTTTATATTTTGATCAAGTTATATGTCAAAGAATAATAATAAAAATAAAGAATTGGTTGAGCTTAACATGATTTCAATTGAATTAGATGGAGTTTACATCTTGAATCAAAGTAAGTGAGCTGTTTTTATTTCCTCACACCTTTGTTTGAAAACCGATTCCATCCAGAAGTACTGTTCTGGACGGAAAAGAAACGCTATTTTTTCCACTTCTGAATGAGTGAACCCGGAAAAACGGTTTTTTTGCTCCTCTAGAACGGGGGATCGGTTTTCAGACAAAGATGGGGATAAAAACAACTATTTCAAAGTAACTTAGTATCTTAAGAAAATTAAAATTAGACCACATTTGATCTTTTCTATCAAAACCCAGTCCAATTGAATCCATAACGCTTGAGCATATAATGAAAACCCAATAGTGTTTCCTTTCTTCTCTCTGCCTCCTTGCATTCCATAAACTCAGACAGAAATTTGACATCCTCTTTGATATCTCCACTGACATAAATGAGAGACCAACTTGGATTTCTTGTTGTGGTCATGTCATGGTTGGCCATTATCCTTTCAAAGCCACATGGCATAGGCTATTTCAGCTCATAAAATCTCTACTTTATTCCATTCATGCTCTAAAAATGATCTTTTCACTTTGCACACTAAATCACACATAAGTATTTGGTCTGATATCCTTCCTGCAGAAAATATGTAGTTACATGAAGAAGTGAATTGCTTAGTGCCATTGATGAGTACACTCAACTTGAAATCCAATACCATATTGTCTTTATACATAGGAGGTTCTCCAGCACAACATAGAGCTATCTGAGGGAATTTCTTTCGAAACCAAAAACATAAAGATGATTCCTTGATTCCTTGCTGGTACCAATTTACCTTCCCTTCAAAAATCCCTTTAAACACGAATCCAAAATCATTACTGACAAGCGAAGGCTTACATACTTCTATGTCATTGTTGGCACAAATATTAAGAGAACACACATCAAGCAGTGTCTCCTTTCCTTCATTATAAACAAGCATGGCTTTTGGAAACACTTCTGAACCCACTTTTTCTTGATCCTCTAACAATTGAAATCCTCTACAATCATAAACCATTATTATCTCAAGCTTAGGCAATATACGAATACTTTCCGGTAGCTGAGTAAGGCTCTTGCATTCCCTCAAGAACAATCGTTCGAGGCCAATAAGATTTCCAATTGAAACTGGTAACTTATCTATGGAAGTCTGGTCTAAATAAACATCTCTTATATTCTCCATTACTCCCAATACTTCAGGGAAGCTCTTGAGACGTGAACAACCCCTCATATCTAGAATCTCTAGAGATGGCAGATTGATGTAGGGCACCAAAAGTTTTAGCTGGATGCATCTTTGAGTAGTCAATAGCATGAGTTTATCTAGAAAACCAATCGACTGATGAATCGTGATTAAATTAGTGCAATCGTCAAGTTACAGTGCCCCTAAATTACCTAGTCCAGACAAGCTAGGTAGCTCAGTTAATAACTTGCAACCTTCAAAATCTAGAAAGCTTAAGAACTCAAACACCTACAAAACATAAAAATAATGAAGTTATGAGATATTTACTTGATACTCAGATTATAGTTCAAGACCAGTTACAAATGCATCTAATTGGCATGCTCTTTCATTCCAACAAGGTTACTACAAAGTAGTACCATGTTTAATTATTTAATTTTTTTAGTAGCATAAAAAAAATACATACCTTGAGTGATTTGAACGATACAAGGCAACTTTCAGGTAGGCTAAGTATCATAAGATTCTTAGGATTGAAATCAGCTGGTAAAGATTGTGAAGGGTATCCACTCCAGTCTAGAACTCTCAAACTATTTGGTAGTTTTTGAGGACCTGTAGAAAAGCGTGCACTTCTAATTATAAGAATTTTCAGGTTTTCCATCTTCTTGAAGGCTTTTCCACTCCACTGCACTTCTTTGTCATTGCACAGGTTGAGGATTATGACTTCAACTGTATCAGTGCCCTTTCAATTCCAAATCATTATTTAATCAGAATGTAAAGTTTAGGAATATCATCATATCTACATATTTCAAAAAATTACAAATTCTAAATAATAATATCCTCTTCTTATTAAAATAAGTTTCATCAAGCATTTGTAATTGAGAATGGATAAATAAGAATCTAGAAATTTAGTAGTTATCAATCAAAAGAACAACATATATGTTTTGAGGTTGACACGTACCGTATTTTCTTCCAAAACATGAATTATGTCATCATCAAACCATAATCTACTGCGTTTTCCAGGCTCCAAAGTTGATTCCTGCCTCACGATTTCTCTGCCCATGTCTTGAACTAAGTCATGCATTCTCACACAACCATTGCTATCAATTTTTATGAGGGATTTGTCGGTCAGCACTTGAATGCCATTTTCAGCACTAAAACCATGTAGGTATAACATTTCTTTGGCATAGCTCATTTCATAAGAATTGAAGAAACAAGTGATGTCAAAAAAAATACCCTTCTGATCTTCATCCAAATCATCATAGCTAACTTTAAGAATTTCATGAATCTCTTCGGGAAGAACTCTTTCATATTTTTCTAATGTAGATTTCCATACATCTAAACTATTTCCAAACAAGTTAGAACCTATTACTTCCAAAGCCAATGGAAGGCCACATGCATAAGAAACCGCATGATTTGAAATATCACCATAACATGGATCAACTTTGTAGTTTTTAAAGGCATGCCAATTGAACAATTCAAGCGATTTTTCATGATTTAACTGTTTAACCTCATATACATTCAGAATCTCACGAATAGCCAACAAATGTTTGTCTCTTGTAGTAATTATGATCTTACTGCCAGAGCCAAACCAATCATGTCCCCCTGCAAGTACTTGTATCTGCTTCTCTTTGTCAACATCATCAAGAACCAAAAGTACCTTTTTTCTTTGGAGCCTCTTTTTATAATTGAAATCCCTCTATAAACATCTCTCACTCTAATATCCTCCTCACTAAGTATTTCAGAAAGTAGTGTTTCTTGGAGTTGCACAAGACCATGATTAATTGCACTTCGTTTTATATCAGCAAGAAAACACACCATCAAATTGATCAGAAATTTGGTTATTATACACAGCACCAGCCAATGTTGATTTACCTACACCACCGGTTCCATAAATGCCAACCATGTTGGCTCTCTCATCAGACCCAAACCCTAGAAGAGATGCCACTTCTAACACTGGAGACTCTAGCGCAACTGGGTTATCAGCAACGTGTAAAGGAGTGCGATTGATCTTCTTAGTGACTTCCTCAACGATATTTCCAATAAATTTGTATTCTGATTGAGACTTACATATCACAAAAGTATAAATGATTTGAAACAGAAGCAATGAATCCATTCATAGTTCTTCTTCACCTTAGTCAAAATTAATTACATGTAATATACAATTAGGTGTTTAGAAGTTGCAAGTTCTGTTACTCTGGTTAGTCACATAATGTGTCAGCCTTATCACAAATCTGTTTTTTCGGTTTCACAATTTCACAAATTCATCATTTTATTAAATAAAGGTCTAAACCGGTCATTGAAAAAAAAAACAGACAAATTTTGTTCCAAAGAAATAAAGTATCAATTTGGTTCTTAAAAGTCTCCAATATCATGATTCAAATTAGTCTCTGACATCAAACTGTGAAGTACAAGTGAACTTATGAAGAACTTGACCTTTTATGAGGCTAATTTGTGCACATAAAGTACAAATAATCATGTCTATTTACTTTCTATGTTCCCTTCATCTAGAATTGAATCTGAGATTTCTTTTGCATTATAAAATCATCTATATAAAAACTATTAGACAAGCATAAGAAGGGTAATTAAAATAAATGCATAAAGGTATGGTATGAGATTATAAAAATACTGTACCCATGTTGGAAATGCCAGCCAGAAACATTAGCAGCTTGACATAAAGCATCCCTCCATTTTTGCACCTTATCCTTATCATCACAAAACCTTTCCTCATGTTTTTTCAAAGCATCACCATAAGCACCACTTTGGTGGCGAACTTGTGATGGATCAACATCATAAAAAACCCAGCAAAAGCAAGCGTCCATGTGTGTTGGAACACTCAAGGATCATGACAAGTTCATTCAAACAAAAAGTGGAGGAAGCATAGTTGTTAGAGAAAACAACAATGAAAATCCTAGATTGTTGAATTGCTTGAAGAAGTGATGGTGTGATTTCTTCTCCCTTTTGAATTTCTTCTTCATCAATGAAAGTATGAATACCTTTTTGATCAAGAGAATGGTAGAGATTACCGGTGAAAGTGTTGCGGGTATCAATCCCTCTATAACTGAGGAAAACATCATAGGTGAAGCTGGAAGAGACAGACAATGATGGATGTCTCATGAGATGATATGAGAATTGAGGAAAACTGATTTGTCTCTGAGTCTGAGTGTTTGTTTGTTTCTTTGTATATTGTGTGTGGTGTTGGCAGCTTGTGAGGCATTGACTTGGATTTAGCAAGCGAGGCATTATCTTGGTACTTGCTGGCAAAAAAATAATTTTTCCCAATAATTTTTTTTATTTTTATTTTTTTTTAAATATGGGTTGGGCTGGGGTAGCTATGGCAAAATAAAAAAATATCTAAAATATAAAAAAAAAAAAGTGCATATTACAATAAATATCAATGACTTGTGATTAATTAACTAACTTTAGTATTACATAAAATTATTGATATAGTCTATATAATGTGCGGGCATGGACCCTAAGTCTTGGTATCTTTTTTTTGTTTGGTTATTATTAACCTAATATATTGGATTTTGATTAATACTTATATCTTATTTTTTTTATGTTTTGAAATACTTAAAACAAAAGATAACACTTAATAGTACGAAGATAATCGAATACCAAAAAAATCGCAAACCAGCCAAAACGTCGAAGTTAAATCCAGCGAGATTAATACATCAAAACAAAATTATAACATGAAAATATAAACCACCTATCCGAAGAAAGTAACTACATTTAGTCCACTTCCTCAATCTTGGAGCCAGCACCACCTACACCAGAAGGAGCATCATCCATGTCAGGGCCAGCACCACCTTGGTACATCTTGGCAATGATAGAGTTGCAGACACATCTGCCTATTCAAGCTGGTTGGTGTCTAGCCACCGGATAGTAGTCTCAATAGTGTCCTCAATCTTCTTATTGTCTTCGGAATCAAGCTTTCCTGCAATCTTTTCATCCTTAATGGTGTATAGTTTTCCAATGCATTCTTGGCCTTGACCTTCTTCTTATGCTCTTCATCTTCAGACTTGTACTTCCCTGCCTCACAAACCATCTTCTCAATGTCTTCCTTTGAAAGTCTACCCTTGTCATTGGTGATGGTGATTTTGTTCAACTGGCAAGCAGTTTTGTCTTCAGCAAAGACATTCAATATAGCATTAGCATCAATGTCAAAGCACACAGTGATCTGTGGAACACCCCTAGGAGCAGGAGGGATGCCAGAAAGTTGAAATTTGGCCAAAAAATTGTTATCTTTAGTTCTTGTTCCCTCTCCTTCAAAGACTTTGATCAACACACCAGGCTGGTTGTCAGAATAGGTTGAGAAAACTTGATCCTTCTTTTTTGGAATGGTGGTGTTCCTTGGGATTAGAACAGTCATCACACCACCAGCAGTCTCCAAACACAGAGATGGATGGGTGACATCCAAAAGGAGAAGATCCTGAATCTTCTAATTGCACTCACCACTCAAGAGTTGCAGCGCTAACTGCAGCACCATATGCAACAACCTCATCGGGATTAATGCTATTGCATAGCTCCTTTCCGTTCAAGATATTCTGCAATAATTGTTGAACCTTTGGGATTAATGCTATTGCATAGATTCCTTGCAAGTTGTAACCAAAATGTTATCAACAAAACCATTTCAAATTTATCAACATCATTAAGCATGCACCTACCTATCACACCCTAAAAGACATAAAAATTTAACAAAAATCCAAAGCTTCCACAATATAACGTGTTAATGTATTAGAATAAACAAATTCACATTAACTAGACTCTGATCTCTTAAACAAGGTCTCATGTTCGACCAATGTGTATGAGAAAAATGTGGTTGGGAGAGGTGGCGAGCCAGGTTCACTGAAGAGATTAGATATCAGCAACGTTGGGTTGATATTTTGCATCGATAACATGATTATAGGAAAAACAATACTCATTTCACAAAAAAAAAAAAAAAGAGGGAAAAGAGAAAGAATTAAGAAGCCATCAACAACATGTAAAGTGAACAAACAGATCTTAATCAATATGAAAAAAACCAAAATAATCTTAACAAAAGAAGAACCTCCTACAAGGACAACATCATGGACACTTCTTTTGTACTCACCATTCAAGATTGCAGCGTAAACTGTAGCACCATATGCAACAACTTCATCGGGATTAATGCTATTGCATAGCTCCTTTCCGTTAAAGAAATCCTGCAATAGTTGTTGAACCTTTGGAATCCTGGTAGAACCTCCTACAAGGACAACATCATGGACACTTGTTTTATCCATCCCAGCAAATCTCAATAATTCCTCGACAGTCTCCATACATTTCCTAAAGAGATCCATGTTGAGCTCTTCAAATCTGGCACGAGTAATGGAGGAGCAGAAATCAATTCCCTCGAATAGACAATCAATTTCAATGGTGGTTTGGGCAGTAAATGATAGAGTTCTCTTTGCCTTCTCACAAGCAGTCCTCAACCTCATAAGAGCTCTTGGGTTGCCACTAATGTCCTTCTTGTTCTTTCTCTTGAACTCTTTAACAAAGTGGTTCACCATTCTGTTATTAAAATCCTCACCTCCAAGATGGGTGTCTCCGGATGTAGCTTTAACCTCACATAACAAGCCATAATCATCATTAATAGTAGTTAGCAAAGAGACATCAAAAGTACCACCGTCAAGGTCAAAGATCAAGACATTCTTCACTCCACCGGCGGTTGCCTCTGTGTCAAAATAATAAGCATAGACTGCAGCAGTGGGCTCATCGATAATTCCCATGACATTAAGACCAGCAATAACAGCAGCATCCTTAGTAGCTCGTATCTGAGAATCATTAAAGTAAGCAGGGACAGCAACAACAGCATTCTTAATGGCAGAGCCAAGGTAGGCCTCAGCAACCTCTCGCATCTTCATGAGTATCATGGAAGAGATCTTTTCTGCGGAAAATTGCTTATCTTCACCATTGTAGTTAACAGCAATCATTGGCTTATCATCCGGGCCAGAAATAATCTTAAAAGGCCACAACTTCATATCACTCTGAACGGAGGCATCGCTGAATCTACGACCAATCAACCTCTTAGCATCGAAGACGGTGTTGTTAGGGTTCGAGGCGACTTGATTCTTAGCGGTATCACTGATGAGACACTCGGAGTCGGTAAAGGCGACGTAAGACGGTGTGGTTCTGTTGCCCTGGTCATTGGCGATGATTTCAACACCGTATGTGGTTCCGAGATCGATCCCGATCACTGGTCCCTCTAACTTTTCGACTGGAAAAGCAAAGACTCTTTTTTTCGACCAAAGGAGATAAAGATCTGAAAGGAAAATAAGTATAATATGTTATTTAATATTAGTTATATTATATATTCCGTGTAACAAACTACTTACCTATTATATTCTACCTTTATTAAAAAAAAAACGCATATCACGTTTAAAGTTTTTACACACATATTAAAAAGTGCAATGATTAGAATTTTTTGTTATTTTACCAAATTATCTTTATTAACTATAGATATGTTTTAAGTAAAGTAAAATTAATGTTTTGATTGTAACATACATTATATTAATTGGAATATACAATCGGAAAGAAAAAGTTAATATTGCATTGAAAAGTGAAAGTGACACTCAATTTAAAACAGAGAAAATATTTGTTAAGTTAAAGTATAAAATTTGATATTGATTTCTATGATAATTCCTCCTCATGCGTTGATATATAAGAATCTAGAAATTTAGTAGTTGTCAAAATCAGAAGAACAACATATATGTTTTGAGGTTCGCACATACCGTATTTTCTTCCAAAACATGAATTATATCGTCATCAGACCATAATCTACTGCGTTTGCCAGGCTCCAAAGTTGATTCCTGCCTCACGATTTCTCTGCCCATGTCTTGAACTAAGTCATGCATTCTCACACAACCATTTCCATCAATTTTTATGAGGGATTTGTCGGTCAGCACTTGAATCCCATTTTCAGCACTAAAACCATGTAAGTATAACATTTCTTGGGCATAGCTCATTTCATAAGAATTGTAGAAACAAGCGATGTCAAGAAAAATACCCTTGTCATCTTCATCCAAATCATCATAGCTAACTTTAAGAACTTCATGAATATCTTCATGAAGAATTCTTTCATATTTATCTAATGCAGATTTCCACACATCTAATCTTTTGCCAAACAAATGAGAACCTATCACCTCCAAAGCTAATGGAAGGCCATGAGCATAAGAAACTGCACGGTTTGAAATATCACTGTAACATGGATCCATTTTTCTGTATCTAAAGGCATGCCAATTAAATAATTCAAGAGATTTTTCATGATTTAACTGTTTAACCTCATATAAATTCAGAATCTCATGAATATCCAACAAATGTTTGTCTCTTGTAGTGAATATGATCTTGCTGCCGGAGCCAAACCAATCATGTCCACCTGCAAGTACTTGTATCTGCTTCGCTTTGTCAACATCATCAAGAACCAATAGTAACTTTTTTTTTTGGAGCCTTCTTTTTATGATTGAAATTCCTCTGTTAACATTACCCACTCTAATATCCTTCTCACAAAGTATTTCAGAAAGCAGTGTTTCTTGGAGTTGCTCAAGACCATGATTAATTGCATTTTCTCTTATATCAGCAAGAAAACACACACCATCAAATTGATCAGAAATTTGGTTATTATACACAGCACGAGCCAATGTTGATTTTCCTACACCACCGGTTCCATAAATGCCAACCATGTTAGCTCCCTCATCAGATCCGATCCCTAGAAGAGATGCTACTTCTAACACTGGAGACTCTAGCGCAACTGGGTTATCAGCAACATGTAAAGGAGTGCGATTGATCTTCTTAGTGACTTCCTCAACGATATTTCCAATAAATTTGTATTCTGATTGTGACCTACACATCACAAAAGTATGCATGATTTGAAAAAGCAGCACTGAATCGATTCTTAGTACTTCATCTTAGTCAAAATTAATTACAGGTAAAATACAATTAGGTCTTTAAAATTTGCAACTTCCGTTACTTTGGTTAGTCAAACTTATCACAAATCTTTTTTTTTTTTTTTGGTTTCACAATTTCACAAATTCATCATTTTATTAAGTAAAGGTCTAAACTGGTCATTGAGAAAAAACAAAGAGACATATTTGGTTCCAAAGAAATAAAAAGTATCAATTTGGCTTAAAAGTCTCCAATATCAGTCAAATTAGTCCCTTACCATTGCCATTACTCAGAAATCAATTTGTGAAATACAAGTGAACTTATGAAGAACTTGACATATTATGAGGGTAATTTGTGCGTACAAATAATCATGCCTATTTACTTGCTATGTTCCCTTCATCTAGAATTGTATCTGAGATTTCTTTTGCATTATAAAATCATCTATATAAAAACTATTAGACAATTAAAAGAACCGTAATTAAGATAAATGCATAAAAGTATGGTATGAGATTATAAAAATACTGTACCCATGTTGGAAATGCCAGCCAGAAACATTAGCAGCTTGAGATAAAGCATCCCTCCATTTTTGCACCTTATCCTTATCATCACAAAACCTTTCCTCATATTTTTTCAAAGCTTCACCATAAGCACCACTTTGGTGGCGAACTTGTGATGGATCGACATCATAAAAAACCGGCAAAAGCAAGCGTCCATGTGTGTTGGAACACTCAATGATCATGACAAGTTCATTCAAACAAAAAGTTGAGGAAGCATAGTTGTTAGAGAAAACAACAATGAAAATCCTAGATTGTTGAATTGCTTGAAGAAGTGATGGTGTGATCTCTTCTCCCTTTTGAATTTCTTCTTCATCAATGAAAGTATGAATACCTTTTTGATCAAGAGAATCGTAGAGATCACGGGTGAAAGTGTTGCGGGTATCTATGCCTCTAAAACTGAGGAAAACATCATAGGGGAAGCTAGAAGAGACAGACAATGAAGGTTTTGTCATGATATGATGCAAGAATTGAGGAAAACTGATTTAGATGTTTCTTAATTTTGTTGAAGAAAATAAGTTGATAGCGGAATGAACTGAACGTGTGGTTGTAGAAAATGCTGGGAAGGGAGTGAGGCATTGACTTGGCATTTAGCAGATAAGTCTTCTCTATGGTCAGTGACAGTAACAATAGTGAGAAGCAACACATCGACGTGGCATTTGTTTTATTTTTTATATTTTATTTATCCAAAAAAAAAAAAAGACACTCAGTTCTCTTCTCTCTCTCAACGACCCTGTAATATCCCGTTCAATCATGACTTTTAACAGTATCACAGGAATTAAACGAACGGAATGGCATTATAGTAATTATGAGAGGAAAAGTTTATAAAAGGGGATAAATATGAATTTTCTTCATATCTATCATCCCTCTCTCTCTCTAAAATATGAGTTTCTTCCTCCCTCTCTCTCTAATTTTCGTGCACCATCATCATCATCACTACCAACCTCCTAATCATCATTCAATCTTGTGGATTAATGGCTAGAAAGCTTGGTTTAAGGTGTTGGAACAAGAAGAAGTTAAAGAAAAGCAAGAAAAGAGCAAGATATCAAGCTAGGGTTTTAAGGAAAGTTGGAAAGCAAGCTAAACCAGCACCAAATCAAGATAAAGGTGAGCTCCCTTGAGGTTTTAGAACCTCTCTTTGTGAGTTTTATAGAGATTTCCTTCATAGTCAAGTTTTATGGTTTTACCCTAATTTTCTATACTTGCAAATTCCTTGCTCAAACATGTTTTAAACTATCAATTTGTAATAGAAAATCATCCCTAGCATGTTTTGGATACTTGGGTATCTTTAATTGGGCAAAAATGGTGGAAAAACACATTTTTATACATGTTTATGCTGTCACGGTCGCTGTAGCGACGGGCTGTCGCTTGTAGCGACCAGGTTCTGTCTGTCTGCGCTTGTAGCGACGGATCTGCGCTTGTAGCGACAAGCCTGCGCTTGTAGCGACAAACTGGGCGCTTGTAGCGACCAGGTTCTGTCTATCCGCGCTTGTAGCGACGGATCTGCGCTTGTAGCGACCAAGCCAGAATATCTCACTCAGTTGGGCTGTTCTGGGGGTCCTGGTGCGCGCGGGCATGGCTTTTTACAACTGATTTCTTATAATATGTTTTAGAAACATTAACCACCATTTTAACTCATCCAAAGTCTTTTATTGATTGAGAAATTAGAGGAGCAAGGAATGCGCAAGGCATGGGAATTACGGGAAATAAGGTTATATGAATAGTTAAACCCTAATAGCGGCACATGACAACGATGTGTCGAATCCTTTGATAGGACAACAAGAATTATAGCAAGAGTTCTAGAACCTACTTTAGGTACAAGGAATCATAGAGGTATTCAGTTTAGAATACGAGGATTATAGGAATGTTTCTACAATCATAGTCACAGATAAGGTTATAGTGTTGGTTCTCCAACGATTATAGGCGGCTTATGCAAACGATAAGCCAAGAATCATAAGTTATAGATTATAGTTACAGGAAGGTTATATGTTCATAGTTACAGATTATATGTTCATACGTTAAAGTTAAAGAATTAAAGATCAAAGATATTGGCGTGTTTACACGTTTTATAGTGGCGTGCTTGCACGTTTTACAGTGGCGTGTTCATCAGACTCCGGGATTCGCCGGATGGGACTTCTCCGAGAGGGTTGTCCACACGTTTTATAGGGAGTCCGGTGTTAGCCTGATATGATAGGAGTTTCACCGGTTTATAGGGAGACGTATCTCGGGGTTGCTCCACCCGGGTGCCCTCCGTAAAATGAACTCAGATAATTGTTTGTTCAACGCTAACAGCTAACATAAAACTGCTATCGAACTGTTTATATGTTTTATGTTTTACAGTTATAGTCAAAGTTACAGTTACAGTTATAGTCACAGGAAACATACAGTTATAGTTATAGACAGTTATCAGAAAGTGATCCTAGGTCTTCCCCTCGATCACTAAGTCATAGATACAGACATGATCACAGTTATGGATTTAGGCAATTATAGTTATAGTCATAGGCCGTTATGGCAATGGTTATAGACAGTTACAACAAAGGTTATAGGCAGTTTAAGTTATAGTTACAGGAGAACTTATAGTCATAGACAGTTAAAGACTTGGCGATCATAGGAAATCCCCGAGATTGCCAAGGTAGGCATGGCGACCCTAGGTTCCCTGTGGTTGCCAACAGTTGGTTGGGTAGAGCTCACTGAGACATTATGTCTCATCCCATTCCTTCTGGTGCAGGTTTACAGGTAAGTCAAAGGTTCGTGATGAAGTTCTTCATAGAGATACTGGATGGAGTACAGTTGCTCGTTGTGTACCAGCTCAGGAGCGCAATGGATATTGTATAAGCATTGTATTAGTATTGGATTTATTTGTACAAACGAGTAAATTTGTATTCATTCATCTGTGATGTATTATTATTATTGAAATTTTTAAATGTATCCAGTATCAGTTTAACGCACATGCTAATATACTAGTTAAAGTTAGTATGGGTGTTACAATTGGTATCAGAGCAGGTCGATTCAGACCGTGCCATGGGTCATTTAAGATTCAATAAAAGTAGTGGAATCATTGGGTTCCGGATGTTGTTCTAAATGTCACATCTAGTTGAGCCTGATCAACTCAGTCTAGTATATGACAGTTAGGATGAATATCCGAGAGCTGAATGTGACCAAGGAGGAAAGAAGGGTACGAAGGGTAAAGGTTAAGACGTCAGATTCTAAGACGAATTTGGCAAAGTGTCAAAGGATGGTTCACTAACAGTGAAGTAACTGTGCCTGTTAATGGCGAAGTTTCAGGAATGAGAGGTATTAAAGAGTAAGGTCAGGTACCTTAACTAGTTGGACGCATCATTGAACGATGCCTTCTCCGAGGAGACATGAACAGTAAAGAACTATGGAAATACTCTAAGGAATGTTTTGGAATCTCAACGGGAACCGTATTTTGAAAAGTTAAAGTGAATCGTAAATTAGAGTTTTGAATTCCGGGTACATAGGTAAAGAATTACGGTACTAAACCCAGCGATTTGGAATAAGGAATGATCAATTAATTATCGGAAGCTCTGGAATTCCAGTAAGGACATAGTGTGTAAGGATGGAAGGACTTGTGCACGTGGATCGGATGAGATTTAAATGTCTGATAGGTAAGAGACTCATTTATGGATTAAGCGAAATAGTGAACAGATGGAACATGTTACCTTCCTTTATTGTGGGTCATCAAGATACTTGGTATGAGGAACGCGAGCTTAGCGATAAGTGAAGGAAACCCCCTGTAAGGGTATGAAGTAAAGATTGAATCTCATGTTGACGGATTGTAGCAGACTGGTTACGAGGATTAAGCAGTAAGTTCGTCACTAACGTACAAGTTATGGTTAAAGTTATGGTTGAAGTTAAGGAGTCCTATGTTTTCTTTTAATGGGTGCCTTACACAAGTATTCGGGTAAGCCGACAAAGATTACCTTATGATGGGTCGTACAAAACCATGAAGAGGGCAACAGTCTAGAAGACATATGGAATTACTCAGGTAACAAGATAAGATTGGAATTGTGAGTACAATAACAAGTTACAGGAAGGATCCAATAGGAAATAATAAGAGTTGAAGTTTAGAGATTTATTAATCGGGTATTCGAAGAGGTGTATCATGTATTTGAATTTACAGGAGAGCCGGAGAAAGTTGAGTTATATCCAGACGGATTATTTCCGGAAGAACCCGAGGAGTAACCAAGAGTTATGTTAGAGTTTTGTGGACCTAAGTGTCTTGGAAAAAGGTTGTGGATGTGAGATCCTTACGGATAAGTATAGGATGAGACTCGATTCATTAATCGATTAAGTATATGAAAGACGAGAATTTCCAGAAGTCATAGAATGTTTCTAGAAGTTACCACAAGTAAATAATGTATGAACTTAAGTTGTTTTAATAGGAGCATCATTGGGCTCGTATTCATTGTTAAAGACTGTCTACAGAGTTCGGTGTATTTCGTGAAAGTAAGAATTTTGTTTATGTTCGAAAGGAAACGCAAGGTCAAGCGTCGAGCAATCAGTAAGTTTAACAGGTGGATTAAACCACAAGAGGAATTATAATGTAAGATAGCTATGTGTGGTAACTACAAAGTTCTAAAGTCAAAGGATTGGCCAAGGAGATTTTATATGGTAATAGTGATTCCAAAGCGAATTGTTAAAAATCAGAGTGGCGCAGCGGAGAAGTAATCCAATTATGAGTTAACAGGCAAATCAAGCTGAAGTTTAGAGAAAAGGATGTTTGTGAAGTCCTTGCCAAATGAATTACAGGAAAGGTATTCAGAGATTAATTCTTAAGCTACAGAATATGTGTAAGTAGTGATGACTTGAACTTACCAACAGTTCTAACAGGAAATTTTAATAGATGAGTCGAGGAATGATTCGGATCTCGAAACTCATGAGATAAGAGAATCGAAGCGGTTTGAGAAATTAAAGGATGTGTTTATAGCACGCGAAGGAGGCCACATTTCATACGGTGATCTAGCTGTTTAGCTCAGTAAGTATAAGTTAACTTGAATAGTAAGTTTATTCAAAGAGGAATTATGCAGTGGCATGAAGTTATTCCGCATCGTACCCACGTTATGCTAGCATGTCACATGTAACAGGCATGTAACAGGTTATGATTAGTATTATGTATACTGATCAGGCAGAGTATATACTGCTTAGACAGTAGTGTAATATAGTTATAGTCGTGTGACATGTATCGGTAACCGTGGTACGCATTCGGTAATATTTTAACAGGAAAGTCTTAAGCAGAACAGGTTTGTTGTTACCGAACAAATCTCAACTGAGGAGTTCAAAATTCTTGAACTTAAAGTTAATAGTTAAAGGAAGGAAATGTTTTACACGGATCAGAGGATTTCTCATAGTTTACAGTAAAAGGCTACGTGAATTAAAGTTATGAAATAAAGGATTAAGAGTTTTGAAGTGCTATTCTGACAGCGATCAGGATAGAGTTTTCTTTTCGAAAACAGAGAATGTCTTTTGACAAGTAAGTTATTACGACAACGGAATGTAACCATAACTTACGTTATGGGATTGTGAATGTTTAAAGGATACAAGGATGAATTAAGAGTTAAGAGAGTGACCTTGGTTGACGTGGTTTGTCTCAAGTATATTTTTTTAAGTATGATGTCCCGTTAGTTGGACAATGACGATACGAATGTAACAGTAAGAGGTCGTCTTACGAGGCGAAAGTTAAAGACAAGAATTCGATGAATTAAAAGTAATGTAACAGATTCCTCGGAAAGTTGGAGTAACTGAGGAAATCAGGTCGACTCGACGTCTTCAGGGTAATATGGAATGGTCAATTAAAGAAGAACTGATAGAGTTCAATAAAGGAAATCAAAGGTTTAATAATTTTACTTTGGATTTACAAGGAATATGTCGAATAGAGAACAAGTTTTAACCATTATGGTTTAATCGGGGTGCGTGATTAATCTACATGTCAGGCTCTGGAGTTGCCATGAAGTTCCAACAAGCTTAAAGGATTGGAAAATTTTCATAGTAGAGAAAGAGGTAGGAAGGATTTATCTTTTCAGGATTCATAAGGATTACCTAAATTTCGAGGACGAAATTTCTTTTAAGGGGGGTAGAGTGTAATATCCCGTTCAATCATGACTTTTAACAGTATCACAGGAATTAAACGAACGGAATGGCATTATAGTAATTATGAGAGGAAAAGTTTATAAAAGGGGATAAATATGAATTTTCTTCATATCTATCATCCCTCTCTCTCTCTAAAATATGAGTTTCTTCCTCCCTCTCTCTCTAATTTTCGTGCACCATCATCATCATCACTACCAACCTCCTAATCATCATTCAATCTTGTGGATTAATGGCTAGAAAGCTTGGTTTAAGGTGTTGGAACAAGAAGAAGTTAAAGAAAAGCAAGAAAAGAGCAAGATATCAAGCTAGGGTTTTAAGGAAAGTTGGAAAGCAAGCTAAACCAGCACCAAATCAAGATAAAGGTGAGCTCCCTTGAGGTTTTAGAACCTCTCTTTGTGAGTTTTATAGAGATTTCCTTCATAGTCAAGTTTTATGGTTTTACCCTAATTTTCTATACTTGCAAATTCCTTGCTCAAACATGTTTTAAACTATCAATTTGTAATAGAAAATCATCCCTAGCATGTTTTGGATACTTGGGTATCTTTAATTGGGCAAAAATGGTGGAAAAACACATTTTTATACATGTTTATGCTGTCACGGTCGCTGTAGCGACGGGCTGTCGCTTGTAGCGACCAGGTTCTGTCTGTCTGCGCTTGTAGCGACGGATCTGCGCTTGTAGCGACAAGCCTGCGCTTGTAGCGACAAACTGGGCGCTTGTAGCGACCAGGTTCTGTCTATCCGCGCTTGTAGCGACGGATCTGCGCTTGTAGCGACCAAGCCAGAATATCTCACTCAGTTGGGCTGTTCTGGGGGTCCTGGTGCGCGCGGGCATGGCTTTTTACAACTGATTTCTTATAATATGTTTTAGAAACATTAACCACCATTTTAACTCATCCAAAGTCTTTTATTGATTGAGAAATTAGAGGAGCAAGGAATGCGCAAGGCATGGGAATTACGGGAAATAAGGTTATATGAATAGTTAAACCCTAATAGCGGCACATGACAACGATGTGTCGAATCCTTTGATAGGACAACAAGAATTATAGCAAGAGTTCTAGAACCTACTTTAGGTACAAGGAATCATAGAGGTATTCAGTTTAGAATACGAGGATTATAGGAATGTTTCTACAATCATAGTCACAGATAAGGTTATAGTGTTGGTTCTCCAACGATTATAGGCGGCTTATGCAAACGATAAGCCAAGAATCATAAGTTATAGATTATAGTTACAGGAAGGTTATATGTTCATAGTTACAGATTATATGTTCATACGTTAAAGTTAAAGAATTAAAGATCAAAGATATTGGCGTGTTTACACGTTTTATAGTGGCGTGCTTGCACGTTTTACAGTGGCGTGTTCATCAGACTCCGGGATTCGCCGGATGGGACTTCTCCGAGAGGGTTGTCCACACGTTTTATAGGGAGTCCGGTGTTAGCCTGATATGATAGGAGTTTCACCGGTTTATAGGGAGACGTATCTCGGGGTTGCTCCACCCGGGTGCCCTCCGTAAAATGAACTCAGATAATTGTTTGTTCAACGCTAACAGCTAACATAAAACTGCTATCGAACTGTTTATATGTTTTATGTTTTACAGTTATAGTCAAAGTTACAGTTACAGTTATAGTCACAGGAAACATACAGTTATAGTTATAGACAGTTATCAGAAAGTGATCCTAGGTCTTCCCCTCGATCACTAAGTCATAGATACAGACATGATCACAGTTATGGATTTAGGCAATTATAGTTATAGTCATAGGCCGTTATGGCAATGGTTATAGACAGTTACAACAAAGGTTATAGGCAGTTTAAGTTATAGTTACAGGAGAACTTATAGTCATAGACAGTTAAAGACTTGGCGATCATAGGAAATCCCCGAGATTGCCAAGGTAGGCATGGCGACCCTAGGTTCCCTGTGGTTGCCAACAGTTGGTTGGGTAGAGCTCACTGAGACATTATGTCTCATCCCATTCCTTCTGGTGCAGGTTTACAGGTAAGTCAAAGGTTCGTGATGAAGTTCTTCATAGAGATACTGGATGGAGTACAGTTGCTCGTTGTGTACCAGCTCAGGAGCGCAATGGATATTGTATAAGCATTGTATTAGTATTGGATTTATTTGTACAAACGAGTAAATTTGTATTCATTCATCTGTGATGTATTATTATTATTGAAATTTTTAAATGTATCCAGTATCAGTTTAACGCACATGCTAATATACTAGTTAAAGTTAGTATGGGTGTTACAGACCCTTTTTCTCTCTTTCACCCTCTCTCCACCCTTTCCTTCCTGTTCTCTCTCCCTCATCTCCGTCATGGCCGGGGAGATTTGAGGGTGAGAGAGATTTCACTTGTGTGACATGGATAACACTTGAGTAACATAGCTTTTTGGTGACATGTGTGTGGAGTCTATGTTGACACGTGTTACATTTGTGTGTGGGGTTATAGTTGTGTATGCCACTTAAGGATTAAATAGAAACAAATTTTTTTCTCAATTGTGACAGTAAAAAGGAAAAGAGGGAATATTTTTAGAAGATGATTAATGAATATAATAAGATATCGAAATTCATTAGACATTTACAAAAAAAGAATTAACCTTAATTTATGATTAAACACAGATTATAATTTTTTATGCTCCATCTTTAGAACAAAGTCTAAAAGAACTACTATGTTCATTCCAAATTATATGATATTTTGGGCATTTTATAAGTATCAAGAAATGTAATTAATTTTGTGTGAGAAAACGATATTATAAGTTGTTTTACAAAATGGTCCTTAATAAATGATATTGGAAAGATAAATAAAAGAATTAAAAGAAGCTAGAGTAATAAATAGTTAAGGATATAATATGAAAAGTAACATTAATGTTTCATTGATATTGTAAAACGTTATATAATTTAGGACAATTTTTTCTAAGACGACATATAATTTGAGACGGAGGGAGTACATCCTTAGGTGACATACACAACTATAATTCCACACACAAATATGACACGTGCCAAACTAAACGGAGTAATGTATATATGAAAACTTAAAAATTTCTCCCTAAAACTAAAAATCAACTATATTTTTTTTCTTGAGTCATAATCTATTGATACCAGATGTCAAACTTTAGTTTGACACCAAATTTCAACTGTTTCTTCCGATTAATCCAATGGTTTGCCTCACACAAGCCTTCCTTCATGGTGCACCCTCATTTTTTATGCTCCATTTGCTTTAGAACAACGTCTAAAAGAACTACAACAGAACCATTTGTCTTCTCACTGATCTAAACCACACAACATATGATTTTTTGTTTATCGAAAACTGACTACCAATTCAATTTAAATGCACGGGTTTGATAGAGTTTCATATATAAGTATTAAATTGGATATATCATTACTTTTAGTGTTAAAGGAGGGAAAGTGCATTAATCACGGAGCAAATAAGAGAGGTGAATGTTTTTTTTCAACCTAGAGGGGGAGTGGGTAAATGTAATAAAACTTTAGTGGGTTTCAAACTTTTCGCTGCATTCAAAAATGCAGCAAAAACTGCAGCACCATATGCAACAACCTCATCGGGATTAATGCTATTGCATAGCTCCTTTCCGTCAAAGAAATCCTGCAATAGTTGTTGAACCTTTGGAATCCTGGTAGAACCTCCTCCAAGGACAACATCATGGACACTTGTTTTGTCCATCCCAGCAAATCTCAATAATTCCTCGACAGTCTCCATACATTTCCTAAAGAGATCCATGTTGAGCTCTTCAAATCTGGCACGAGTAATGGAGGAGCAGAAATCAATTCCCTCGAATAGACAATCAATTTCAATGGTGGTTTGGGCAGTAAATGATAGAGTTCTCTTTGCCTTCTCACAAGCAGTCCTCAACCTTATAAGAGCTCTTGGGTTGCCACTAATGTCCTTCTTGTTCTTTCTCTTGAACTCTTTAACAAAGTGGTTCACCATTCTGTTATTAAAATCCTCACCTCCAAGATGGGTGTCTCCGGATATAGCTTTAACCACACAGATACCCTCTGCAATAGTTAGCAAAGAGACATCAAAAGTACCACCGCCAAGGTCAAAGATCAAGACATTCTTCACTCCAACGTAGGTCGTGCCAAAACCATAAGCAGACCTGCCAAAACCATAAGCAACGGCTGCAGCAATGGGCTTATTGATAATTCCCATGACATTAAGACCAGCAATAACAGCAGCATCCTTAGTAGCTTGTATCTGAGAATCATTAAAGTAAGCAGGGACAGCAACAACAGCATTCTTAATGGCAGAGCCAAGGTAGGCCTCAGCAACCTCTCGCATCTTCATGAGTATCATGGAAGAGATCTTTTCTGCGGAAAATTGCTTATCTTCACCATTGTAGTTAACAGCAATCATTGGCTTATCATCCGAGCCAGAAATAATCTTAAAAGGCCACGACTTCATATCACTCTGAACGGAGGCATCGCTGAATCTACGACCAATCAACCTCTTAGCATCGAAGACGGTGTTGTTAGGGTTCGAGGCGACTTGATTCTTAGCGGCATCACCGATGAGACACTCGGAGTCGGTAAAGGCGACGTAAGACGGTGTGGTTCTGTTACCTTGGTCGTTGGTGATGATTTCAACACGGCCACGTTGACATACACCGACATATGAGTATGTGGTTCCAAGATCGATCCCGATCACCGGTCCCTCTAACTTTTCGACTGGAAAAGTAAGGACTCTCTTTTTTTCGACCAAAGGAGATAAAGATCTGAAAGGAAGAGTATAATATGTTATTTAATATTAGTTATATTATATATTACGTGTGACAAACTACTTCCTACATTTATAAAAAAAAAAAAAAAAACAACACATATATCTCGATCCTTAATCCATTTCAAAATGAATGTCTTTTAAAGTTTTTACGCACATATTAAAAAGTGCAATGATTAGAATTTTTTGTTATTTTACCAAATTATCTTTATTAACTATAGATATGTTTTAAGTAAAGTTAAATTAATGTTTTGATTGTAACATACATTATATTAATTGGAATAAACAATCGGAAAGAAAAAGTTAATATTGCTTTGAAAAGTGAAAGTGACACTCATTTTAAATCAGAGGAAATATTTGTTAAGTAAAAGTATAAAATTTCATATTGATTTCTATGATAATTCCTCCCCATGCGTTATATATATATACTTTCTCTAGTCATATTTATAAGCAAAAAAAAAAAATAACTTTTTAGGTTTACTGAATAACTAATGTATTTAGTCTATAAAAGTGACCGAATACAATAATTATTCAATGAATTTAAAAAGTTGTTTTTTATTTATACTTGTACAAATGTTTTCAAAAAAAATAAAATAAATTAAAGCACGTCAAAATCCAGTTATTTTCAATGGATTAATTAAGTAAATGTCTATATAAATATTAATAAATTCATTTTTAGTTCCTACAACCAAAATTGCACTTTTTAAAATGCAATTTTTTTTGTATAAACTAAACAAAATTTTTAATATTTATAAGGATCGTTTACTTAATTAACAATTTCTAAATTCTCAAAACAAACCTTGTGTAAAGTACTGAATCAAACCAATTATCTGTCATTGTTCTTCTGTGCCAATCTTCCCATCCCACAAACTCGGACAAGAATTTGACACCCACTTTGTTATCTTCGTAGGCATAAATGAAGGACCAACTTGGATTTCTTGATGTGGTCCTGTCATGGTTGCCCATTATCCTTATAGAGCCACTTGTCAAAAGGTATTTAAACTCATATAAAATATCTACTTGATTCCATTCTTGCTCTAAATATGATTTTTCCCCTTTGCACACTAAATCACACACAATAACTTGTTCAGTTATTTTTTCAGCAGAAAATATGTAGTTGCATGAAGAAGTGAATTGCTTAGTGTCATTGACGAGAACACTTAACTTGAAATCCAACAACATTTTGTCTTTACACACAGGAGGTTCTACAGCACAACACACAGCTATTTTGGGGAATTTATTTTGAAACCAAAAACATAAGGATGATTCGTTGCTTTCATGTCGATACCAATTTCCTCTCCCTTCAAAAATCCCTTTCTTCATGTAATCAGTATCCATACCAAAAAATGAAGTATGAAATACTTCTATGGCATTATCGGGGCATATGTTAAGAGAGGACATATCAAGCAATTCCAGACTTCCTTCTTTATAAACAAGCATGGCTTTTGGAAACACTTTAGAACCCACTTTTTCTTTATCCTCAAACAATTGAAATCCTCTATTACCATAAGTCGTTATTATCTCAAGTTTAGGCAATATACGAATACTATCCGGTAGCTGAGTTAGGCTCATGCATTCCCTCAAGAACAATTGCCGGAGGCCAACAAGATTTCTAATTGAAAATGGCAACTTATCTATGGAAGTTTGGTCTAAATAAACATATCTTATATTCTCCATTACGCCCAATACTTCAGGGAAGCTCTTGAGACGTGAGCAACCCCTCATATCTAGAGTCTCTAGAGATGGCAGATTGATGTTGGGCACCAAAACTTCTAGCTGGTTGCATCTTTGAGTACTCAATAACACGAGTTTATTGAGAAAACCAACTGACTTATGAATCGCGATTAAATTAGTGCAATCGTCAAGACACAATGCCCCCAAATTTACTAGTCCAGATAAGCTAGGTAGCTCACTTAATAACTTGCATCCTTCAAAATCCAGAAAGCTCAAGGACTCAAACACCTACAAACCATAAAAACAATGAAATGAAATTATGCGATTATTACTGGAAACACACATTATAGTTTAAGACCAATCGAACGAGTTAAAAAAATACATACCTTGAGCGATTTGAACGATATAAGGCAACTTTCATGTAGACTAAGTATCATAAGCTTCTTAGGATTGAAATCACCTGGCAAAGATTGTGATGAATATCCACTCCAGTCTAAAACTCTCAAACTATTTGGTAATTTTTGAGGACCTATAGAAAAGCGCGCACTTCTAATTATAAGAATTTTCAGTTTTTTCATCTTCTTGAAGGCTTCTCCACTCCACTGCACTTCTTTGTCATTGTACAAGTCGATGATTATGACTTCAACTGTATCAGTGCCCTTTCAATTCCAAATCATTATTTCATCAGAATGTAAAGTTTAGGAATATCATCATCTACATATTTCAAGAAATTACAAATTCTAAATAATAATATCATTTTCTTATCAAAATAAGTTTGATTAAGCATTTGTAATTGAGAATGGATAAATAAGAATCTAGAAATTTAGTAG
Organism: Medicago ruthenica; assembly: GCA_018208015.1. Lineage (NCBI taxonomy): Eukaryota > Viridiplantae > Streptophyta > Magnoliopsida > Fabales > Fabaceae > Medicago > Medicago ruthenica. The sequence goes on from CM031372.1 coordinate 36,767,724, forward strand.
TTGTCAACCAGAAGAACAACATATTTGTTTTGAGGTTTGCACATACCGTATTTTCTTCCAAAACATGAATTATATCGTCATCAGACCATAATCTACTGCGTTTGCCAGGCTCCAAAGTTGATTCCTGCCTCACGATTTCTCTGCCCATGTCTTGAACTAAGTCATGCATTCTCACACAACCATTTCCATCAATTTTTATGAGGGATTTGTCGGTCAGCACTTGAATCCCATTTTCAGCACTAAAACCATGTAGGTATAACATTTCTTTGGCATAGCTCATTTCATAAGAATTGTAGAAACAAGCGATGTCAAGAAAAATACCCTTGTCATCTTCATCCAAATCATCATAGCTAACTTTAAGAACTTCATGAATATCTTCATGAAGAATTCTTTCATATTTATCTAATGCAGATTTCCACACATCTAATCTTTTGCCAAACAAATGAGAACCTATCACCTCCAAAGCTAATGGAAGGCCATGAGCATAAGAAACTGCACGGTTTGAAATATCACTGTAACATGGATCCATTTTTCTCCTTTTAAAGGCATGCCAATTAAATAATTCAAGAGATTTTTCATGATTTAACTGTTTAACCTCATATAAATTCAGAATCTCATGAATATCCAACAAATGTTTGTCTCTTGTAGTGAATATGATCTTGCTGCCGGAGCCAAACCAATCATGTCCACCTGCAAGTACTTGTATCTGCTTCGCTTTGTCAACATCATCAAGAACCAATAGTACCTTTTTTTTTTGGAGCCTTCTTTTTATGATTGAAATTCCTCTGTTAACATTACCCACTCTAATATCCTTCTCACAAAGTATTTCAGAAAGCAGTGTTTCTTGGAGTTGCTCAAGACCATGATTAATTGCATTTTCTCTTATATCAGCAAGAAAACACACACCATCAAATTGATCAGAAATTTGGTTATTATACACAGCACGAGCCAATGTTGATTTACCTACACCACCGGTTCCATAAATGCCAACCATGTTAGCTCCCTCATCAGATCCGATCCCTAGAAGAGATGCTACTTCTAACACTGGAGACTCTAGCGCAACTGGGTTATCAGCAACATGTAAAGGAGTGCGATTGATCTTCTTAGTGACTTCCTCAACGATATTTCCAATAAATTTGTATTCTGATTGTGACCTACACATCACAGAAGTATGCATGATTTGAAAAAGAAGCAATGAATCGATTCTTAGTACTTCATCTTAGTCAAAATTAATTAGAGGTAAAATACAATTAGGTCTTTGAAATTTGCAACTTCCGTTACTTTGGTTAGTCACATAATGTGTCAACTTATCACAAATCTTTTTTTTTTTTGGTTTCACAATTTCACAAATTCATCATTTTATTAAGTAAAGGTCTAAACTGGTCATTGAGAAAAAACAAAGAGACATATTTGGTTCCAAAGAAATAAAAAGTATCAATTTGGTTCTTAAAAGTCTCCAATATCAGTCAAATAGTCCCTTACCATTGCCATTACTCAGAAATCAATTTGTGAAATACAAGTGAACTTATGAAGAACTTGACGTATTATGAGGGTAATTTGTGCGTACAAATAATCATGCCTATTTACTTGCTATGTTCCCATCATCTAGAATTGTATCTGAGATTTCTTTTACATTGTAAAAATCATCTATATAAAAACTATTAGACAATTAAAAGAACCGTAATTAAGATAAATGCATAAAAGTATGGTATGAGATTATAAAAATACTGTACCCATGTTGGAAATGCCAGCCAGAAACATTAGCAGCTTGACATAAAGCATCCCTCCATTTTTGCACCTTATCCTTATCATCACAAAACCTTTCCTCGTGTTTTTTCAAAGCTTCACCATAAGCACCACTTTGGTGGCGAACTTGTGATGGATCAACATCATAAAAAACCGGCAAAAGCAAGCGTCCATGTGTGTTGGAACACTCAAGGATCATGACAAGTTCATTCAAACAAAAAGTTGAGGAAGCATAGTTGTTAGAGAAAACAACAATGAAAATCCTAGATTGTTGAATTGCTTGAAGAAGTGATGGTGTGATCTCTTCTCCCTTTTGAATATCTTCTTCATCAATGAAAGTATGAATACCCTTTTGATCAAGAGAATCGTAGAGATCACGGGTGAAAGTGTTGCGGGTATCTATGCCTCTAAAACTGAGGAAAACATCATAGGTGAAGCTAGAAGAGACAGACAATGAAGGTTTTGTCATGATATGATGCAAGAATTGAGGAAAACTGATTTAGATGTTTCTTAATTGTGTTGAAGAAAATAAGTTGATAGCTGAATGAACTGAACGTGTGGTGGTAGAAAATGCTGATAAGGGAGTGAGGCATTGACTTGGCATTTAGCAGATAAGTCTTCTCTATGGTCACCGACAGTCAATAGTGAGAAGCAACACATCGACGTGGCATTTGTTTTATTTTTTATATTTTATTTATCAAAAAAATTGCATAATGATTTATATATATTCGTCATTTTTTTAAGGATTATGTCATTTTTTTAACGACCACAAGAATTTTATGGTCATATTTGTGATATAAACTATAGCTATGCGATTTTTTGTTATAGTCGTGAGTTTTTGTTATGATCTATAATAATATTTTTTTGTTATGATCATGATTTTTAATTATGCGATTTTTTTGATAGATTAGAGCCATTTTTTAAGTAATACTTTTTTATTTTTTAGGGTGGAAGGATTCACACTTCTGTTAGACGTACTCAAATATATAAATATGAAAATATTTTTTATTGTATTTTTTCAACGGAATCATTTTTCTCATGATAACCGCCCGTATTTTCCATCATGATAAGCATTCTCGCTAGAAATTTTAATGATGCATTAAACATAGAGGTTTCATTTTAATGGTGCATTATATTAATTAGAAAGTGGCAATAAATCAAAACAACTACATCTAAAATCAATGAGAAGTTTATTCAATCCAAACAATATCAATCAAAGAAGAAAAAACAAATTTAGTTGAGTAATGAGCAACTTGATTAGCCAGAAGATTGCGAAATGAAATTTTGTATAATTCGCAACATCATTGATAATTTAAAGGGTTAATAGTGCTTTACCCCCTGTAATATTGGTCATTTCCTGTTTTTCCCCCTGTAATTTTTTTTTAGATTTCATCATTGTAATTTGAAGATTTTTTGGTTTTGGATCTTCATGGAAAATTTCGCCCCCTGTAATTTGAGCAAATTTCGGTTTACCCACTGTAAATTGAGCAAATTTCGGTTTACCCCCCTGTCATATCATCGATTTTGTACAGTCAAAAATCATCAAGGTCCAAAACCAAAAATCTTCAAATTACAAGGACGGAATCTAAAAAAAAAATTAACAGGGGAGAAAACCGGAAATGACCAATATTACAGGGGGTAAAGCACTATTAACCCTAATTTAAATTAGATCTCCATTCTTGCAATTAGTTATTGTCAAATTTAAAGCATAATAACTTTTCTTTATCGTCATATATAAATTTTTTAGTATATATTTAATTGTCTTCAACGATAATTCAGATTGTGTATCAATTTGTTCCTCCTTAATTTAGTTTATGAATTGAAATCTATTTCACTCAAATATGGGCTGGAGAAATTCCCTCTATTCATTTGGTCTTTAATGTTATTTCAAATGGCAATGGTTTCTATTTTTACTTATCAATTAATGGTTTAAGAAGGAAGAATTTTTTTAAAAATAAATTATATTTAAATTAGCTAACATGTCTTATTCCATTAACATCAACTCCAAACTTTTTAGCACGCAAATTGGTTTCAATTTTAATTTAGAAACAATTTTAAATCTTTGTTTTACGAAAAAATTGTAAATCATTGAGTGTGCCTTATTCTATGACTAAATATTTTTGCAAGTATATATATATATATATATATATATATTAAAAAAATACATTTTCTGATATTAGGAATGAAACACATGTTTATATATAGTTATATACGTTCATATCTATATTTATATCTATATCTATATACTATACATTTGAGACTTTTCCTCAAATGTATATAGAGAAATAAAAACATCTCTAAAGCATTTTCTTGACACGTGACATTAAAAACTAAACCAAGCAATGTCATGCATTTGACATTTAATGCAATTGTTTCATTATTTTTTCATAATAATGGTACATTTTGAAGATAGTAACCCATTTGATATAATTTTGGCATGTTACATTAAGAAATATTTTTAATAGTCAACCTATTCTCTAACAATTTCGGATACTGAGAAAAAAAGCTAATGAATTATTGCCAAATAAAAATTGATCCAAATCATTTTTTAATTACTATTTTAATCATTGTCAAATAAAAATGGTCAACTTAGTAGTTTTAATGGTGTAAACGTTACTTTTAATGGTTAAATTATTCTTAATCTACTTTAATTGTTGTCAAATCAAAATATTTCTTATACATTAATGAATTATTAACAAATCAAAATGGATCCAATTTTTTTTTAAAACAATACAGGTACATGATAGGGATTAATAAATTATTGCTATTTTACCAAATTACCCCGTGAAATAGTTTATTAATTAGACCTATGGGTTAACATAATTTCACATCGTAACTCAATTACCATTCTTTCTTTTTTGTTTAGTTTTTTATTGTTTGTTCTTCATATAGAAATACAATTTTGTTTTTTATATATCCCTTTCGAAAGAAAATGGAAATATAATGGATCGAATCGTTTACTTGTGGTTTGTGACAAATATGAACAAACATAATTAAATATATTTTTTTATAATAATATTTTTGTATTGTTGTTTGCTACATGTCTTTGGTTATAGCTTTTTTACAACTTTTTTCTTCAATTATGTTTGTCTTCTTCTCTATGATTGTTATGTAATGGAACATAATTTTTAATTCAAAACTCCTCATCATTTCTTCATATTTTTTTGGCTCTTCAACTATTTATCTTAACTGATATAGAGATCCTCTTCTTCAGAGTTATGGTTGACATATAATATGAAGATGCACACGATGGATAGTTCTAGAACAAGTTTGATATCAACGATGAGGATGAGACGAAACTTCAAACTTTCATTTTTTTTTTCTATATTGGATTCATTTGTTCCTCAATTTTATTCTTCATTCGTGTAGTTGCCCACTTCAAGGGTGTGATATATATAAGATTATTTATGTAATGTAGTTTATTCCTAATTCTTGATTTTACATTATATGATGGTCGAGAAACATGGAAGCGAGATGCATTTGACATTGTTAAACCAAATTGTGACTCCACAAAAAACATTGTCCATGATAATTTGTTAGTACATGATTTTGTCTATTTATCAGTCGAATTAATTATCGCATATTTTATGTGAGTCATATAGCGTGACATATATAGATATTTTTAACTATTACAATGACTTATTTAAGAAAAAGAAACTATTATAATAACTATTTACTCAAAATAAAAAAAATAAAAACTATTACAAACTATATGAAGAAAAGTATTATAATAATTGAAAGAAATTAACATAAGAAAAAATAAAGTATTTCTGACAAAAAGAAAAAATAAAGTATTCAAAATCGAACGCTTGACAAAATATTTTAAACGGTGAAAATCAAACGAAATATGACAGATATGACAATTTAATAAGAAAATTAGGTCATTTACTATAGATAATATGTAGGTGGTTAAAATTATTTTCTTACATTTTTAAAATTTATGATGTGGGGATGGCTAGCTCCATAGTATAAGGTAAGAAGTCCTTAAGATTGAAGGTGGTCTTTCAAATAGATTTACATTTATCTCCCTTCGAAGACATTAGCGGATATACAAGTATAAAATATATTTCAATGAATTTTTCGGGTACGAGTCCTCGCATGGTGGGGTCTATGATCATGTCATATCCCCACAGTACCTGGACTATCAATCTTATCACTTAGGGCACAAAGCCCTCCAGAAGGGCTTGACGCCCTCAAACAAGGGCTCGACGCCCTCAAGCAAGGGCTCGGCGCCCTCCATAAGGACCAGCTAGGCCTTAGGCGAGCCCGCAAGGAGCACCGCCTCAGAAAGCTTCTAGAAGTCTCTAGAGCGCTCCTGAGCGCTTTAAGCGTGGCTTTCGGATCAAGCTACTTGGGGCGAAAGCCACGGGAAACCTAGCCCATACAGGGCTATAAATACCCACTTGGGAGGCACTCTCAAGGCATCGCAATCATAGACTAAACCCTAGTTTTCTAGACCGTACTCTCTGCAAGTACAGTTGGCGCCCACCGTGGGGCTACGGTAAAACTAACCTAGCCGCACCTCTGAATAGTTTACACACGACGGTTTAGAGCTTTCTTCTGAGTCAACAGCCTTTGCTACGACTCGGAAGCCTCACCACCCTCTCTTAACCCTACTTTACACTCGCAGCCGCCAACCCTTATCATCCCTACGATGACGGACCACGACATCATGGAAGCCATGCAAAATTAGATTCAGCAGCTCATCGATCGCAACGAGGCCCTTCAGGCTTCCATGGAGACCATTCAGCAGCAGCAAAACGATCGCGATGAGTCCCAGCCTGGCGATTTAGACGATCCAGACCCGCAGCCCCTCTCAGCCGAGATTTGGAACGCCCCCGTTCTAGAAAACTTCAAACCGCCATCGCTCGCCTCCTTCAATGGCAAGATCGACCCTGTAGAGCATATCACTGCTTTCAACACCCATATGGCAGTAATCGGCGCCGCCGATTCCTTGAAGTGCAAGCTACTGGCGGGTACCCTCAAAGATGCCGCCCTCCGTTGGTACATGAATCTCCCACGTTTCTCAATCGCCGGGTATCAAGATATGACAAGAAAGCTCATCCATCAATTCTCCGCCAGCCGCCACCGGAAAGTCTCCTCCACCAGTTTGTTCAACGTCCGACAGGGTCCAAACGAATCGCTCAGAGAATACCTCGCCCGCTACAATGACACCACCATCAAAGTTATCAACCCTAACCAGGAGCTGTTCGTTGGAGCCTTTCAGAACGGTCTGCGGGCCGGGTAGTTCAACGAATCCCTCGCATAGAAGCCAGCAGACTCCATGGAGGAAATCATGTCCCGAGCCGAATGCTACATCAAGGGAGAAGAAAGCAACGCCGAGAAAAAGGCGCGCGACACGAAGGAGCGTGGCGTGGCGCACTCTGACTCCCGCCGCAACTACTACCCGCCAGCTTCCAGGGAGAAGGGAACTTTCAAACGCCACGGCGCGGACAGGCATCGCCACGAACAACCATTTGATGTATTCACACCACTCAACGCCCGCCGAGAGCAAATTTGGAAAGATGTTTATCACTCGAAGTTGATCTCCGACCCCCCAGAGCCTACCAGCAACCGAATGGGACCGAACAAGAGCGCCTGGTGCAAATATCACAAAATCAGGGGTCACGATATAGACGACTGCATACACTTGAAACATGAAATCGAAAAGCTGATTTAGAACGAGAGACTAAGAGGATATGTGAAGAGCGGGCACGACGAAGAGCGTAGACGCTCGGAAGAGCCTTGCAAAAGCAAGGAAAGCAACAAAGGCGACGACATGCACACTCTCAACACAATCTCTGGAGGATTTGCCGGCGGGGGCAAATCCAGCAACTCTCGAAAGAAATATGTCAGGCAAGTTCTCCTTCTTGACGACATCACGAGCAGGACCAACATAGAACCAGATGTCTCCTTCACCTCCAAAGACTACGAAGGCGTCGTACCCCACGACGACGACCCCATGGTTATCACCACCCAGATATTCAACTGGGACATCAAGAGGGTCCTCATTGACCCGGGAAGCTCGACAGACATACTTTACTACACCGCCTTCGAAAAGATGGGATTGGACCCCGAACAGCTACAACCTTTTAAGGGGACTTTAGCAGGCTTCACAGGAGAGCAAGTACACGTCCGAGGCTACATCTCTCTGAAGACCACCTTCGGCACAGGAAGAAACGCGAAGGCCATCAAAGTCAGATATTTGGTAGTCAACGCCCCATGCTCGTATAATATCATCATTGGTCGCCCCGCCTTCAACTTCCTGGGCGCCTTCCTTTCAACAAAGTTCTTGGTCATGAAGTATGCCCTAGATAACGGCCACATAGGTACGATCCACGGAGACCAAAGGGTCGCCCGGGAATGCTACCACAACAGCCTGAGGTTACAGAAGGAAAAGAGAAGAGGCGTGACTGAAAAACCCCACCTCGTCAACATGATTGACCTGGACCTGCGCGAAGAATATCAGCAAGAACGCCTCGAACCCACGGAGGACCTGAAAGAAGTTCAGATATGACCGCAACCCCACCAGACAACCAAAATTGGCGCCTCCTTAGACCCAGATGAGGAGCTCGCCATCATCTCCCTACTGAAAGAAAACTTGCAGCTCTTCGCCTGGCAACCATCGGACATGCCGGGCATCGACCCTAGTATCGTGTGTCATCACCTCGCCGTAAACCCGGGGGTTAAGCCTGTCATCCAAAGAAAGCGGAAGTTGGGCGAGGAGAGAAGAAAGGTCATAGATGAAGAAGTCAAGAAGCTCAAAGACGCCCATTTTATCAGCGAGATCAAATATCCCATGTGGCTGGCTAACGTCGTCTTAGTCGAGAAATCTTCAGGAAAATGGAGAATGTGCATAGATTACATAGACCTCAACACCGCATGCCCGAAGGACTCCTATCCTCTTCCTAATTTCAGCGCCTCATGGACACTGTCTTCACCGCCCAGATCGGAAGAAATCTGGAGGTCTACATCGATGATCTCGTCGTCAAGACTAAGCAAGAGAAGAGCCATGCAGATGATTTAAGGGAGATCCTCCAGCAGGTACGACAGTACAATATGCGCCTCAATTCTACCAAATGCTCCTTTGGTGTCTACGCAGGGAAGTTTCTCGGATTCATGCTCACAAGGCGCGGTATAGAAGCCAACCCAGACAAATGCCAAGCCATCATAAATATGCGGAGCCCATCCAGTATCAAGGAAGTTCAACAATTGACAGGACGTCTGGCGGCGTTATCACGTTTTCTCTCCTGTGCAGGTGACAAGGCCTTTTCGTTCTTTGCCTCTATCAAAAAGAAGGAGCAGTTCCACTGGACACCTGAGTGCGAAGACGCCTTCCAGAAGATCAAAGCATTCTTATCCAGCCCGCCAGTGCTACACCGCCCAGAGAAAGGTTATATTCTTTTTTTATATTTATCTATTTCTGACAACGCTATGAGTTCAGTATTAGTCCAAGATTCAGAAGAAGGTGAAAAGCCGGTGTACTTCGTCAGCAAAGTATTCAAAGGAGCAGAACTTAGATATCAGAAGATCGAACGCTTGGCCCTGGCCGTCATCACCACGGCACGGAAGTTGCGCCTGTACTTCTAGGGGCACAGGATCGTCGTCAAGTCGAAATATCCAATCAAGCAGGTCCTCATGAAACCCGACCTCGTCGGGGGCATGGTGGCATGGGCCGTTGAGCTATCAGAGTGACGTCCAATTCGTCCCTCGTGGCAGCATCAAATCCCAAGTCCTAGCAGACTTCTTGGTGAAGTTCACGTCACCCGTCGGCGACCCCGTTCCTCACGTTTGGCTCCTCTCAGTAGACGGATCATCTAACCTCAAAGGTAGCGGCACAGGTATAGTGTTGGAAGGACCAGGTAATCTCCTCATTGAACAATCACTTCGCTTCGAATTTAAGGCAAGCAATAACCAGGCGGAATATGAGGCCCTTATAGCAGGGATGACTTTAGCACAAGAAATGAGCGCCGAGAATCTGAGGGCAAGGAGCGACTCCCAGCTAGTCACAAGCCAAATCACCAGAGAATACCAAGCGAAAGATGCACAACTCACCAAATACTTGGCCAAGTTCAAGAGTTGGCTAGCCAGTTCAAATACTTCGAAGCGATCCACGTCCCCAAAGAGCAGAATTCCAGAGCAGACCTTATGTCCAAACTCGCCAGCACCAAAAGGTCAGGGAACAATAGAACCGTTATACAAGAAACCTTGTCGGCGCCAAGCATAGAAATAACAAAGGTCAACACCACACAGGAGGCAGACGAGGGCTGGATGACGCCCCTGATAAAGTACCTCACATGATCCTTCATCCCAAAGGACGAGGCAGAAGAACTACAAGTTAGGAAAAGAGCCGCCAAGTACACTATGGTAGCTGGGAAACTATACAGAATGGGACGGGTGACACCCATGCTCCGATGCCTCGCGCGAGAATGAAATAAGGCTAGTTCTCTTAGAAGTCCACGAAGGCATATGTGGAAGCCACATTGGAGGACGTGCCTTGTCCGCCAAACTACTCCGGGCGGGATACTACTGGCCGACTATGCTATAGGACTGCGCCATGGGCATGATCGACGAAGTGCGCGAGGCCGCCCACAGACAAGAGTTCGCCACCAAACAGAGGGCAGCCCGCCGCTACAATTCCAAGGTGATACCAAGAGACATGGAAAACGGCGACCTCGTGCTCCGGCAAGTGGTCGCACCCACCAGAATTGGGAAGCTACTACCTAACTGGGAAGGCCTGTACAGGGTGAAGGAAAAGCTCTCCCATGGAGCATACAAACTCGAGGAGCTAAACGGCGACCCAGTCCCATGAACTTGGAACACGGTCAACCTGTGCCACTACTACAGTTGAACTTTCCACTAATATTCATTAGTTTCTTTTAGTTTTTTCTTTTTTCTCAAATAAGGGTGAGCTCTCACATCAGGCCGTCATCTACTATCATTGACATTTCAATAAAAAGGGGTAGGGGCACTCTTTTCCCCTGCAAGGGCAGGGGTTTTTAACGAGGCACCCTACTCTCTTCAAAAAGTTTTCTTTTCTCGACTCTTCTCCAGTAATACTTATGCTCATTTGCAATCTACAATTGAAATCCTAACCCCACAAGGGCTCTTGGTCGTCTACATATGAAATCCTAACCCTACAGGGGCTCTAGGTCGTCTACATTTAAAATCCTAACCCCACAGGGGCTCTAGGTCGTCTACAGTTAAAATCCTAACCCCACATGGGCTCTAGGTCGTCTACAGTTAAAATCCTAACCCCACAAGGGATCTAGGTCATCGACAGTTAAAATCCTAACCCCACAGGGGCTCTAGGTCGCCTACACTTAAAACCCTAACCCCACAGGGGCTCTGCATCGCCTACAATTAAAACCCTAACCCCACAGGGGCTCTAGGTCGCCTACGTCTGAATCCTACAGAGGCCCCAGGCCGCCCACATAGCACTCATCAAAAAGCCTTGTTGGATATTTGGTTGTTGGCTTCATGTTTGTTAAAATCAAATATACAAGCAATTTGTGCTTCAGAAGCTGAAACCTCAAGCTATGTGTCTTCAGAAGCTGAAATGCGCCTTCAGAAGCTGGAAGCAGAACTTCAGAAGCTGGGTCAGAAGTTGGGTCTTCAGAAGCTGGAACAGTACTTCAGACACACTGTTCAAAAGCTGACCTTCAGACGCACTGTTCAGATGCTGACTTTCGTTGACCTTCAGACGCACTGTTCAGACGCTGACTTTCGTTGACCTTCAGAAGCATGTTTTTCTGCGTTCATTCTTGTGGCTTGGTTCTGTTAATTCTCTCATAGTATCTTTCGAAGATTTGATTGAAGATTTATCCAAGCTGGTGTTTCTAGAAGGCAGATTAATTCGTGTGAAGATATTGATTGAAGATTTGTTTCTGTTATTTAAGAATATATTTTCAAAGCAATCTTTGGAAAATATATTTCTAAAATATATTTGCTTCTATGAGCTTCTAAAGAATTTTAGAACAATATCTGTTGAAGATTATTTTGTTCATAATTATGTGATGCTGAAGTCTATATAAGGAGGACGTTGCTATTGAAGAAAGTGTACATCAAAAACCAGAAGTTAGCATTGAAAGAGTCTTAGGTTTTTGAGTCTATTAGTTGTGAGCTTCGTGCTCTGTCTTTCTATGCACCACTCAAGTGTTAGAGTTGGTTGTTTGTTATTGAGTTGTAATCACTCAAAGCTTTTAAGCAAGAGTGACTGTTTTTATGTTTTGAAGAGTGTCTTCAACTTAGTTGTTTTGTTTAGAGTCTGATAAATCACTGGGGCAGTGATTGACTGAGGGAAGTAAGAGGGGTCTTATATCTAGGAGTTCCTAGGTAGAAATACCACGGGTAGTGATTAAGTGAGAAGGGGCTGTGAAACAGGGGTTGTGTCATAGGACTTCGAATTGATACTATTTTAGTGGATTTCCTTCCTGGCTTGGTAGCCTCCAGATGTAGGTGAAGTTGCACCGAACTGGGTTAACAAATCAACTGTGTTCCTTTACTTTCTGTCTTTTATATTTCTGCTTCTGAACTGTTGTTTGCATACTCTGTTTTATGGTTCAGAACCAGTCTTGCCAGAAATTTCAAGCCTAAAAGGGCTTCAGGTCGCTTTCTAACCTTAAACGAGAAATTTTAACGTAGGCACTGCAATCGCCTCATCGTAAAGGCCAGCAATCAAACAACAATCAGATAAGGAATATAAAACAACAATCAGATAAATAAAGCGACAATCAGATAAAGAAAACAACATAACATTAAAATCAAAATCCGAAGAGGCATTGTCAAAGCGTTACAAAAAACCATTACAACAAAATGAAACAAACAAACATTTCAATAAGGTTAACAAAACAAAAAAATAAATAAGGCCTAAGGCTCATCCACCAAGGCGCCATCCTGAACTATCTTAAAAGGATCGAGGCCGCCTAAATCTACATCAGGAAAGAGTAGGGTCACTTGCTCTTTGGCACGCTCGAAGCCTCGGTCAAAGCTCTTGGCAGCCTCGAACTTGGCCTCCTCCACATTCCCCTCCAGCTGCACAACCCTCTGAAGGTCTTCCTCCGCGTTTGCCTGCAGGCGCTTTATTTCCTTATCAAGCTTCTCCAACTCCGACTTCAACCCGTCTATCTTCCCTTCATAATCAGACTTCAGGGCGTCCGTCGCTTCCTTCACGGCACCCTCTTTGGCCTTCTCTGCCCCTTTTAATTCCTCCTCCAGCTTTCTCACCCTATCCTACAATGGCGCCATCTCCAGCTTATACTTTTCCCCCATAATGTCCAACATGACGACGGAATGCAGACAATGCACGCCTAAATCCCTCATCATCAGGGGAAAAGTGCCTTGCCGGCCAGCCTCCACGTCCGCCGGGTATATACTCATCTTGGTCTTCACATAGGCTTCAGAATTGAAGCCGCGATCCCAGAAGGACTCGCCCGTCTAACCATCACCGGCATCCTGGTTCGACGCCGCCTTCACAAGTTTGGCTTTCTTTGGCGATATCACCGCCACTACTTTGCCGCCACCGTCTGAATTTGACGTCAAATCCGCCTTCCTTTTCATTTTCCTCAAGATGACGCCAGAGGGGTCGATGGAGACGTGCCCTCCAACTGCTTTTTTGGCCTTCAATTCCTCCAAGCACTTCTTCCTCTCTGAGCCAGACATGGGCGCCATAGATTCTACAACAAAGACGACACATAGAAACAAGGACAACATCAGTAAAAACTCGAGACAAAGAGTACGCAAAATAAAAAGTACAATAATGAAAATCACGCAAATAAGAATCCAACGACACAAGGTCCCCCTTCACGGCGGAACCGTAACTCGCCATCCACCTTCACGGCGGAACCGTAACTGAACCGTAACTCGTCCAACAAAGGGCAAACCGTAACTCGCCATCCACCTTCACGGCGGCCGCCTTGCACCCCTTAGCCACCCTCGTCCTCAGGAAAGTCTCCCTCCAGTTTTTATAGTGAGAGGCATAAGGCGGAAACAGTGGCCTGTTCAGATGCGTGCTTATCGACACCCATGATAACTTGCTCACTCCTTTCGTCCCATAAAAGGTGCAGAACGCGCCAAGCGAAGGCTGAAAACCTAACCCCTCACAAAGGATTTTGAACGCCCTGATAAACGCCCAACTGTTGGGCTACAACTAGGACGGCGCCACGTTAAATGTCCTTAGCACGTCCACTTTAAAAGGAGTGAATGGATACCTCACTCCAAGATCCTCATACACCGCCGCGTACATATGAAAGAGTTCGTCCTTCACTCCTCAGGGGCGACGAAGGTAAACCTTCTCGCTAGGACGACATGGCTCCAACACCACGTCGTCCTCATTTCCCGTGGACGAGACGCAGAGCTTGCTCCAAAAAAAGCAACACGCTTTTCAGTAGTATAATAACTCTCCGAAGCCATGACGTCCTCCGCGAACGTCTCCCCATCTGAATCACCGGACGACATAGAGTAACAAATTCCCCTCCTACACGAAGGCCCTAGGGAAGATAAAGCAAAATGCAATCAGAAGATGCGCTACTCTCCTCACTCTCACTCCCCGAATCACTAGAAAAAAAGCGCCAAAACTGAATGGCCATAGTAACCCTCCTCGAACACTTCCCAATCGATCGATCCATCCGGCCTTTTGGCATGACTAATGTTATCCCTCCATAACCTACGCCTTTCAGCCTCAGTTACAGGCTCTACCACCCGCCCCACATCGTCGCACTCCCTAATCAAAACCATAGTGAAAGGCGAATGAAGTAGATGAGATTAGATAAATACCTGTCGAGGAGTGTTAGACGCAACTGAGCAAAGGAATGAACGGAGATGATGCCAACGAAAACACTGGGGCAAGGAGCAGACACGGAGGAATGAGAGAAGTAAGGATACGAAACAACGAAAATGGAAATGTAATGCAAAATAGCACTTAAACGAGTTAAGATGCCTCGAAAAACACAAAACCAAACGTTGAGTGGGGCACAACTTCCGAGGGCGACAATATTACGACATGTCACGAAAGTGAACAGTCATTTAATCTCATCCGTCAAATCCGAATCTGCGTAAAACATCAAGAGTCGCGCCCTTTACACCACCTCGCCAAACTAGACGACGCCCATATCTCGCATTGCGCTTGTTGGGCTGCGAAGCTTCACAGTTTAAACACTTCACCTCGTCCTGACGGCTCGTGCTTGTTGGGCTATAGATCATATGGAACGATAAACAGGACATATAAACAAGACATAGTCACCATTTTCACTCACGAGTTAGGCTACCACCCACTCACAAGCTGGGCTAGTACCCGCGAACATGTTGGGCTAGCGCCCTTTGTAGACCTTGAGCGAGGACCCCACCCCTCAGAGTCCAGCACCTGCTGTGCTGCAAAAACCAACCCAGGACGAACAGTTAATCACTTCGCATTATCCCAAAGCTCGTGCTTGTTGGGCTGTGGACTATCAATCTTATCAGTTAGGGCACAAAGCCCTTCAGAAGGGCTTTGCACCCTTAAGCAAGGGCTCGGCGCCCTCAAGCAAGGGCTCGGTGCCCTCCATAAGGACCAGCTAGGCCTTAGGCGAGCCCGCAAGAAGCACCGCCTCAGAAAGCTTCTAGAAGTCTCTAGAGCGCTCCTGAGCGCTTTAAGCGTGGCTTTGGGCCCAAGCTACTTGGGGCTAAAGCCACGAGAAACCTAGCCCATACAGGGCTATAAATACCCACTTGGGAGGCACTCTCAAGGCATCGCAATCATAGACTAAACCCTAGTTTTCTAGACCGTACTCTCTGCAAGTACAGTACCCTTGAGGACTTTCTCCCCTGTCTCCATGGGAAAAAAATTCCCGGCATGCAAATTCTCAAATGGGGGCAGTCCCCATGTGGATCCCTAGCAATATAAAATAATTTTTTTATGATAAATATCAATCAACTACTTACTAAGTATTGACAATTACGATATTCACTAACTAATGATTTGTTACAATCGTAAATTTGTTTTGGTGATTTTCATTTTTTCTTATAAAATTTAATAATTTGTCTAAAAAAAAAGGATTTGTAGTACATGGTATTTTACATGGTTGTATAACCCTTTGCAAATCATATTTATTCTATTATGACATTTTGTTTAATCATTGAAACTAAAAAGGAAAAAATTTAATCATTTTTTAGGAGGTAAAAAATTTAATCATTTTGATTTATTTATTAATTAGAAAATAAAATCATATGTTATTTATTATATTTATTTTTTATTTCAAATTGCCATTTAAGGAATAAGACATAAATAATACTCCCTCTAGGGGTGTTCATCCGTTTGGGAAAAGCCAAACCAACCCGCAATATGAACCAACCCAATGTGTGTGGGTGGACAACTTTCCTGATCGGGCACAAAATCAAACCAAATCGTTCAAATTCGATCATGTTTGGTTCGGAAAATGGGTTTCAAAATTTTTAAGAAGACATCTACATGTTTAATCCGGTCACACATGTTCTATCTGTTACTATTATTTTATCTATTATAAGTCTACATATATAAAGGCAAGACAAATTAGAAATATGTTAAAGCTATTTTTTTCGTTCTTGAAGTCATAAACCGAGAGATAGATAAATGTCAAAACATTTTATTTTTTTTATTTTAAAATAATAGGGATAGCGCGCGGCTTTGGGGGAAGTAGAGGTATGAGTGTAGTGGTATGAGTATGAGATAAGGAAACACTGAATGTTTGATTTTTAAAAATATCTCAAGTTATAAAAAGAGATGTTGGCATGATATATCACTCTAAACACCATCTCATTTATTTTTTTTTTATTAAGAAAAATTGAGACAAAAACAACAAGGTTTTGTACTCTCTTTTTTAATAAAATTGAGACAATCCAACCATCAAAATCGGTTGAACTAACCAATTCATCATATTTCTCATAATTTTAATAAGTTCTCTCACATCATAAATAATAGGCTTAATTACACTTTTGGTCCCTTAAATATTTTTCAGGTTTCATATTGGTCCCCTAATTAATAAAAGTAACGTTTTGGTCCCTTAAATCCTTCTCTGTTAGTCACTTTGGTCCCTTCCGTTAGTTTGTGTTAAAAAACGTTAGGCTTAATTACACTTTTGGTCCCTTAAATATTTTTCAAGTTTCATATTGGTCCCCTAATTAATAAAAGTAACGTTTTTGGTCCCTTAAATCCTTCTATGTTAGTCACTTTGGTCCCTTAAATCCTTCTTTCTGGTTTAGGGTTTGTTCCTTTTTCCTGTTTCTAGTTTTCAAACTAACGGAAGGGACCAAAATGACTAACAGAGAAGGATTAAGGGACCAAAACGTTACTTTTATTAATTAGGGGACCAATATGAAACCTGAAAAATATTTAAGGGACCAAAAGTGTAATTAAGCCTAAATAATATGTCACATCACAAAAAAATAAATAAAAATGAGATGAGACCAAACTTTAAAAAATTAAATTACATTGAGGATGAAAAAACCAATTTTTAAAATGGGAGACCAAAACATCTTTTCTCTTAAAAGAAAAAATTAGGAGGAAAAAACGCATTTAACCTCAAAAATAATTTATTAATAATTTTACAAAAATTGTTAAAAATAAGAATTTTAGATAAAATTCTCGACCGTTCTTTGCACGGATATCAAGCCAAACCTGACAATATAAAATACAAATAGATTAAATTTTTCTATATCTAAATCTGAATATAATATATTATTAATGCAAATACTAATATGTTGTATAGGTTGACACGATTTAATTGATATTTTAAATACTAAAATTAAAGATAATAAAGTTTTATACTGCATTTCCATCAACAAAAAAAGTTGTATACTACATACATATACTTTATTTTTTGGAACACTTACTTGATAGTTGTAACATTGACTAGAGTTCACAAGTGCAGTACATCATTATAGCTGCTATTGTGCATATATTTTGGGTCTTTGAATAGAGATGAACAATATAAGGTTTTCATCGCTGCGAGATTGATAAACAGAATCATTGTTGAGGTGAGACTTAGAAGCATACATTCCAAGGGACATATGTCCTCTGATATGAATATTTTGTTGTGTTGCAATTTTTCAAAGTTGTTGGAAAAAGCAAGAAATTCAAATAAGATCATCAAAGTTCTTCAGCAATCTCCCGTAAGTAGATGGGTTAAAATAAATACAGTTGTCTCTGTCGTCGGCTCACAAAGCATTGAAGCTATTAGGTGAATCTTTAGGGATCATAGAGATGAATTCTTGGGAGCTTTCTCTTAGAATATTGGACATCATATTGTTCTTTCTACCAAGTTTCGTGAGCTTATGTTTGCTATAGAAAAAACACATGATATGTGATGGGGGAAATTATGGATTGAATGTGATTCCAAAGTGGTTGTTTTAGCCTTAAACAATTTTAATATGTCAGTTCCTTGGAAGATTCAAAATAAATGGTGGAATAGTGCCTCTTATGTCAAGGCTTTAGATAGCATTTGTACTTATATCTTCCGGAAAGGAAATTACGCAGCGGATTCTTTAGTTACACATGGAATCAATATGGGTTTCAGACAATGGCGGATAGCTTTGCCGGACTTAATCACCCCTCTTTTGTTCGAAACTTAGTTGGTTTGCCAAATTTTCGATTTTCTTGGTTTTTGATCTAGTCCCCCTACTTGATGTATTTTGTTATTTTGTTTTCCCTTTTCCTCTTTAAGTGGATTTTGGTTTGTCCACCCCCCCCCCCCCCCCCCCCCCCCCCACACACACACACACACACTTGATTGTATGGTCCTTATTTACTTAATAAAATTATTGTTTTTTACAACAAAAAATACTTTATATTTGTAAAATCAAATATCTCAATACATCTATATTTATACAATAATACTATTAACTTCATAATTTATACTAACTTAGATGTCGAATAACTAAATATACACTATTGTTGTATGAGATATTTTTTTTGTGTAAATTTACTTCAAATTTAATTTAAAATTTTTACAAACATTTTTTAATTACGATAATTCCCCGTGCTTGGCACGAGTATCATACTAGTTATATGACATTTTGGGCATTTTATAAGTATCAAGAAATGTAATTAATTTTGTGTGAGAAAACGATATTACGAGTTGTTTTACAAAATTGTCCTTAATAAATGATATTGGAAAGATAAATAAAAGATTTAAAAAAAGATGGAGTAATAAATAGTTAAGGATAATAAGAAAAGTAACATTAATGCTTCATTGATATTGTAAAATGTCATATAATTTAGAACAATTTTTTTTCAAAGTGACATATAATTTGGGACGGAGGGAGTACATCCTTAGATGACATACACAACTATAATCCCACACACACAATGTGACACGTGCCAAACTAAAAGGAGTACTGTATATATGACAACTTGAAAATTTCTCCCTAAAACTAAAAATCAACCATATATTTTTCTTGAGTCATAATCTATTGATACCAGATGTCAAACTTTAGTTTGACACCAAATCTCAACCGTCTCTTCCGATTAATCCAATGGTTTGCCTCACACGAGCCTTCCTTCATGGCACACCCTCATTTTTTATGCTCCATCTGCTTTAGAACAAAGTCTAAAAGAACTACAACGGAACCATTTGTCTTCTCACTGATCTAAACCACACAACATATGATTTCTTGTTTATAGAAAACTGACTACCAATTCAATTTAAATGCACGAGTTTGATAGAGTTTCATATATAAGTATAAAATTGGATATATCATTACTTCTACTGTTAAAGGGGGAAAAGTGCATTAATCACGGAGCAAATAATGGAGGTGAATGTTTTTTTTTCCAAACTAAAGGGGGAGTGGGTGTCATTTAATAAAATTTTAGAGGAGGTGAATATAATTTTCTCTATAATTTTCTATAGTTATAATGATCGATTAAAACAACCTCCCAATTCTGTTCATTGACACCTAATCAAATTTGTTCATCCAAGTGAAGAATCTGGAATATGAAAACACACATGAGAATATCTAAGTTATTGTCTATTGATTAAAAAAAATGGTGATGTTGTTATTGAGTCTAAACATCTTTAATACCATGCCTGGGAACACTTGGTTGAAATGATGATGAGTCTTTTTTTCAGATTAAATGTGATTTTGAACGTATATACTTGCATGCTCAAAGTTCATTATCTTTAAATTAATTTAATAGTTTTTTTAAAGGAAATTAATTCAATAGTTACACAACAAAAAATTTGTTTATCATTGATATATAAACTTTTATCGAATTCATCTTTCAAATACACTTATATTTTTAATTTTTATTTTAAATTAAATGACCAAAATTGATTATTTTAATGAAATTTAGTTTAAATAAATATCGATATATTTATGAATCAACACAATCATGTTGATGTAATTATTTGATTTTATACATGATCTTTATATCAATATATAACTTAAATTAGAGGACTAAAATTTTGGATATAAATTTAATATGTTAGTTGACATGTAAAAATGATTTTAATTATCATTTTAAGTTGATGACTAAATATCCGAGAAATTTCATATCTTCATGTACTATCATCATGAATGATATAATTATGTGTTTTTCAATGAATTTTGGTTATCAGCATTACCTAAATTGAAATACTAAAATTATGTTGTAAAAAAAAAACTAAATATTTTTATCTAAATTTAATTTATTATTTCATATCAAGAATTGAATCTAAATTTTATATGTATAACTTTCCAATGTTAGCTTTGCTATGCATAGTCGGTCTCAAGCTAGGATGAAAAGAGAAGGTTGTATTAGACCTCGACAACCAACGTAAAACTTTATTAAATGTCTATGACAAAGACCAAAGATGTAATAATGTGAATGCTCAGTCGTTGCCTAGAAGCAACAAGATGTATAGCCAAAGTATGTTGGAACAAAATTGGTTTAAACAATGCCTCTTGAGTTTTGATAATAACAAGGTATTAAAAGTTCAATTGGATATGCTAAGATTTTTTCAAGTATGCAGGACCATAAACAAAAATTTAAAGTCTTAATCATGTATGAGTTCTGAAAGAACAAAGTAAGAGCAAAGGATTTTCAAGAGAAGCTTAAGCTACAAGTCAGAATCCGAAGAAGCCAGAATCTGAAGACAAGTCAGATTCTGATCAAGTCAGACTCTGAAGGGAACCCCAGAAGCTGAAGACCCAGATTCTGATGGTCAGACTCTGGATGTTAGTTTCAAGGGATTTGAAGACAAATGTACTGAAGCATTTGAAGCATCTACAACTTCACAACAATGGAAGTTCTGAAGGTTCAGAAGTCAATGAATGTCACTTTCAAGAAAGGACAACAGCACAACTGTACCTCCAAATATTCCCATGTGCTCTGTACGAAGCTGCAACATTGTCTCTGTTTGAAAGGAACCGATAATTCCATATCAAGGAATGGATTCAAAGTTGTTACTTCTTAGTACATGAACCATATCAAGCAACAAATCAATGACAATTGATCAAACTTCTCCAATGAATCTAATGATGATTTGGAACTCTGTTTTCAACGTCTATTTCTCAACTTCTATATACAGGATTGAAGACTTGAAGGCAAACAAGACTCTGCAATATTTTGAAAGTGCCAATACTCTGTCAAATTGAATACGCATCAAACACTTAGAATTTCTTACAAACTTATTCATCTTAGAAATTCTGAAGTCTTAGAGTCTGAAATGTGTTGTATTTTGTAAACACATCTGATTGTATATCAAGTGTTCATTCAAACAATTTTTTTGTGTAATCTTTGTTTGGTTAGAAGTCTCTTGCTTTTGTGCTTGAGCATTAGAAGTCTCTTGCTTGTGTGCTTGATCATAGGAAGTCTCTTGCTGTGTGCTTGAGCATTTTTAATCTTGGTGATTATAGTGAAAATCTCTTGTAAGTAACAAGGGGACTGGACTACTTCCGGATTGTGGAAGGAACCAGGATAATTGCTTTGTGTCTTTCTCTTCTCTCTTTCTCTCTCTCTAACTCTTAATCCGCTGCACTTAACTCTGAACTCTGTTTCGGATTCTAAACAACACCAGAAGCTGAACTTAGAACTTAGTTAAAAAGAAGAAAAAGCTAACACAATTCAACCCCCCTTCTTGTGTTTTTCTCACCTTCAGTTTGGTATCCGAGCTCCGGTTCTGTTGATTTATTTTAAACACTTAACGGTGTAACAAAAAATATCCTAAGAAAAACATGTCTACTGGTGGTGGGTCTACTGGTGAATCTTCTGGAGATTCCAGAGATGTGCAATATGATTATGGTGATGATGATAAGCAAACTCATCACTCTCATAAACCTCCAATGTTCAATGGAGATCCTGAAAAGTTTTCTTGGTGGAAAAGTAAAATGTATAGTTATATCATTCGTGTTGATGATAGTTTGTAATATATCATTGAAGATGGTATAACTATTCCTATTGATGAAGAAGGTGTTGCTATTGATAGAAAAGTCTCACTGAGGCTCAGAAAAAGATATACATAAAGCATCACAAAGTGAGATGTTTCATTATTGAGGCTCTACCTCGCAATGAATATTTGAAGCTGTTGGATATTTGGTTGTTGGCTTCATGTTTGCTAAAATCAAATATACAGCAAGATGTGCGTCTTCAGAAGCTGATCCTTAGAAGCTGAACAGTACCTCAGAAGCTGAGTCTTCAGAAGCTGAACAGTACTTCAGAAGTTGGGTCTTCAGAAGCTGAACAGTACTTCAGAAGCTGGGTCTTCAGAAGCTGAACAGTACTTCAGACGCTGAACCTTCAGAAGCTGAACTTCAGACGCTGAACATTACTTCAGACGCTGAACCTTCATAAGCCGAACTTCAGAAGCAACTTTAAGAAGCAATCTTGTTTTTGCACTTGGAGCTATTTATTTTCTCACCTGATCTGTTGAAGATTTAATTGAAGAATTCCTCCAAGCTGCGTATGTTCCAGAAGAAATATATTTGCGTGAGATATTTTTTGAAGATTGGATATTGTTTTATTTGTGAATATATTTTCAAAGAGATCTTTGGAAAATATATTTCTGAAGAATATTTGCTTCAATATATTTCTGAAAAGAATAATTGATACAAATATGTGTTTTAGCCTGAAGAAAGATTTTATTGTGAAATATATTTCTAAAGAAGAATTCTGGAAATATATCCTTGAAGAATATTTGGTTCAGATATTTGTTGTTGCTGAAGGCTATATAAAGAAGACTCCTCTCTTGAAGAAATAAATCGAAGCCATCATTGAAAGAATATTTTTAGGCTTTCGACTTTAGGTTGTTGAGCCGTGTGCTCTGTTTTTGTATACCACTCTATTGTTGCTATTGAATATCAAAATAGTAGAGTTGGTTTGTTTTAGTTGAGTTGTAATTGTAGATCACTTGAAGCTTTTAAGCAAGAGTGACGTTTGTGTGTTTTGGAGTGTGTCTCCTACTTTGTTTGTTATTTGAGTTTAAGATCATTGGGTCAGTGATTGTTTGAGGGGAAGTGAGATGGGATCTCAGGTCTAGGAGTTCCTAGGTTGAAGTCAATACGGGTAGTTGCTAGGTGATAAGTTGTAAACTAGGAGTTTGCTGAGAACTTAGAACTAGGACTATGATAGTGGATTTCCTTCCTGGCTTGGTAGCCTCCAGACGTAGGTGTGTTTGTCACCGAACTGGGTTAACAAATATCTTGTGCCTTTTACTTTCAGTCTATTATTTTCTGTCTGTTATTGTTCCTCTGTTTTACTCTGTTTTACTGCGTTGGATTATTACGTTCATCATCTGGAATCTATTGCGCCAGAATTTCAATTGGCATCAGAGCAGGCACCCTGCCTGTTTTAAGGTGAGCTCCAGGGAAGTTATCTTCTGGCATAATGGATAAAGAAGGAGGATTTGTGAACAGACCACCTCTGTTGCATGGTTCCAACTATGACTATTAGAAATCACGCATGAGTGCTTTCCTTAAGTCTATAGACAGTAAAACCTGGAAAGCAGTTCTGAAGGGTTGGGAACATCCTGTTGTGCTTGACAAAGATGGAAAGAAGACAGCTGATCTGAAACCAGAAGAAGAGTGGTCCAAGGTAGAAGATGAATTAGCTCTTGGAAACTCCAAGGCCTTGAATGCTATATTCAATGGAGTGGACAAAAATATGTTCAGACTGATCAAGCAGTGCACTGTAGCTAAGGATGCTTGGGAGATTCTCAAAACTACTCATGAAGGCACTTCCAAGGTAAAAATGTCCAGACTTCAACTTCTCACCACCAAGTTTGAAAATCTCAAAATGTTGGAGGATAAGAACATACAAGATTTCTATATGAACGTTCTGGACATGGCCAACTCATTTGATTCTCTTGGAGAAAGAATGTCTGATGAGAAGCTTGTGAGGAAAATACTCAGGTCTCTACCTAAGAGATTTGACATGAAGGTGACTGCCATTAAGGAAGCACATGACATCTCCAGTATGAAGGTTTAAGAATTGATAGGGTCTCTTCAGAATTTTGAAATAGCCTTCAACAACAGAACTGATAAGAAGGGGAAAGGTGTTGCTTTTGTAACAGATGCTGATGTTGTGGATGATGAAAGCATATCAGAAGCTCTAATGATGCTTGGTAGGCAGTTTAACAAGATTCTGAAGCAGGCTGACAAGAGATCCAAACCAAATGACTTGAAGAAGACAAGAACTGATGAGAAAAGCAATCAATCCAAAGATGTTCAGTGTCATGAGTGTGAAGGATATGGCCATATTAGGACAAAATGTGCAACGTACCTCAAGAAACAGAAGAAAAGTTTGGCTGTGTCTTGGTCTGATGAAGATAACTCAGAAGGAGAAGTGGAGAATGAGTCTGCTAAGTATGTCAATGCTTTAACTGGTAGATGCATGTCTGATGATGAAGTTAAGGCTTCAGAAGCACCATCAGGTTTTGAGGTTTCAAAAGCATCATCAGGTTCTGAAGCACCATCTGATACTTAATCTAGTGATGAAGAACTGTCTTATGAAGAACTTGCTGATTCTTGCAAGAAGTTGCATGTTAAATTTGAAGAAGTTTGCAAGTTATTAGTAAATCAGAAGGAGACCATCAGTCAATTGCATGCTGAAAGAAGTGACCATTTAGCACAAATTTCTTATCTCAAAGATGAGGTAACCCAACTGAACTCTCAACTTGAACATATGAAGAAGCAAGTCAGAATGATGAACTCTAGTACTGATGTGCTAGAAGAGATATTGGAGAGTCAGAACCAAGGGAAACCAAATGGAATAGGGTTTGATGATAGGACCTTGAACAACAAACAGCAAAATCCAACTAAAAGGTTCATTGCAGCTGTTGGAACATATGATCCAATGATGAGCAAACCTAAGTTGGAACATCAGAACAAACCTCAGGGATCTAAGAGCAGGAGGGCATCTCATCCTTGGATATGTCATTATTGTGGTAGAAAGGGGCACATAAAGCCATTCTGTTTCAAGTTGTTTGTATACTCCAAGCACCTTCAGCAAAGAAAATCTGAACCTGTTGTAATCAATGTCACGAAGGAATGGAGACCAAAATGTGAAAGTGTTGGCAAGAGGCTGAAGAATAGGAAAGGAAAGGCTGTTGCTGCTGCCAGCAGGCCTACTCCTATTGCTAAAAAGAGTGCTATTGTTGGACCATCTAAAGGCTGGAGCAAGGTGATGGTCCCTGTCCCAAAGAAGAAGGCACTAAAAGGAAAGGAAGTGGATCCTAGTGAGTCTGAGGATGATGTTGAGCAAGATGTTCAAGACATCATGCCCTATGTTCAGAAGAGGATTACTGGGAAGAAGATTTCTCTGAATGTGCCTGAAGCACCCATTAATAAAACTTCCTTCCATGCTGTTGAGAAAGTAACTAGGGGGAAGTATGTGCTCCAAAGAAGGCTTGCTGTGGAAAGAGAGTTGGCTAAAGAAGCCTTGTAGTGTGCTGAGGGTGATGAAGATGATACTGATCCTAATGAAGACTAAGCAGCGTCTGATGCTATGTCTGATGATGAAGCAGCTTTTGATGCTGAGTCTGAAGACTGTCAATTTTTTGGATCTATGAATACTTTGTGTGTGGTATGACTCTATGGTGCCTTTATGGTTATGGGTTTGTGGATGACAACTCTTATGCGTTCTTTTCATCTATGGTGTGAGCTTGAATTGTGTTGCAGATTTCTGGGCGTATTCCTTTGTTTTTCCTCTGCTTGTGTGCATATGGTTTGTAACCTCTGTTGTTTCTTGTTTGTTCTACTCCTGGTGATTGCTTGGTTGTTTTGTCAAAATTGTTTGGCTGAAAAGGGGGAGATAAGTGTGTCAGAATTGAAATTGTTTCCTGTCAGAAGCTGATGTGTTTCAGGGGGAGTCTCTGTTTCAGGGGGAACTGCTTCGTTTGTTCCTGAATGACATGTTTCAGGGGGAGTATATGTGTGGAAACGTAGAAGAATTTTGTTTATGCCGCTGCTGACTTTGTTGCTTTTTTGGTTGCTACGTTTTAATTCTTCATGGTGGGTTGCGTACTTATGATAAGTGAAGAATTTGCCTTGTGTATCTCAGATTGATTTTAGCCAAAAATTTGCCAAAGGGGGAGATTGATATGTGTGTCAGAATTGAAATTGTTTCCTGTCAGAAGCTGATGTGTTTCAGGGGGAGTCTCTATTTCAGGGGGAGCTGCTTCATTTGTTCATGAATGACATGTTTCAGGGGGAGTATATGTGTGGAAACGTAGAAGGATTTTGTTTATGCCGCTGCTGACTCTGTTGCTTTTTTGGTTGCTACGTTTTAGTTCTTCATGGTGGGTTGCGTACTTATGATGAGTGAAGAATTTTCCTTGTGTATCTCAGATTGATTTTAGCCAAAAATTTGCCAAACGGGGAGATTGTTGGATATTTGGTTGTTGGCTTCATGTTTGCTAAAATCAAATATACAGCAAGATGTGCGTCTTCAGAAGCTGAACAGTACCTCAGAAGCTGAGTCTTAAGAAGCTGAACAGTACTTCAGAAGCTGGGTCTTCAGAAGCTGAACTTCAGACGTTGAACAGTACTTCAGACGCTGAACCTTTAGAAGCTGAACTTCAGAAGCAACTTTTAGAAGCAGTCTTGTTTTCGCACTTGGAGCTATTTATTTTCTCACCTGATCTGTTGAAGATTTAATTGAAGAATTCCTCCAAGCTGCGTATGTTCCAAAAGAAAGATATTTGCGTGAGATATTTTTTGAAGATTGGATATTGTTTTATTTGTGAATATATTTTCAAAGAGATCTTTGGAAAATATATTTCTGAAGAATATTTGCTTCAATATATTTCTGAAAAGAATAATTGATACAAATATGTGTTTTAGCCTGAAGAAAGATTTTATTGTGAAATATATTTCTAAAGAAGAATTCTGGAAATATATCCTTGAAGAATATTTGGTTCAGTTATTTGTTGCTGCTGAAGGCTATATAAAGAAGACTCCTCTCTTGAAGAAATAAATTGAAGCCATCATTGAAAGAATATTTTTAGGCTTTCGACTTTAGGTTGTTGAGCCGTGTGCTCTGTTTTTGTATACCACTCTATTGCTGCTATTGAATATCAAAAGCTTAGAGTTGGTTTGTTTTAGTTGAGTTGTAATTGTAGATCACTTGAAGCTTTTAAGCAAGAGTGACGTTTGTGTGTTTTGGAGTGTGTCTCCTACTTTGTTTGTTATTTGAGTTTAAGATCACTGGGGCAGTGATTGTTTGAGGGGAAGTGAGATGGGATCTCAGGTCTAGGAGTTCCTAGGTTGAAGTCAATACTGGTAGTTGCTAGGTGATAAGTTGTAAATTGGGAGTTTGCTGAGAACTTAGAACTCGGACTATCATAGTGGATTTCCTTCCTGGCTTGGTAGCCTCCAGACGTAGGTGTGTTTGTCACCGAACTGGGTTAACAAATATCTTATGCCTTTTACTTTCAGTCTGTTATTTTCTGTCTGTTATTGTTCCTCTGTTTTACTCTATTTTATTGTGTTGGATTATTACGTTCAACATCTGGAATCTATTGCGCCAGAATTTCAGAAGCCAAGTGATAAATCTACTGTAAAAGCTATCTTCACATCTTTGTGCTCAAACTATGAATGGAACAAGAAGGCTCAAACTAAAGGGAACAAGAAGGCTCAAACTATGAAGGGAACAAGATGAAAGAGATGAAAACATTGAGACTATGTTCTCAAGGTTTCAGACTCTGGTGTCTGGACTTCTGATTCTGAAGAAAAGTTACACTACTGCTGATAACGTGAACAAGATCTTGAGGATTCTGCCTACTAAATGGAGACCTAAAGTGACAGCTATAGAGGAAGCAAGAGAGTTAAATACTCTAAGTATTGAAGATCTTGTGAGTTCTCTTAAGTGTCATGAATTAGGGTTCAATGAAGATGAACCTGCTAAGAAGTTAAAGTCCATTGCACGGAAGTCAAAGGGTAAGTCATCAAAGGCTCTGAAAGCTGATGAGTCTGATGAACAGTCTCGTGATGGAAGCTCTGAAGAAGACCCAGAAACTGTAGAGTTGACTATGTTTCCCAAAAGATTTCAGTACTTGGTCAAAAGAAGTAAGAGGTTCTCAACCAAAAGTGGTGGCTCTAAAGGTTCAAGTTCTAAGAAAGAAGATCAGAAGGGATGCTTTAACTGCAAGAAACCTGGTCATTTCATTGGTGACTGTCAAGATTTACAAAAGGACAAGTCAAAGGAGAAGACAAGAAGTACAAGCTCCAAGTGAAGCAACTTCAGAAACAAGATCAAGAAGAGCTTAATGGCAACATGGGATGATCTTGATAAAGAATCAGAATCTGAGAAAGATGATGATGAAGAAGCCAATCTGGCTTTAGTAGCTACAACATCTTCTGATGCAAAGCCTGAACCAGACTATGAAGATGAAGATGAGGTATATTCTAAACTTACTAAATCTGAACTTGTTGATACTGTCAAAGAACTTCTCAGTCATTATCACAGCAAGACAAGACAAGTAAAAATTTTAAAAGAAAAGTTTAACTTGCTTGCTGAAGAAAATGATGAACTTCATCTTACAATAATTGAATTAGAAGAAGTGAACATAGGTCTTAACAAAGAAATGACTAAGAAGAAATCTAATGAACCCTTAAATGAGCAAGAAATTGCCTTTCAAGAGTTCATTTTGACTGGTATCAACAGAAGTAAGGTAGCTTCTATGATTTACAGTGTCAGTAGGAACATGGGAGAAGTTATTGGGTTTTCTGAAGGTTCATTAAGCCAACCAAAGAAAACCAACCTACCATCCTGTTCATACTGCATTAAGAAAGGTTTGAAAGCCTATTTTGTGTCAGAAGCTGATAAAACTGAAGTTCTGAACAAACCAAAGTCTGAAGCTTCTGAATCCAAGATTCTAAATAAATCAGAACCAAAGATTTCTAAGTCCAAGGTTCTGAAGAAAGCAGACCCAAGACTTCAAAAGTTCAGATTCTGAAGAGATCAGAACCAAGGACTTTCAAGTCTCAAGTTCTGATGAAGTCAAAATCAAGATTTTTGAAAGCTCAAGTTTTGAATAGTTCAGTATCCAAAACTAAGATGATTTCAAGAACAAAGGATTCAAATCCAAAGTTCTTGAATGTAAGTTCAGTAACTTCAAGCATAAGGCACAAAAGAAGCCTAAACCCTTCAGAACTAGCACAGAAGGACCCAAGAAGATATGGGTACCTAAGTCTGAAATTATCTATGATACATATATGCTTAAGAGGAATGGAAAAGCAAGGATCATGGTACCTGGACAGTGGTTGCTAGCGACACATGACAAGAGAAAAATCTATGTTCCAAACCCTGACCATGAAAGAGAGAGGAACTGTGAGATTTGGAGGAAACCAGAAAGGAAAGATCATTGCTATGTGAACTATTGGTAATTCTCTTATCTCAATCAATAATGTCTTGTTAGTTGATGGACTAAGACATAACCTACATAACATAAGTCAATTTTGTGATAGCGGTTATGAAGTGATGTTCAATAAGAATAATTGTACAGTAATTAACAACACAGACAAATCCATAGTGTTCAAAGGTAAAAGAAAGAATAATGTTTATAAAATCAATTTTTCTGAAGTGGCTGATCAGAAGGTAGTTTGTCGTCTATCAGTGAGTGATGAGAAATGGTTGTGGCACAGAAGGTTGGGACATGCTAACTTGAGATTAATCTCTAAGCTTAGTAAGTTACAACTGGTTAAAGGCTTACCAGACATTAGCTATCACTCAGATGCACTTTGTGGAGCATGTCAAAAGGGAAAAATTGTAAAAACTTCTTTTAAATCCAAAAACATTGTTTCTACTTCTAGACCCTTAGAACTACTTCACATTGATTTATTTGGACCTGTTGGTACAACATCAATCAATGGGAAGAAGTATGGATTAGTCATTGTTGATGATTACAGTAGATGGACTTGGGTAAAATTCCTTAGAACCAAGGATGAAGCATATGATGTGTTTAGTAACTTCTGCAAACAAGTACAATCTAAAAAGGAAATGAAAATTTTAAAGGTCAAAAGTGATCATGGTGGAGAATTTGAAAATGAGCCATTTGAATTTTTTGTGAAAAACATGGAATTGTCCATGGATTTGTTGGAACAAAATGTATGAACAACTCTCTTTTGGGTTTTGATGATAACAAAGTGTTAAAAAGAAAATTGGATATGCTAATGCTTGATTCTAAGTGTGCAGAACCATGTACTTAAAGATTGGTATCTAACATTGGTTATGAAAGAACAAGCTAAGAGCAAGAAGAAAATATAGAAGCTTGTGTTGCAAGTCTGAAGAGAGTCAGCGTCTGAAGCAGCATCTGAAGGCAGCTTCTGAAGTGCATCTGAAGAGCAACTTCTGAAAGCAGCTTCTGATGGGCAGGTTCTAAAGACCAGGTTCTGAAGACCAGGTTCTGATCCGTACGTCTGAAGACCAGCTTCTGATCCGTACGTCTGAAGACCAACTTCTGATCCGTACGTCTGAAGACCAGCTTCTGATGAAGAGAAGCTTCTGTAGTATGAGTTTTAAGGAAAAGTAACTGTCACTATCGACAGCAAAGCACTGTACAGTCAGAATAGCTCAATGCAACAGTTGCCTCCTTGGAAGAAACACGCAGCCAGCTTTTAAGGAAACAATTCAAATTTGGTGTGCTCTGTTTTCTGGTTTGCGCACACAATGACAGGGATGAATTAAATGCTGGATGTAGCTTCTAGTGCAACGGCTCTTTTGCTAAAACTGGCTCCTTCCAACAGCTCTTAATTCCTCTATAAAGGATTGAAGATTTGAAGAAGAAGTTCAAGACTCATAAGACTGAAAACGTGATACTCTGTTTTCTGAGATACATTTCTGCCAAATCTGAAAACTGTCAAAATAACTTAGAAATTCTTACAAACTTCTATCTTAGAATTTCTTAAGTAATAGAGTCTTAAATCTGTGTTGTATTTTGTGAACACCACTGATAGTATATCAAGTGTTCAAACTCAAACTTATTCTCTTGTAAAATCTGTTTGATTCAAAGTCTTAGACTGTGTGTCTAAGCATAGGAAGTCTCTTACTTAGTGTTTGAGCAACTGGAAGTCTCTTACTTTGTGTTTGAGCATAGGAAGTCTCTTGCCTTGTGCTTGAGTAAATTGTAATCTTTGTGATTATAGTGAAAATCTCTTGTAAGTGACAAGGGGACTGGACTACTTCCGGATTGTGGAAGGAACCAGGATAAACTGCCGTGTCTCTCTCTCTCTCTCTCTCTCATTTACTCTTTATACCCGCTGCAAACAACTCTGAAAATAGTTTCAGAATCTGATCAACATCTGATTCTGAACTAACCATAGTTTTTGAGAAAGAAAAGAAAAAGCCAACACAATTCAACCCCCCTTCTTGTGTTTTTCTCACCTTCAGTTGGTATCAGAGCTCCGGTCCTGATATTCAGTCACCTAACATTGAGTCAGTAAAGATCCTGAGAAAAACATGGCTTCTAGCAGTTCCCCTCTACCCTCTCCCAGAAATCATGCTTCTGTATCATTTGACTATGGTACAGATGAAAAGAAATCTCGTTCACACCATAAACCTCCTATGTTTACTGGTGATCCTGAGAAATTCTCATGGTGGAAAAGAAAGATGTACAGCCACATCATTGGAATTGATGACTCCTTATGGGATATCATAAAAGATGGAATATCTATTCCAATTGATGAAGAAGGAGTGGCTACTACCAGAAGAGGTCTTTCTGATGCTGAAAGAAAGATCTACAAAAAGCATCACAATGTTAGAGGTATCATTGTGGATTCTCTACCTCACAGTGAGTATCAAAAGCTGAGTGATAAATCAACAGCCAAAGCCATCTTCACCTCTCTCTGCTCTAACTATGAAGGTAACAAGAAGGTTAGAGAAGCAAAAGCAAATATTCTGGTTCAGCAGTATGAGCTGTTCAGAATGAAGGAGGATGAAAATATTGAGACTATGTTCTCAAGATTTCAGACTCTGGTTTCTGGACTTCAGATTTTGAAGAAAAGCTATACTACTGCTGATCATGTGAATAAAATCCTCAGAAGTCTGCCATCTAAATGAAGACCCAAAGTGACTGCTATTGAGGAAGCTAAAGATCTAAATACTCTAAGTATTGAAGATCTTATAAGCTCACTCAAAGTGCATGAACTGGGACTCAATGAAGATGAATCTGTTAGAGAGTCTAAGTCTATAGCACTGAAATCCAAAAGAAAGTCTGTAAAAGCTCTAAAAGCTATTGAATCTGATGAAGAATTTCCTGAGGGAAATTCTGAAGAAGATTCAGATGCTGAGGAGCTTGCAATGCTTTCTAAAAGATTTCAGTACTTAATGAAAAGACAAAAGAAATTTTCTAACAGAAACATCAACTTCAAAGGATCTGGTTCCAAGAGGGAAGATCAGAAAGGTTGCTACCACTGCAAGAAGACTGGTCATTTCATTGCTGACTGTCCTGAACTACAGAAGGACAAGTCAAAGGAGAAATCTAAGAAGACCAGCTCTAAATCAAGCAACTTCAGAAACAAACTCAAGAAAAGTCTTATGGCAACATGGGATGACCTTGACAATGAATCTGAATCTGATAAAGATGATGATGAGGAAGCTAACCTGGCCTTAATGGCAACAACATTCTCTGATACAGAGTCAGGTTCAGACTCTGAAGATGAAGATGAGGTATATTTTGAACTTACTCGTTCTGAACTTATTGAAACAGTTAAAGATCTTATGAACCACCTCAGAAGCAAGTCAAGTCAATTAAAATCATTGAAAAATAAACATAACTTGCTGACTGATGAGAATCTCCAACTTCAGAATCTCATCAATGAGATTGATGAAGAAGTTAGAGAACTCAGAGACATGGCTCATAAGAAAATTGAAGAAATTCCTAGTGAACAAGAAATTGCTCTTCAGAATTTTATTTTAACTGGAATCAACAGAAGTAAGATTGCTTCTATGATTTATAATATTAGCAGAAACAAAGGAGAAGGTATTGGTTTCAAAAATGATCCATTAAATCATTCAAAAGAAACTAATACACCATCCTGTTTTGGAAATATTATGAAAGACACTAAGGTGTGCTTTGTACCTGCTTCTGACAGTTCTGAGAAACTGAATCCATCAGAAAATGAGACTGCTAAACCTAAGGTTCTGAATAACTCATAATCTAAAGCTTCTGAATCTAAGGGAAAGATGAAGGCAGAATCTAAAACTCTGCCAAAGTCTAAACCAAAAGATTCTAAGTCTAAGACTATGAGGAAAACAGACTTTAAATCTGAAAAGGTTCAAATTCTAAAGAGTTCAGAACCTAAGACAAGCAAGTCTCAGTCTCTGCAAACTTCAAACTCACATTTTCAAAAGACTGTGTTTGTAAAACCTTCAAGGAAAACTAAACCAGTTTATACAAAACCTTTCAAACCTCAAAATGTTAGACCAAAGGTACAAAAGAAGCCTTATCCTTTCAGAACTAACCTAAGAGGACCCATAAAGATATGGGTACCTAAGTCTGAAATAATTTCTGGTGCAGATAAGCATAACATCAAAAGAAAAGGAAAGGTCTTGGTACCTGGACAGTGGCTGCTCGCGTCACATGACAGGAGAAAGGTCTATGTTCCAAACCCTGATCATGAAAGAGGGAGGAACTGTGGGTTTTGAAGATCATTGGTACTGGTAAGATAGGTAATTCTTCCCTTTCCATTGATAATGTCTGGTTGGTAGATGGACTAAGACATAACCTACTTAGCATAAGTCAATTATGTGATAGTGGTTATGATGTCCTGTTTGATAAGAACACTTGCACTGTAATCAACAACAAAGATAAATCTGTTGTGTTCAAAGGAAAGAGGAAGAACAATGTTTATAAAATTAATTTTTTAGAAATGGTTGATCAGAAGGTAGTTTGTCTTCTGTCAGTGAGTGATGAGAAATGGGTATGGCACAAAAAGTTGGGACATGCTAACTGGAGACTCATCTCTAAGCTTAGCAAGTTGCAACTGGTCAGAGGCCTACCAAACATTGACTATCACTCAGATGCTCTCTGTGGAGCATGCCAGATAGGAAAAATTGCTAAAACCTCTTTTAAATCCAAAAACATTGTTTCTACCTCCAGACC
Source organism: Medicago ruthenica (assembly GCA_018208015.1). Classification (NCBI taxonomy): domain Eukaryota; kingdom Viridiplantae; phylum Streptophyta; class Magnoliopsida; order Fabales; family Fabaceae; genus Medicago; species Medicago ruthenica. The sequence continues at coordinate 36,801,995 of CM031372.1, forward strand.
CTTAGAACTGCTTCACATTGATCTGTTTGGTCCTGTTGGAACAGCTTCAATCAATGGGAAGAAGTATGGGCTAGTAATCGTTGATGATTATAGTAGGTGGACTTGGGTTAAATTCCTAAGAACAAAAAATGAAACATATGATGTGTTCAACAAATTCTGCAAACAAGTACAAACAGAAAATGATTTGAAAATTTAAAAAGTTAGAAGTGATCATGGTGGTGAATTTGAAAATGAACCATTTGAAACTTTTTGTGAAGATCATGGAATTCTCCATGAGTTCTCTTCTCCTAGAACTCCACAACAAAATGGAGTTGTAGAGAGAAAGAACAGATCTTTGCAAGAAATGGCCAGAACCATGATCCATGAATCTAAAATTGCAAAGTACTTTTGGGCAGAATCTGTTAACACATCATGTTATATTCAGAACAAAATCTATATAAGACCAATTCTGAATAAAACAACATATGAATTATTTAAAGGAAGAAAGCCAAGCATTTCTTATTTTCATCAGTTTGGTTGTACTTGTTACATTCTGAACAATAAGATCTACCTAAAGAAATTTGATGCTAAGGCTCACAAGGGTATCTTTTTAGGATACTCTGAGAGATCTAAAGCATACAGAGTGTACAATTCTGAAACACATGTTGTTGAAGAATCAATACACATTAGGTTTGATGATAAGAAGCCTGGTAATAAAATACCAGAGCAAGTTGAGAGTTTTGCAGATACAAGGCTCTCAGTGGACCCTTCAGAACCTGAACAGAGTTCTGAGTCTGAAGAAAGTCCAGAAGCTGAAAATACTGCAGAAGCTGAAAAACTCTCAGATGCTGACACTCCTCCTGAAGCCTATCAAGATCAAAATGGTTCTGAACAAGCACTTGATGATTTTTCAGAAGCAAATCAACCCAGAACTTCATTCAAGTACAAGTCTTCACATCATGAGGAGCTGATCATTGGAAATAAGGACAGTCCAAGAAAAACAAGATCAGCATTCTGTCAGAATGATTTTATGATTGGACTACTGTCAATGATTAAACCTACAACAACTGATGAAGCACTTGCAGATGATGGATGGATTGTAGCTATGCAAGAAGAACTCAACCAATTTCAAAGAAATGATGTTTGGGATTTAGTTGCAAAACCAAATCACAAAAACATTATTGGAACAAAATGGGTGTTCAGAAACAAGCTTAATAAACAAGGAGAAGGTGATCAGAAACAAAGCTAGTCTGGTTGCTCAAGGCTACAGTCAGCAGGAAGGAATAGACTACACTGAAACATTTGCTCCAGTTTCAAGACAGGAAGCAATCAGGTTACTTCTTTCCTATGCAGTTAATCATAATATCATCTTATATCAAATGGATGTTAAGAGTGCTTTTTTAAATGGAGTTATTTCTGAAGAAGTGTATGTCAAACAACCTCCTGGTTTTGAAGATCTAAAAAATCCAGATTTTGTTTTTAAACTTAAGAAATCACTGTATGGTCTGAAACAAGCTCCTAGAGCTTGGTATGATAGACTAAGTAATTTCTTACTTAAAAATGATTTTGAAAGAGGACAAGTTGACAATACACTTTTTAGAAAGACACTTAAGAAAGACATCTTAATTGTGCAAATCTATGTTGATGATATTATATTTGGTTCTACTAATGCCATTCTTTGCAAAGAATTTTCTAAGTTAATGCAGTATGAATTTGAAATGAGCATGATGAGAGAATTGAAATTCTTTCTTGGAATTCAAATTAACCAATGCAAAGATGGGGTGTATGTTCATCAATCTAAATATACAATGAAATTCTGGCAACTAACTGGTTCTGAACTAAAAATAGAGTATGAAAGCTAATGTTCAGAAGCAGAAATAAAAAGTGCAGAAAGATAAATAACACAACAATTTGTTAACCTAGTTCGGTGCAAACTTCACCTACTCTGGGGGATACCAATCCAGGAAGGAAATCTACTAAGAGGAATTAACTCAAAGACTCAGACACAGACCCCCTGTTCCTTGCCTTAGCAATCAATCTCCACTAGTCTAGACTTCTACTCAGGAACCCACCTAAGTATTAGAACACTACTAACTTCCCAATTACTTAATCACAACCCAGTGATCAGCAACTTCTGAATAAACAACTCAAATATGAAGACACCCTTCAAAAGAACAAAGACATCATTCGTACTTAAAAGCTTAGAATGATTTACAACTCAAAACAATCTAAACCAACTCAGATGAGTGGTGTACAATCAAAGCCTAAAGCTTACACAGACAAAACACAAAGACTCTTATGATAAAAACTGTTTTGACTAAATTCCTCTTCAAAGTAGCAGCACGTCTTCTTATATAGACTTTAGCAAGCAGCATAATTCTGAATCATATCTTCTTCAAAATATAATTCTGAAATTCTTCAAAGCACAAAAAGGAAACATATATTTCTGAATTCTATCTTGTAGAGATTCTTCAGCAAATATATTCAAACATAAAACACGAAGCCAATCTTTCCCCAAGATCTTCAACAAATTAATCAGCCTTCTAGAAAACAAATGCCTGAATAAATCTTCCAAAGATACGCGCAGAAATAGTCACAAAGACTGCAGAAATCCAGCTTCTGAAATCAGCTTCTGAAGTTCAGCTTCTGAAGGTCAACGCTGGTCAACGTCTGAAGGTCAATGCTGGTCAACGTCTGAACAATGCGTCTGAAGCCCCTTCCTGCGTCTGATGAACAATTTCTGTGTCTGAAGGCCAAAACTGCTTCTGATGAACAGTAAACCAAGATTTCAGCTTCTGAACCTCCTGAAATGCAATTTTTTTGCTTCTGAAGACTTCAATAACATCTGAAGACGCATTGCTTGAGCACTTTGATTTTACCAAACAATGTAGACAACCTTTAAATAACCAACAATCTCCCCCTTTGGCATATTTTTGGCTAAAATCAAATGCTTCACAAAATCAAGTCCTTCACTCAACACACATAAACAACCATGAAGAACTCCACATAATGTAGCAGAGTCAGCAGCGAATTAAAAACACAAACAACTGAAAATTACTCCCCCTGCAACACATAACAACAGTTTCTGAGGAACAGACCTTCTCCCCCTGAAACACAACACTCAGGAACTCCCCCTGAACATAAACAGCTTCTGACAGGAAGCACACAAACTCAGGAACACTCCCCCTGAACCAAACAGATCAGCAATCATACAAATTTTTCCCCCTTTTTAGCCAAACAAGTTTGACAAAACACCAGTAAACACCAGGAGCAAGAAACACAACCAGAACACAAAGAACTCAGCACAACACACTTGCAAAGATCAGAACCACAAAGAATCCACCCAGCTGAAGAACAACCAAAACAAAAACTGTAGAGAACAACACAACTGCAGACCAGAAACACAAGCAGAAATTCACAACAGACACAAACTAGCCAGTCTTCAGACTCATCATCAGAAAATACTTAGTCTTCATTAGACACAATCATCAGATGCTGCTCAATTGATATGTGCCTCAGGCACATTCAGAACCTTCTTCCCAGCTATCTTCTTCTCAAAATCAGCAACTCTTTTCTGAACACAGGACATAACATCTTCAGACTCACAAGAAACAAGTGCCTTTTGAACAGGAATAAGAACTAACACTTTGCTCCTGATTTTAGATGAACCAGCACCAAAACTCATCTGTGTTATAGGAATGGGCTTGCTGTCATCAGCAACATCCTTTCCTTTTCCTTTGTTCAGCCTCTGAGCAACACCAGCACACTTTGGTCTCCATTCTTTCTTGATTTTGCTTTTATTCACAGCTGGTTCAGTTTTTCTGTGTTGAAAATGCTTGGGATAACCATGCAACTTGTAACAAAAAGGTTTAATGTGTCCCTTTTTACCACAATGATGACAAACCCAAGGTTGAGTAGCCTTCTTGTCTTTGGATTCCTGAGGTTTGTTCTTAGGTTTCCTCATCAGTGGACCATGAGCAGCAGCAGGTGTGAACCTCTTAGCAGGTTTTTGTTGTTTGATGTTCAGATTCTGATTATTAAACCCAATTCCATTTGGTTTTCCCTGATTCTGATTCTCCAGAATCTCTTTCAACACATCAGTAGCAGAATTCAGCATTCTAACTTGCTTTTTCATCTGATCAAGTTGAGAATTGAGTTGGATTACCTCATTACTGAGAACAGAAATCTTCTCTAAGTGTTCACCCCTTTCAATCTGAAGTTGAGTGTTAATTTTCTTCTGTTCTTCCATCTGCTTGCACATTTCATCAAATTGATATTGCATCTTCTTGCAAAAAGCAACAGGATCTTTGTAATAGGTAGCCAGATCTTCACAGGATGATTCTCCATCTTTTGACTCTGATTCTGATGAAGTTTCTGAACTCATAACTCCATCATCAGGGAAGCATCTTCCAGTAAAAGCAGCAACATGTTTGGCTGACTTACTCCCCACTTCTCCTTCTGAGTCCTCTTCATCAGACCAAGACACAGTCAGACTCTTCTTCTGTTTCTTGAGATAAGTAGGACATTCTGACTTGACATGTCCATATCCCTCACATTCAAAGCACTGAACTCTCTTTGACTGATTGCTCTTGTCATCAGTTCTTATTTTCTGCTTCAGAAACTTCTTGAATTGTTTACTCAGCAGCACAAGAGCTTCTGATGAGCTATCATCATCCACACATTCAGAATCAGCAACAAATGCAACACCTTTACCCTTCTTATCAGTTCTGCTTAATTCAAAGTTCTGAAGAGAACCAATCAATTCTTTAACCTTCATGCTGGATATGTCATGTGCTTCTTCAATAGCAGTCACCTCATATCAAAGCTCTTGGGTAGGGATCTGAGAATTTTCCTTACAAGCTTCTCATCTGAAATTTTTTCTCCAAGAGATTCAAAAGAGTTTTCCATGTCCAGAATGTTCATGTAAAAGCTTTGTATGTTCTCATCTTCCAGCATTTTGAGATTTTCAAATTTAGTGGTCAGAAGCTGAAGTCTGGACAGCTTTACTTTTGAGGTGCCTTCAAGAGTAGTCTTGAGTATCTCCCAGGCATCCTTGGCAATTGTACACTGCTTGATCATCCTGAATACATTCTTGTCCACTCCATTGAATATTGCATTCAGGGCTTTGGAGTTTGCAAGTGACAGAGCATCTTCATCATTGGTCCAATCTTCCTCTCGTTTTAAAACACCTGTCTTGTTACCATTTTTGTCAGTCACAACTGGATGTTCCCAACCCTTCAGAACAGCTTTCCAGGTCTTGCTATCAATAGATTTAAGTAAATCACTCATGCATGATTTCCAATAATCATAATTGGTCCCATCCAGCAGGGTTGGCCTGTTAACAAATCCTCCTTCTCTCTCCATAAAGCCAGAAATTATCTTCCCTGGAGCTCACCCAAATACAGGCAGGGTGCCTGCTCTGATGCCAATTGAAATTCTGGCAACTAACTGGTTCTGAACTAAAAACAGAGTATGAAAGCTAATGTTCAGAAGCAGAAATAAAAAGTGCAGAAAGATAAATAACACAGCAATTTGTTAACCCAGTTTAGTGCAAACTTCACCTACTCTCGGGGATACCAATCCAGGAAGAAAATCTACTAAGAGGAATTAACTCAAAGACTCAGACACAGACCCCCTGTTCCCAGCCTTAGCAATCAATCTCCACTAGTCTAGACTTCTACTCAGGAACCCACCTAAGTATTAGAACACTACTAACTTCCCAAGTACTTAATCACAACCCAGTGATCGGCAACTTATGAATAAACAACTCAAATATGAAGACACCCTTCAAAACAACAAAGACATCATTCGTACTTAAAAGCTTAGAATGATTTACAACTCAAAACAATCTAAACCAACTCAGATGAGTGGTGTACAATCAAAGCCTAAAGCTTACAAAGACAAAACACAAAGACTCTTAAGATAAAAACTGTTTTGACTCAATTCCTCTTCAAAGTAGCAGCACGTCTTCTTATATAGACTTCAGCAAGCAGCATAATTCTGAATCATATCTTCTTCAAAATATAATTCTGAAATTCTTCAAAGCACAAAAAGGAAACATATATTTCTGAATTCTATCTTGTAGAGATTCTTCAGCAAATATATTAAAACATAAAACACGAAGCCAATCTTTCCCCAAGATCTTCAACAAATTAATCAGCCTTCTAGAAAACAAATGCCTTAATAAATCTTCAATAAATCTTCCAAAGATACGCACAGAAATAATCACAAAGACAGCAGAAATCCAGCTTCTGAAATCAGCTTCTGAAGGTCAACGCTGGTCAACGTCTGAAGGCAACTTCTGAAGGTCAACGCTGGTCAACATCTGAACAGTACGTCTGAAGCCCCTTCATGCGTCTGATGAACAGTTTCTTCGTCTGAAGGCCAAAACTGCTTCTGATGAACAGTAAACCAGGATTTCAGCTTCTGAACCTCCTGAAATGCAATTTTTTTGCTTCTGAAGACTTCTATAACATCTGAAGACGCATTGCTTGAGCACTTTGATTGTACCAAACAATGTAGCCAACCTTTAAATAACCAATATACAAAGGAGCTTCCGAAGAAGTTCCAGCTTGAAGATTGTAAACTGATGACAACACCAATGCATCCAACCTGCAATTTAAGCAAAGAAAACTCTGGCTCAAAGGTATATCAGAAGCACTACAGAGGTATGATTGGTTCTATGTTATACTTAACTGCTTCTAGACCAGATATTTTGTTTAGTGTATGCTTGTGTGTAAGATTCCAATCAGATCGTAGAGAATCTCATATGACTGCTGTCAAGAGAATCTTCAGGTATCTGAAGGGAACAACTAATCTTGGACTTCTATATAAGAAATCCCTAGATTATAAGCTGGTTGGATTCTGTGATGTTGATTATGCTGGGGACAGGATTGAAAGAAAATCTACCAGTGGAAATTGTCAATTCCTTGGTGAGAATCTGATATCCTGGGCCAGCAAAAGATAATCAACTATTGCATTGTCAACAGCAGAAGCAGAATACATCTCAGCTGCAAGTTGTTGCACACAACTGCTCTGGATGAAACATCAGTTGGAAGACTATCAGATTCATGAAAACAGCATTCCTATTTTCTGTGATAATACTGCTGCAATCTGTTTGTCTAAAAATCCAATTCTTCATTCAAGAGCCAAGCATTTTGAAATTAAACATCATTTTATTAGAGATTATGTTCAGAAGGGAGTTTTGGATATTCAATTCATTGATACTGATCATCAATGGGCTGATATATTTACAAAACCCCTCACAGAAGACAGATTTAATTTTATTAAAAAGAATCTGAACATGCATTTCATCTCTTAAAAATTGCTTGACTCTGAATAAGAAACTGAGAATCTGAAGTTCATCAGAAGCTAAGACTTGACAGACACTCACTTTGAGAGTCTGAAGATAGTTCAGTTTCTGAAAACATCAGAATCTGAGTTTCAGAATCTGAATTTTTGTGACTTCTGATAAAACTCATTATAAGTGGACACTTAACACGTGGCCCACTAATGAGAGTGAATCTGTACAGTTGTCTAACACTTGGTCAGATTCTGTAAGTTATTGTGCGCACCTCGTTTTAAAAAAAACGCGCAAATCCTCCGAGGACGTCCTTGAACGCTCGGAGGGCCTTTGTGAAGTCGCCACCAAAGTTTTTGTGTAAAGGGAACGTTGATAAACCCTTATGTTTTTTTTGAAAGGGAAACGATAATAAAACCCTTGACGATGAGGAAAAGGACTGGTCATCGCAACCATTGTCGGGTTCGGGAGTCGATTACGCAAGGGGAAGGTATTAGCACCCCTCACGTCCGTTGTACTCAACGGGAACCTTCTATTTGGCTAAAGCTTGAATTGTTTTTAAATGTTTTGCGCGCATGCTTATCTATGTCAAAAGAAAATATACTAAAAGGGGGGAAAAGAGATAAAAACAAACGAAGGAGAAAAAAGTTTTTTATTATTGCGCTTGACAAGATGTCGATCTTGCTCCTACGTATCTCCCGGTAGTCGGAGAATTCAAAGCGTACGTAGTTCTTTGGTAGAAAAAACGTACATATGTTGGTTAATTTTAAATGGACGATGTTTTAACTGAATTCTTGCGATTCAACGTAGCTTGTATGCTCGCGCTCGGGAGACTTATTAAGCGTATAGCTTGTATGCTCGCGCTTGGGAGACTTATTAAGCGTTTGTTTACGAATCGCGCTAGAATGTTAAAAGGCATGTCCGTTGGGTTAAAAGGGTTCGAGTTGGTCGCTATGGGACCAAAATGGGTGCAATGGACTCAAACGAGTCAATCATTGACCGAGGGGACTCAAACGAGTCGGGGATTGAATCTAGTGGCCACGGGGGACCAAAAGGTTCGGATTGACCACAAGGGGCCAAGATTTGGTTTGGTTGTGGTTGGATACGTTGAAAATGGAATGACGATTGTCCGAACGACGAGACATACGTCACGCATTCGTACAATCGGGGCAATGGTGAGACATACGTCACACCATCCCTTTTTCATTCAAGTTTTTGGTTGAATTTCCTTGAAATCCCAAAGTTTATCAAAACATTTGGTTTGAAAACCCAAAATGGAAAGATTTTAGCAATTTTGCTAGAAAACGCACAAGTTCGGCTCGTTTTTGCGAACGGTTTTAAAAAACGAACAAATTCGGCGTATGTTCACCCTTGGGTTTTGAAAATCATGAACAATGTTTATTGTCCAAGTTTTAATTTGAAATGATGAACATAGCTGGTTTGTTCTAGTTGTTTTGAAAGTTTGGGGACATAACTTGTTTTGCAAGTTATCCACAAAAGGTTACCCAAACTTGCGAATTTCCCAATATTATGCAAAATCCTTGACATGGTTTGGAAAATATGGGTTTTAAAACTCCTAGGTTCTGAGCTCTTGGGCTAGAACCTCAAAAATTGGCCCTTTGGGCACCTAAACTCAGATTCTGAGTTCTGTCATGGTCGCTCTGCGACCATGACTTCGCACTGCGAACAATGCGAATTTTTGAGTTCAGAAGCTGTTTCTGAACTGTTGTTCAGAAACAACTTCTGAACACACTCAGGACCTTTTAGGTGAGTGAAAAGCTTTGAGTTTTTGCAATAAAAAGAGCTGGACAAACCAGTTTTGATGTTTTGAAAACCTTGGGATTTCTTTTGAAATTCAAAAGGGGTTTTTTAGAACAAAGTGATTTTGGACCAAAATTGCTATGCAAGCACAAATGAAAATGCAATACAAAGGCTTAGAAACTTACAGAGATCCTTAGCAAAGCTCCAGCTGCAGTGGATTCGAATTGGTTGAAGGTTCTCACAAAGGTTTTTGATATTGGTGATGAACTTTGAACTTGTGCAAAGCTTTGTATTTGATTGGTTCTCTCTCTGGTTGTTTGGCTGGAATGAGTAGTGTTTCTTTGCTCTTTGAATGCTGTATTAACTGCTCTATCTTATGCTATGCAATTCTTTTACAATGCTCTATCTTATGCTATGCTATTCTTCTACAATGCTGTATTTCCTCTTGCCTTGCATCTCTATTTATAGGCCAAAATGCAATCTCATGTAATGATGAAAATCCATAGGACCTAGCTGATTTGTGGGCTAAATTCAGGCTATTTGGCTTTGCATTTAATGCTAATGGATAGAGGCAACCCTGCCTTGTGCCAAGGGTTAAGTCTTTGACTGATTTCAGCCACAAAATCAAAGGTTTTAGGATAGAAATGATGAGAAACATGGCTGAATTGCAATTGGCCAAGCTTGGGGATCAATCCTTGCAATCTCAATGGTTGATCAATAAAAACGTGCACTGTGATGTGCAGAGATTGGGGGATGCAAAAGGCTATATGTGGCTGGTGTGAGAGGGATGAAAAGCTGTTGCAAAACAGGGTAGGCACTCATGGCTTTTTCAAGTACAAAACCAGCTGGGTTTGACTGGTTTTGGGGGAGCAAGCAGGAGGAAAGTCTTCAAGCAGGTGGCTGGCAACCTTGGGGTGGTTAACAGGTCACTTGGGAGGGACAAGAGCTGCCCAAGGGCAAGCCCACTTGCTTGTCACATGCTAGGTTGGAAGAAAAAGCTTCCTACCTTGGCATTAATGGCAAGTCTCTCATTTCTGGTTTTGGTTGGCCCAATTAGCCATGAATGCTGATTAAAATAAATATGCAAATGATGTGCAACAAATTCTGGAATTAAATCAAAGAAACCAAAAATCTGCAGAAAAATCGCAGACTTCGCAGTGCGAAGTCATCATTTTTGAAATGTTGACTTTTTTGTTGACTTTGGTTGACTTTGACTTTTTCCCTCTCTTTGATTCTTTTTGATTTTTTGGTTTTAAAAGGCTTAGGACAAAATTGGGGTACTACAGCTGCCCCTACTTAATTGTGTCTTTGCATAGAGTTTGTGAGTGCCGAGGGCATCTCATGAACTCTTTGCGAAGATCAATTAGGTAAAAGAAGGACCCGAATTTTGTCCTTCGCGGAATGGAAAAAATTTGTAGTAAAAGTAAAATATGCAAATGCAATGATTTGAAAAGGTTGATCGTATCCAGCCGCTAACACTGGATGTAGATCCACTGGGGATGAAGGTAATCGTATCCAGCCGCTAACACTGGAGGTAGATCCCTGAGGATGGGTGTGATCTTATCTAGCCGCTAACACTAGATGTCGATACACTGAGAAAGGTGATCTTATCTAGCCGCTTACACTAGAGGTCGATACCTTAAGATAGGTAATCTTATTCAGCCGCTAACACTGAAGGTCGATTCCTAACGGGGGAGTGATCTTATTTCGCCGCTAACACTGAAGGTCGAACACTGAGGAAGGTGATCTTATCTAGCCGCTTACACTAGAGGTCGATACCTTAAGATAGGTAATCTTATTCAGCCGCTTACACTGAAGGTCGATTCCTAACGGGGGAGTGATCTTATTCAGCCGCTAACACTGAAGGTCGAACACTGAGGAAGGTGATCTTATCTAGCCGCTTACACTAGAGGTCGATACCTAAACTGAAATGGTCTTACCCTGAATAGGTGCCCGGTTTTGAGCCGGAAAACATGACTGTATGATGCATGTTATGCTTCATGTTATGCAGTATGATATGCAATGCAATATGATATGAGATAGACTCAATCAAAGATTCCCGCTGGGGGGATTGGTGACAGTTTGTGAAGGAGGTTCACTGGGGAACACTTGCTTAACTGTTGATGGATGCTGGTGAATATGTGATATTCACTGGAGAATCCTTGTGGAGGATGCATGACATGATTTATGAAATGCATGTGTATGAATGTTTTGAATATGCATGCGTGAATTAAATTGACATGATGCATGTATTATGCTATGCATGATATGTGGGATGCATGTTGAATGCTGGGAGTTATGATTGGATGCCGAACAAGGTCGGGCTTTTCCTGGGGGTTTGTATTTGTCTGCCAATGATGATTGGACTCTTTATTTTGGGTTGAGACTCCCTGGGGAATGTCAATAAGGTTTGGCTTCATGGGGATATAAGGATCATTTTGGAAGCATGATCGATATCCAGCCCTGGTTGATGCTTGGATGTTTAGGGTGCTTACTGGGGAATTTTGTTCCTCTAACCCTTGGGGCTTTTGCGCTCCGCGTGCCGTGAGCTACGCACTTGCCTTTGCTGAAGAGCATAAGTCCTTTGGTGCAATATTTGGTGGGAATTACCGCAATTCTTTCGAAATTTACACAAATTCAAATAAAACAACGTTTGTTTGTTTTTTCTTTTTTTTGGAAGAAATTTCTTTTGTTTATTTCCCATGTTTTAATGCATTTTTATCATGAATAAAACAAAATTTTATGCGCTAATGAGAACACAAAATAATAAAAGGAAATTTATTCAATGCAGATTTGACTTCTTGAATGGGTAAAAAATACATGAAGTGAGAAGTGATTACTTCTCTGAGGAGAAAGATAGAGAAAGACAAGGAGAAAAAGCAAAAAGAAAAATTTGTTGGTTTTGGCACAACACATGCTATTTTCCTTATGACTTCGAGAGAGATTTTTTTCTGGAAGATGCTGACGAGACCGATCCCTCTCCTCTTGAATCTTGTCCGGAGCTTGGATGTTGCAGTCATTGCCTTTCCTTTTTTGTTAACCCCTAACTTTTGCCTGGACCGCTCTTTCGAGCTTTCAATCCACCGGGGTGTATTTCCTTTTTTGATGTCCTTAATTTTTGCCTAGACCGCCCTTTCAGGTTTTCGATCTAGCAGGACGCTCTCTATTGCCTAAACCACCCTTTCAGGTTTTCGATTTAGCGAGCTTTTTTCTCTTCTTTTCTTTTTTTTTCTTAGGCATAATACCTCTTGACTGCATCGGAGTTTATTGAGAGTGGGAACTCTTCTCCGTCCATAGTGGTGATGATCAGGACTCCGCCTGAGAAGGCTTTCTTTACCACGTACGGCCCATCATAGCTGGGAGTCCACTTCCTGCGGGGATCTTTGTGGATAGGTAATATCTTCTTGAGCACTAGGTCTCCTTCTTTGAATTCTCGAGGACGGACCTTCTTGTCGAATGCTCTCTTGAGTCTCCTTTGATAGAGTTGTCCGTGACATATTGCCGTCAGACGCTTTTCCTCTATGAGATTCAGCTGGTCGAACCTTGTTTGGGCCCATTCAGCTTCTTCTAGCTTGGTTTCCATCAAGACCCTTAACGAAGGAATTTCCACCTCTACGGGAAGCACAGCTTCCATACCGTATACTAAGGAGAAAGGGGTTGCCCCAGTTGAAGTGCGAATGGCTGTTCTGTAGCCATGTAGCGCAAAGGGAAGCATCTCGTGCCAATCCTTATATGTTGTTACCATCTTTTGGATGATCTTCTTTATGTTCTTATTGGCTGCTTCTACCGCACCGTTCATCTTTGGTCGGTAAGGGGAGGAATTATGGTGCTCAATCTTGAAATCTTTGCACAACTCCTTCATTGTCTTGTTGTTCAGGTTTGCCCCATTATCGGTGATGATTTTGTGGGGAGTGTCGTAACGGCAAATGATTTCCTTCTTGATGAATCGGGCTACCACTTGTTTGGTTACGTTTGCATACGAAGCTGCTTCTACCCATTTGGTGAAGTAGTCGATGGCAACGAGGATGAAGCGATGTCCATTTGACGCTTTGGGCTCGATCATTCTAATCATGTCTATGCCCCACATAGAGAATGGCCAAGGTGAGGTCATGACGTTCAGGGGAGTTGGTGGTACATGCACCTTGTTGGCGTAAATTTGGCACTTATGACAAGTCTTGGCATAGTGGAAACAGTCAGCTTCCATGGTTAGCCAATAATAGCCCGCCCTTAGAATTTTCTTTGCCATTGCATGCCCATTGGCATGGGTTCCAAATGATCCCTCGTGGATTTCTTTGATGAGCATGTCCGCCTCATGTTTATCCACACATCTGAGCAAGACCATGTCATAGTTTCTTTTGTAGAGGGTATTTCCACTGAGGAAGAATTGGGATGCCAATCTCCTGAGGGTTCTCTTGTCAGTGTGCGAGGCATTTTCTGGATACTCTTGCTCTTCAAGGTATCGCTTGATGTCGTAGAACCAAGATTTGTTGTCAAGCCCTTCTTCGACTGCTGCACATACAACCGGTTTGTCTCTACGATCCATCTTTATGATTGGTGCTTTATTGTAGAAATTTACTTGGTACATTGATGATAATGTAGCCAAAGCATCCGCCACCTGGTTTTCTTCTCGAGGTATGTGATGGAAGTTGATTTCATCAAAATGCTCAATCAACTCTACAACCCGGGCTCGGTAGGGGATTAAATTGGGATGTTTTGTTTCCCATTCTCCTTTGACTTGATAGATGACTAAGGCTCAGTCACCGTATACTTCAAGGTTTTTGATCCTTAGATCAATTGCTGCTTCAAGGCCTAGGATACATGCTTCATATTTTGCCATGTTATTGGTGCAGTCAAAGCATAACCTTGCTGTGAAGGGTTGGTATCCATTTCTTGGGGAGATTAAAACTGCCCCGATTCCGTGCCCCATGGCATTTGAGGCGCCGTCGAAAGCGAGTTTCCATCGAGCTCTCGGTTCTGGCCCTTCATCATCGCTTGTGACCTTTTCGTCATTCAAAGCTACGACATCTTCATCCGGGAAGTCGAATTGTATGGGCTGATAATCCTCCAATGGTTGGTGAGCAAGGTGCTCGGATAAAACACTCCCTTTGATGGCTTTTTGAGCAACGTATTGGATGTCGTACTCAGACAGCAGCATTTGCCAACGGGCTATCTTTCCTGTGAGGGCAGGATTTTCGAAGATGTACTTGATGGGATCCATCTTTGATATCAACCAAGTTGTATGGGTCAACATATATTGCCTTAAGCGTCGAGCGGCCCATGCTAAAGCGCAGCAAGTCTTTTCAAGTGAAGTATACCTTGTTTCACAGTCGGTAAACTTCTTGCTTAGGTAGTAGATTGCGTGCTCTTTTCTTCCCGTTTCATCTTGTTGTCCTAACACACAACCCATCGATCCTTCAAGTACGGTTTGGTATAAGATGAGGGGTTTACCCGGAACCGGAGGTATTAAAATTGGTGGTTCTTGCAGGTATTGTTTGATCTTGTCAAACGCCTCTTGGCAATCCTCATTCCAATGAACGGCTTGGTTTTTCCTTAGCAGCTTGAAGATTGGTTCACAGGTAGCTGTCATGTGTGAGATGAACCTAGCGATGTAGTTCAATCTTCCTAAGAAACCCCGGACTTCTTTCTCGGTATTTGGCGCTGACATTTCTTGGATGGCCTTTACCTTGTCGGGATCCACTTCGATACCTCTTTGGCTGACGATGAAACCCAATAACTTCCCGGATCTAACGCCAAATGTGCACTTGTTAGGATTTAAGCGCAGCTTGAATTTTCTTAGACGTTCGAAAAGCTTTTGTAGATAGACTAGATGATCCTCCTCCGTTTGGGATTTGGCAATCATGTCGTCGACTTAGACCTCAATTTCCTTATGGATCATGTCATGGAAAAGAGTCACCATTGCTCTTTGGTATGTTGCTCCGGCATTTGTTAATCCAAAAGGCATTACCTTATAGCAGAATGTTCCCCATGGAGTGATGAATGTGGTTTTCTCCATGTCCTCTGGAGCCATCTTGATTTGGTTATATCCCGAGAAGCCATCCATAAAGGAGAAGACTGAGAATTGGGCTGTGTTGTCCACCAATATGTCGATGTGTGGTAGCGGGAAATCGTCCTTTGGGCTTGCTCTATTCAAGTCCCGATAATCCACGCACATTCTAACTTTGCCATCCTTCTTTGGAACTGGCACAATGTTGGCAACCCATGTTGGATATTTGGTCACAGCTAAGAAGCCGGCATCGAATTGCTTTTTGACCTCTTCTCTGATCTTGAGAGCCATATCAGGTCGAGTTCTTCTCAATTTCTGCTTCACTGGCGGGCATTCCGGCTTGAGTGGCAGCTTATGTACGACGATGTCAGGGTCTAAACCCGGCATGTCTTGATATGACCAAGCGAATACGTCCACGTACTCTTGCAGAAGCTTAATCAACTTTCCTTTCACATCCTCATGTAGGGAGGCTCCTATCTTGACCTCTTTCCTATCCTCTTCGGTCCCCAAGTTGACCTTTTCAACTGATTCTTGGTGAGGTTGTATTACCCTATCCCCTTGATTTGCAAGTCTGGACAATTCTTCAGGTGGTTCATAATCGTCCTCTTCATCATCTTCCGTTTGATTAATCGGGAAATCGAAGTCATAAGGGATTAAGGCAGTGTTGTTTTTGGAGGGTGGATTTGTAGATCTGCATGAGTATGATTTTTTTTTAGGCTTTTTGTAGAAATTTTTTTTTTTAAAACAAATGCAAAAAAGAAAAAGACTCAAATGAACATAAAAGAGTGATTTTATTCATGATTGAAAATAACTTTAAAAACATGGGGGCCCCACACGACTAATCATTTGCCTTGGGCAGAGCTAAATGATTTTTTTCAAAAGCAAAAAAAATATAAACATGGTTTATTACTTGATCTTGGTAATGATCTCGGGAATTGCGATAGCCCTCCAATTGTTCAAAGCTTCATCCGAAGCGCAACGGTACACCAAATCAGGCACGTCTTCATCTACGTCTTCAAGTAGAGCCACTTGATCTTCATTGATAAATCCCGCACTGATGAATGTTTCTGAAATGGGGAGGATCCCTTGTTTTGGAGGCTTTGAGGAAGTTTCGGTTGATGGATGATACCCTAAACCGAAGCGATTCTTCTTCTCCGGTATGTCCACTAATTTGCCCCACCCGGTAGGTCGGCTTTCTTCTAGGGCCTCTCTTATTGCCCTCCATGATGACATGGCTGTCCTAGCCTCTTTCTTGGGCTTTGAGCTCAAAGTCACGACATTCGCCACTTCCAAAGACTGGAAGGGAACATCCACAGCTTCTTCGTCCGTTTCTATATAACGGAAAGATGAGAGGTGGCTTACCATCATGTCCTCTTGCCCGGAAACTACAATCATTTGGTTATCAATGATGAACTTCAGTTTCTGGTGCAGAGTAGAGGTAATGGCTCCGGCCGCATGAATCCATGGTCGTCCGAGAAGACAACTGTATGTTGGATTAATATCCATGACTTGGAAGGTTATGGTGAAAACCTTAGGCCCGATTTGGACTGGTAAGTCGATCTCCCCTACGACGGCTCTTCTTGACCCATCGAAAGCTTTTACGACCAAGGCACTGGGCTTCATTACTGTCCCTTCACATGATAGCTTGAGGAGGGTAGTCTTGGGCATGACATTCAATGATCACCTCGTGTCCACTAGCACTCGAGAGAGGATATGGTCCATGCATTTCACGGAGATATGTAAGGCGCGATTATGAATATGCCCCTCGTCGGGTAGCTCATCGCCATTGAAACCCAAGTACCTACTTGAGGTAATATTTCCGATTATCCCGTCGAATTGGTCCACAGGAATGTCCTTGGTGACATGTGCCTCACTGAGGATCCGCAGCAACGCTTCTCGGTGTGCCTCCGAGCTTAGTAGTAGGGATAGCATGGAGATCTTGGAGGGAGTTTGACCTAGCTGGTCAATGATTTTATACTCGCTCTTTTGGATTATCCTTAGGAACTCTTCGGCCTCTTTTTGTGGGGTTGTCTTTTGAGAAGGCCCCGCTTGGTTCTCTTCTTCCTCCACGCTCTTTTCTTTGAGCGGCTCTCTTGGTAGTACGGCTGGCGTCTTCCCGAGTTCCTTCGGAGCGAAGACTCTACCACTTCTGGTTATTCCTCCAACACCGGTAATGTTAGTGATGCTGGGCTCAATTTTGGCTAGTGGTTTTCCTTCCACATAGGCCACAGGTTGGTAATTCCATGGTACCCTCTTCGTGCTTTCAAAAGAGAAGGGTGCAGGTACGTGGAATATTATGGGCTGTATAGGCATTGGTACCTCTCTCCTTTGGTATGGGATTTCGAGAGGTTTTGGGTCGTTAGACTCCAAGGTAGCAACGTCCGTGCCATCCTTTATATAGCCAATTTGGATCCAACCTTGGTCCATTAGCTCTTGAAGACAACTCTTCAACCTTCCGCACTTGTCCGGGTTGACTTTGCAGGCTTCACAGTTGGCGTGCATTTCCTCGAACAAACCAAAACCGGTTAGACGCTCCCTTATGGTTGACAGGGGAGTCTTAACATTGGCTACCCTCTTGATTGGACCAAAGTCCTCTTGCTCTTCCACCGCATTTACAGAGGGACCCGCATGCCCCGGCAATGGGTTATTTTTTTACATTGGGGTTTTCCTCTTTGAAGGATAGCAACTTCTTGTCAATAAGGTCCTGAACCTTGTGTTCGAAAACTCTACAGTTCTTGACATTGTGCCCCACGGTTCCTGCGTGGTAATCACATTTTGCATTTGTGTCGTACCAATGTGGATATGGTGGCAACATTGGTGGTAGTAGTCTTGGCTCGACCATCCCCTTTTGGATTAGATATGGCAAGATTTGACCATAAGGCATAGGTACATGATCAAATTGCCTATTGTTATAATTGTTCCTTGGGCCCGCTTGGTTCCTTGATGGGTACCCGCCTTGTTGTTGCTGCTGTTGATTTTGTTGAGGCAACACTACTGGTTGTCGAGGTGGAGTTGCGGGAATTACTTGAGGTGAGTAACGCCCTTGAGCCGCTGCTGCTGCCACATAAGGATAGTGGTAGTGAGGCATTTGATTTGGTGGTGGGCAAGACGGTCCCACTAGAACAGCATTCGTCTCCCCCTCTTTCTTTTTGTGAAAGTTGCTGGGGGGTCTCCTAGCTCCACTTTGAGCTTCTAGAGGGCCTTGGATCTTTCCCCTCTTTACTCCGTCCTCTATTCTTTCACCAACCATGACTAGATCAGAAAAGCCGGAAGATGTGCTTCCAATCATCTTGTCATAATATGGGCCTTGAAGCGTGCCCATAAAGGTGTCAACAAGCTCTCTTTCCAATAATGGTGGTTGTACACGAGAAGCTAGTTCTCTCCACCGCTGAGCGTACTCCTTGAAGGACTCATTGCTTCTTTGCAGGAGGTTTTGTAGTTGCGTCCTATTTGGAGCCATGTCCAAATTATATTTGTATTGCTTTAGGAAGGCATCAGCTAGATCCTTCCAAGTTTGGATATGGGTACGCTCAAGCTGCATGTACCAATCCAAGGATGCTCCGCTTAAACTATCTTGGAACACATGCACCATGAGTTTCTCGTTCATTGCGTAAGCTGCCATCTTCCTACAGAACATCCGTAGATGGTTCCGAGGGCATTGTATTCCCTTGTACTTTTCGAAATCTGGCGTTTTGAACTTCGGAGGGATTACCACGTCGGGCACTAGGCACATGTCCAAAGCGTTGTGGGCACCGTATGAACTGAACCCTTCGACAGCTTTCAACCTTTCTTCCAAAACTCGATACATTTGGGTGGTATCATTGTCTTGGTGGGTGGTGTCGGGAGCAGATTGCCTTGGCTGACTATTTTCCACATCATGGGGAATCACCTCATGCTGAGTAGTGGAAGTTCTTTGAGGACGACGCTCTTCATTCCTTACGGGGATTGTGAGTGGTGGGGGAGGTGGTCCATGGCCCTCATTTTCAAATGGTGGGGTATAATCTGGAGGTAAACCGTAAAGAGGCCATTGCACATTGGATGCATCCGTTACTGGGCGAGGATTACTTTCTCGGGCCGATAGAGTTTGCATTAACTCTAGCATCTGATCCATCTTCCCTTTCATTCCATCAACCTTTTCTCTCAAAGCCGCTTGAGTTTGTTCCAAATTGTCCATGATCCTTTGTTTGTTAGCTCGTGTTCCGTACGAGTGTTGGAGATCTGGTTCTTGGACCGAGGGCTTTCGGGGTTTTCGGGCTATGATTGCTTTGAACTGTTTTTAGGGAAATGAATGAGTTTTTTTTTGAAAAAAAATGCATGAAGATGCATGTGGATGTATGTATGCAATGAGTATGCAAAATATGTGTTTTTTTTTTTTTTTGCTTTATGGAGGAATTTAAAGGTGCACAATTAATATTAGCAATTCGAAATATTAAAGACCGGGAAATTGATTATGCTTCAAAATATATTTGATTAAATAACATTTGTTTACAAAGTGTAACTAATGCTATTACAAATCAAATAGCCGCTCGCTTCTCGGCTTTGCTCATCTCCTCCCTATAGAAATCTATGGTGTCCTTGCAGAACTTCATAAACTTCTGGATCTCCATAGGGATGACAAAGTAGGGCATGACTGTCTCGGCCTCCGCTAGCCTCTTTGGAAGTTGGGTGATTACCAAGTTCGAGAATGCAACCAATTTAGTGAAATCCTCACTTAATCGGGTGGCGTCTTGCCATTCACACTCAATCACTTCCTTGCGCTGGTCTAGCTTGACTCTTGCACTTCTAATTTCATCATGTAGTTGTGCAATATGGTCCCCGTGGGCTCTTGCAATCTTGTCGAAGTACTCTTCGAATTTCTTGATGTCTTCTTCGAGGCGATTGCACTTTAGCCTCCCTTGATGAGAAAGGCTCTCATGTCTTTGCCGTTGGACGCGTTCGGCTTGAAGCTGCTCTTTGTAGTTTTTAACTACTTCTTGGAGCTGTTGATTTTTCTCTTGAAATTTCAACCTCCATTTCCGTTGAGCTTCGATGGCTAGTTCGCCGAATTTCTTGAGCTCTTGGTTGGAATGCAAGATTCTTTCCAACTCTTCGTCCTTGGCCACAAGGTTGGCATCCGCACTAACCAAGCCGCCTCCTATCCAATCTCTCTTCCCTTCGGAGATTCTTAGCCGTTTTTGGCACACTAGGAGAGAATTTGTCACTTCAACACGATCTCTCATCGTCCTAGTGATTTCTCCTAAAGCTTGGAGGTGCTTCAATTCTAAGTCTCCATTTTTGTTTTGGAGTTCTTGAATTTTAGCTTTGAGTTCCTCCACTTCTTTGTTGGGGATGGTTGCAATAGGTTTAGGTGTAGGAGGTTTTGGAGGGCTTATGACCACAAAGGGTAACTTGATTGCTTTGACCCTCTCATTCACCCATTGAGTATAAAGGGGTTTGGCGACACAGTTTCTCTTGCCGACCCTTCCTTTGTGCACTTGGCTTCATGCTCCCCGGATTCTCTCTAGCAATGCCGGGTCTTGATCGCCTTCCCTTAAGAAGAAAGCTTCCAACAAAAGGTCATTAGGTTTATCTTCCATTGAAAAACCTAGTTGTCGGAGAGAGAGGACCGGATTGTAGTTAATACATCCCTTAGTACCAATGAGGGGTACGTTAGGGAAGTCCCCGCAACTGAGGATGATTTCCGGGTCCTCTAAATTTGGTGAAAACCAATGGATGTCCTTCTCGGCGAGGGTTGTCATCCGTTGCGACCATTTGAGCTTGGCCCGGTTTTCCACAAAGTCTCGGTTTCTTGGCATGTGGGACATCATCCAAATTTGCACCACAGGAGTGCAACAAGAAATTTTGCGTCCCCTTGCTTGTTCATGCCTAGAGTAGAGGGTATGATAAAAATTCGCCAAAATTGTGGGAACCGGATTTTTAGTCATAAATACCTCTAGAGCCGGAAAGTCTATGAAATCATCCATGTTGGGGAATAAGACAATTCCGTAGACTAAGAGGGCTAAGATGGCGTTGAATGCTCTTCCCTCTTTGTTGGCTAACATTTCCCGAGCTTTGGCTTCCAAAAACTTTCTTGAAAATCCCTTAAGGTTCCCTCTAACTTCCAAGTTAGATGCTACTTCTTGGGTGTCAAGGTATAAGGATTCGGCGATGGCTTCTAATGTGGGATCTTTTCCCGGACCGAGATAGAGTTCATGATCCTTCATGCTATAACCCAAAATCCTCTCAAACTCTTCCAAAGTCGGCGCTAGTTGGAAGTCTTGAAATGTGAAGCACCGTAGCGGTGGGTCGAAGAATTGCGCCAAAGTGGTTAAGGCCGTTGAATCTATTCTCACGGGTAGGAGATCAAGGATTAGCCCATAGCTTGCCTCGAAAATACTCTTGTTGACCGAAGAGAGCCTTTTGCTTAGGGCTAACAAGCTTTCCACCCTAGGAGCTTTAATTTTGAAGGCGAGCGTATTTTTGTTCCCGGAATCCATATTTCTTTTTGCTAATATTTGGTTGTTCTTTTTAAACTCCTATAAAGTAAAATGATGCGAAAATTACTTTCATGAATGCAAATGATATGCAAGGGTATGGTTTATGAAGGTTCTGAACTTCCCCCCATCCTCACATGTAGGCTCTAAAAGGTGAAATTTCCTAAGAAGAGGTCCTTAGAGTCATAGATCTCACATGGAATTAGGGTTGTCTATGGACATACGTCGACATGACTTCAATTAATTCCACGTGAAAATCTCCTCTAAGCGGGGTTGGGCATCCTACCTCACGGACATACGTCAACGCGGGCTTCCGCACACAACCTCCTTCTAACTTAAATTTTTTCTCAAGCTCGGGTAGAGAGCCTCACACGTCCGGCATTAACCCGAACAATGTGGAGTAACATCACTCAAGTAACCCCCGCATTTGATATATATATGATATGAATATAAAGCAAAATAAAGCAATTATAAACATAAAGCATAGATATGAAATGGATAAATAAAATAAAAGCATGGCGCGCAAAGAAAATAAAAACAATTGGCTTTAAAAGCCAAATAGGTTAGGCTTGACTCGCTAGTGGGAAACGAGTCCCCAGTGAAGTCGCCAGCTGTGCGCACCTCGTTTTAAAAAAACGCGCAAATCCTCCGAGGACGTCCTTGAACGCACGGAGGGCCTTTGTGAAGTCGCCACCAAAGTTTTTGTGTAAAGGGAACGTTGATAAACCCTTATGTTTTTTTTTGAAAGGGAAACGATAATAAAACCCTTGACGATGAGGAAAAGGACTGGTCATCGCAACCATTGTCGGGTTCGGGAGTCGATTACGCAAGGGGAAGGTATTAGCACCCCTCACATCCGTTGTACTCAACGGGAACCTTCTATTTGGCTAAAGCTTGAATTGTTTTTAAATGTTTTGCGCGCATGCTTATCTATGTCAAAAGAAAATATACTAAAAGGGGGGAAAAGAGATAAAAACAAACGAAGGAGAAAAAAGTTTTTTATTATTGCGCTTGACAAGATGTCGATCTTGCTCCTACGTATCTCCCGGTAGTCGGAGAATTCAAAGCGTACGTAGTTCTTTGGTAGAAAAAACGTACATATGTTGGTTAATTTTAAATGGACGCTGTTTTAACTGAATTCTTGCGATTCAACGTAGCTTGTATGCTCGCGCTCGGGAGACTTATTAAGCGTATAGCTTGTATGCTCGCGCTTGGGAGACTTATTAAGCGTTTGTTTACGAATCGCGCTAGAATGTTAAAAGGCATGTCCGTTGGGTTAAAAGGGTTCGAGTTGGTCGCTATGGGACCAAAATGGGTGCAATGGACTCAAACGAGTCAATCATTGACCGAGGGGACTCAAACGAGTCGGGGATAGAATCTAGTGGCCACGGGGGACCAAAAGGTTCGGATTGACCACAAGGGGCCAAGATTTGGTTTGGTTGTGGTTGGATACGTTGAAAATGGAATGACGATTGTCCGAACGACGAGACATACGTCACGCATTCGTACAATCGGGGCAATGGTGAGACATACGTCACACCATCCCTTTTTCATTCAAGTTTTTGGTTGAATTTCCTTGAAATCCCAAAGTTTATCAAAACATTTGGTTTGAAAACCCAAAATGGAAAGATTTTAGCAATTTTGCTAGAAAACGCACAAGTTCGGCTCGTTTTTGCGAACGGTTTTAAAAAACGAACAAATTCGGCGTATGTTCACCCTTGGGTTTTGAAAATCATGAACAATGTTTATTGTCCAAGTTTTAATTTGAAATGATGAACATAGCTGGTTTGTTCTAGTTGTTTTGAAAGTTTGGGGACATAACTTGTTTTGCAAGTTATCCACAAAAGGTTACCCAAACTTGCGAATTTCCCAATATTATGCAAAATCCTTGACATGGTTTGGAAAATATGGGTTTTAAAACTCCTAGGTTCTGAGCTCTTGGGCTAGAACCTCAAAAATTGGCCCTTTGGGCACCTAAACTCAGATTCTGAGTTCTGTCATGGTCGCTCTGCGACCATGACTTCGCACTGCGAACAATGCGAATTTTTGAGTTCAGAAGCTGTTTCTGAACTGTTGTTCAGAAACAACTTCTGAACACACTCAGGACCTTTTAGGTGAGTGTAACACCCATATAGAGATTGCCTAGGATCTCTTACGAGTATTAAAATTTCGTACCGGATACATTAAATACAATACAGAAAGATGTTTATTAATTATACAAAGCATATGTCTTTGATACAATCCATGATCCGATACAAAACATTTCCATAATATACATCATGTTACACTATTCTTATACAAATGTCCAAATAACAAATCATAAGCAGCACGATCAATCCGTAGCTTTCTCTTTACCTTTCCGTCGTGCTACCTGCGAGGAACCTGCACCAGAAGGAAAGGGATGAGACATAACGTCTCAGTGAGCTCCTACCCTACCTACTGTTTGGCAACCTCGGGGAACCTAGGGTTGCCGTGCCTACCTCGGCGAACTCGGGAATACCTATGATCGCCAAGTCTCAATCTTTACTTATTTCGCGATCGAGGGAAAAACCTAAGATCGCTTCTTATCTTTAACATTCTCATCATATGCTAACTTATCTCATGCTCGGTGGTCTTGGGGACAACCTATGACCACTTCTGTGACTAGGAACTAATTGTCCTATTCCTCAATACATTTATAAATAAACTTTCATCATTCATATCTTAAGTTAGCAGTTAGGGTTGAACAAACATAACATTATCTTGGTTCATTTTACGGAGTGCATCCGGGTGGAGTAACCCCGAAGTACATCTCCCTTCTTACCGGTGAAAATTCCTATCATATCAGGCTAACACCGGACTCCTCTTATCTTTGTGTGGCTGCTCTCGCGAGCGGTAACTTCACCGTCCCAGCTGCCATTTAAGGCGGTAACTTCACGGGGACCCCCTGTATACTAACTGGCGAGCAGACAGGAGACACATTAACTTTTAAGACTTGGATGTGTAGCTGCCCTCACGAGCGGTAACTTCACCGTTCCGGCTGCCATTAAAGGCGGTAACTTCACAGGAACCCCTCGTATACTAACTAGCGAGCATACGAGAGACACATCAAGCCATCTTAATAATTAATCATCATTCTTAAATTCGCAACCTATATAGGTTCATCATTATATTATTCTTAGATTCGTGAATACCGAATCGAATTCATAACATTGCTTGTAAGGGTTAAACCCTAATCTAGTTCCTTGCCTTCACTATAATTACTTAGGGATTAATAAATCCCTCTCTTATCATGGTACCTTTACTCACTTAAAATTCATCTATACATTCCCCAAAGGTTGGGTCTTTCTATGCCTAAAACATCACTTAATCACTACTAATTGTTATTGAGTCCAAGGTAGCGTTGGTAAGCCGGAATGGTGCGAGAAAATGATGAAAAAACATAGTATGTATTGCCCTGTCACATCGTGTCACGATTTGGAAATCGTGACACGATTTTCTACCCAGAAAATCAGTTGCTTCCTGCCTGTGAAATCGTGACACGATTGGAAAATCGTGACACGATTTTACCTGCAGTTAGACAGCATTTGGCAAGTTTTAAACGTGATTTTTCACCATTTCAGCTTATCCAACATACCCAGACATAATAACATGTTTAAGGGTCATTTTCTAAGGCATATAGCTAGTTTATATCATCAATAATCAAGGATTAACATAGAAAGGCAAATAGGTACCAAAAACCCTAAACTAGGTAATTAAGCTGTAAACTTACAAACTTACTTAAACGGGTTCTAAACCCTGTGGAGCTCACCTTAATCCACAATTTGGTGCTGATTACACTTGTTCTCCAAAACCCTAAGTCTCTCCAACTCTAACTCTTGTTTCTCTTGTTTTCTCCTCTTCACTTCTCTTGATCTTTCTTCCTACCCAAGCTTGCCTTGCAAAGTTTCTTGCTAGATTTTAGAATGAAGTTTGGAGGGATGATGGTAAGGTGGGATGGGCGTGTGAGATGAGGAGGGGAAAGGGAAAAATCTGAATTTTGAAGATGAATGAAGGAATGGAAAGGAAAGGAAATAAATATCTTTCCATTTTTCTAACTA